>OY101449.1:138948536-139380115 GCA_956483635.1 Panzeria rudis
CGACGGCTTTTTAATGATACCAATATTGACCTATTAAATTCATAAATGTAATGCATAATCACAGTCTTATATGAAAACTTCAGAGGCCCATAACTCGGAAAATATGGGTTGCCGTCAACTTTTTCATTTAATTTTTTTTCTTATTTTTAAATTTTCTATCGCATAGGCCAATCTTTATTTTGTTTGGAGAAACTTCACTAAAGTACATTTGTTCCTTCAACTTTTTTGACAGCCGCGTACGACGCCAAAAATCGTTTAACGCGTGTTAGGGACTTTCAGCTTAAGAGTGTATATTAAAGCGACTCGAAAAAAAGATCGATCTTTTTAATGAGGACTGCCAAAATATTTTATGGGTCTAGCGATGGGGTATATTTTTGTAATTTTTTTCATGATACACTTTTATGTTGCTTTTTATTAAAAAAATAACTTTCGGAAATTAGAACTTTTCGAAAATTAGAACTACCCCAGGAACAAAGTGGTTCTAATTTACGAGCGTCTACTGTAATCACATCAAGCTTCAAAAAACTACAGCTAAATAAAAAAATAGGTATACCACATTACCCGAACTTACTCTATATGATAACAGGCTTAAGTAAATTAAAGAAAGTTAACAACAATAAATTATGAGCTCTCATAAAAGTACTCGCTCCAACAAAACTCTTACCCGATCAATTCTCAGGCAAGCTATAAAACTATCCAAAGGTCGAATCGATTATAAAAAAAATTTATCCGCACTGTTCTTTAAACCGAGTCGATTTTAAAACGAATTATTTTTCAAAACCGAATAATTTTTAATTTGAGTTCAGTAGAAGTTGAGTACAAATAAAAATTGTATATGTTAAAAATATCTAAAAACATCCTAAAGCATGTATATGCAGATACAGGGGGAAATAATCAGAAAATAGAAATAATAAAGAAAAATTTGTTTTATTTCATCAAATATATTTTTGATCATGTTTGCAATTTATATGAGTCATATTACTACTATTTTTTAAAGTTATTTTTTAGAAGAAATTTTTATAAAAACGAATATCTTTCAGTCCGAATAAATAAAAAAACACATTGAAGTTTAAGTACGAAGTGCTTTTTTACCATTCGGAAAGAAATTTTCAAGGAAAAACGGCATTCGATTTACTTTCGAGCAGGTTTGTTTACTCGATTTTAAAACAAATAAAAACATGTGAATTAGGTTTAGAAAACACCAAAAGTTTTAATTCGTTTTGAAAACGAGAAATTTACTCGGATTCGGTTTACAGAACAGGGCCGTATATCTTTGGACTACAGAATCAACTAAAGCAAAAACAAAAGATCATCAACAAATGTATTCTGAAATGACGTGATAAGAATAAATTTTCTCAGCATCCAATACACAAAATTGAAATGAAGAGCATTTCTGTTTAAAAACATTTTATTTCTTTTAATATATAATATCAAACTTAATATATATTTCAGTTGCTCTGACGAACTTGTGTCCAACACATGTAATGCACGCCGGCAAATAAAAAAGAGTAAACACAAATTCAACAAATACAGATCAAAAAGAATTCACAATTTTATTGCCATCATCTTAATAATCAACCAATATCATCCATCATTGACGACACATTATATAAAATAAACATCTAATTTTTAAAGAAGAGCGAAAAAAATAACTTAATTAAAAACAGACACATAGCAGAAAATATTTTTATAAAAGTATTTAAAGAACAATTGACCAAGAAAGAAAAAATAAACACTTTGCCCGAAATTTTAAAGCTGCCACCAAAATCTATTGCATTATCTCAAGTGTTTAGAAAATACATACATACAATAATAATAATTGAAACTGAGCTATATAAAAAAGTGTGTGTATTTAATCATATAAGCGGAAGGGTCGAACCAGATACAACAAAAGCTACTACAAAATGTCAAAATTATTTTTATTCTTGTTTGGTGCGGCATTTTTATTGCTGGTAAGCACAATGCCAGCATATGCTGGCATAACATCACATAAACATGAAAAACACACCAGTAAGGAACGTGTCAAGGATGGCGTGTATCAGGCCAGAGATGCTCATCATCATGAAAACGATGTACATAATGTTGAATTCGATCATGAAGCCATTATTGGTAAGTAAAATATTTTATTTGAAATTTTTTTACGTTTTAGAGGAAAAATTTTCAAAAATTAGGAAAATCGATTAAAATGGGAATTTGGTGAAAAAATTAAAAGGTATATTTCGAAACTTGTGGATATTGAGATAATCACCCCTATCATAAATACGTTTTCCCTCGAAATATTATCCCTTTCCCTTCCCCTTCTTTAGCAATCATGAATAAAAAATCGAAAAATTCCCCTTATCATGAATGATTTTTTTTTCACGTAGAATTTTTCCCTTTTGCCCTGTTTTTGTTCACTTTATTTTAGCTTGCGAATTGGATAAATACTTCATGTAATTGTAATTTTATCCTTACAATTATTATAATTATTTATTTTCAGGACAAAATCAGTAAATAGTGTTCATTTGTCTTAATATTAACACATTTATCATTCTATCACACATGAACTAAGTTCTGAGGTGATGGATTAGCTAATGATTTTTCCGCGTCTGTGGAGAATCATTCATCGCGTCCAAAATATATAAAAAACACAGTTTTATTCACTCTTGAGAAAATTTAATTTAAGACCAAAACACTATTTGATTGAATTAGGCTGCTTCTATTGGATCGCTAAAAATCTATAAAGTTGTTTTATCATTTTTTGGCTACGAATACAATTTTGCAACGTGTATTGCTAAATTAGGCAATGTCTTAAAAATTGAATCCGCCAAAATTTTAATGTTTTATTTGTTTCATTGTTCAGCATTTGTTTATTTGTTCAGCATTTTAGCCATCGATATTTAGCTTTAGTTTTAGCGAATTACGGAATAAGGAGGCAGGACAAACAATTCGGTTTTGTTTAGATTTTTCGTGGAATGAAAATATAATAACAATTCTTAGCACAGTATTTCTTTTATTTTTTAACAAATATTTCTTTGATTTTTAATTTATTTTATTAAGCTTTTTTCCTTTTTTACATTCACTGAGAACTAGCAGCGGGAAAATTTGTTCACGGGAACTTCACGATAGCAATTTTCCCTCGAAGGGAAATGAAAATTTCATGGGAACATAAATTTCACTTTGTTATTCGCTATAGGGGTGCATGTGACGACGACTTAACATCAAATAAAAAATAGGGGGGAAAATTCCGAATTTGGTGTAAAAATTTGACTTCAAAATCTTATTCAAAATAAGTTTGAAGTTTTTTAAATCAGATTTTATGAAGGGTATATAAGATTCGGCTGATATTAAATGTTATTCTAGACTTTGACCATAAATAAAGATTTCAGTTGTGCTCAATATTTGTATTCAGGAAAGCTTTTCCCAATTTGTTAAGAAATATCTATTTATAAAACTTATCACGCGATATAAAAAGCTAAAACTAAAATCTACATTTTCAAAAATTGAAAAGTTACTGATGTCTTACAAAGATATTCTGGTGGTTTTTATGATGATGTCCGTCCGCATGTAAACTTCTCATAAATTTAGAAGGATCTGACCGATCGGAGCGAAATTTGCAATACTCCAAAGAGTTTCATTGCATACATATCGTGAGAGTATGAACCGAATCGCTCAAGTAAATGTTGAGAATTTTAAAAACATCAATTTTGAACTCTTGGGCCAAATTCACAAGCTATAGTTAACTAATGATTTTTCATATAAATATCATAGTTTAAACGACCATAACTTGTTAACTAAATACTGTGAATTGGAGCTTTAAGTGCTGTTTATAGAACCCAAACAATCGATTTGAGTGATCAGTTTGTATGAAAAGCACTGTTATTCGAGTGGTTTCCATGCAAATTTTCTACTCAAGTCGATTGCTTGGGTTCTAGAAACAACACATTAATTTCAAAAAATCAACGTCAGTTGCCGCAATTTTGATCAAAATAGATTGATCCGTTAGTAGATATCGTTGTCGAAAAAGTAAAAAAGTACTCCTGTATTTGTCGAAAGTTTTTTGAGTGATTTCCATAAAAATTTTAGACAAGCAACAACAAACTCAACTTTAGATTTAAAAAAACTTATTTCACCAAATCCTTATTTCATATAAAAAATGTATTTACAAAAAACTTTTACTGTTTTCTTACAGGCAATGTCAAGGAAGCACAAGAATTTGATAACCTATCGCCAGAAGAGTCAAAGAAACGTTTAGCAATCCTAATACGTATGATGGATTTAAATAATGACCAATATATTAATCGTCATGAGCTGAAAGCGTGGATATTAAGGTCTTTTAAGTGAGTTGTTGTGTTTTATTAACGCTTTCTTCATTCTACCACTATTTGTTCTTTTAAGCGGCAGCTTTTTAATCCTGCTTAAATGAAAGCTTTTATTTGCATAATAGAAAAATTAAATATTTTTGACTTATATTTATGATTTTTATGTTTGTATGCAATCGTATGCGCTCTGAAATCAAATTATTTTAAAACGTTTTATTTCATTAGCGGTTTTCACTCTTGACGATAAAGTACCCTTGTAGATCTTGTTAATGTAGTAGATGTAGTATTTACCACAGGCAACAACAAAAAGTACCGAACATTAGTTTACCGCGCTTTGGTTAAAAAACAACCCAAGAAGCTGTAGTGAACACGCGTGTTAAATTTACCAGGACAAAACATTGACGAAAACCCAAACAAAAAACAGCTAACCCATTCATTATTGATGCAAACGGAAAATAGACTCACGCTTTCTAGTGATAAATATTAGTAAATATAACAGAGTTATAAACTTAACACAAAGAGTGAAAACCGCTAGTGTGTTTTATAAAATTTGAAATTTGTCCCCTAGGGGTCAAGTCCCACAGTTGCCCGATTTGGCCCAAATTTTGATATACGCTATGAGACTAGAAGAAATTCCACTTTTAATGACCACTCTAGCGATCTTGATGTACGATGACAGTTGTTTTTGTATTGTTATTGTTGGAAAAGCTCTGCTGTTGTCGGGAGTTCTCTCTTGAAAGTATTAGAGATTAACTATTAATGTTAGGTGAGTGTGTCATCGGGTGGAGGTCTTAAGATCTATTTAGTAAAAACGTTTCGCATAACGTTTGAACTTTCAGTGCCGCTCAACTGTAGGTGTTAGTTATAGAAAACGTATCACCCCAAGCAATTTTGTCAGCTGTTAGTATTAGATTGTAATGCCTTTGGCATTAGTTTGACATTTGCTACGTAAAAATCTACTTTCTGTAGAGAAAATCTACAAAAGCAACGATATGTTTTTAGTAAACGGCAACAAGCTTTGTTTATATTACAAATTTTGCCAGCTGATCCCCACGAACGCGATACGTTTTTACTAACTATACCTTTAGCCACAAGTCGAAGAGATGTAGACCAGAGGCCATCAGAAAGAGAAACACTTAAAATAAGAATGAATTTGTAGACATGAAACTACCCAGGAAACAATTTTGGCCGACATGTCTAACATCAGAAAAAATCTGAGACTTTACCAGACAATCAGCCCAGTTGTCTAAAATTCCCTCAGACATTTGGCGGATCAGTAGGCAGTTTTCTGGTACGACGTTTCTACACATTGTCTGAAATATTATCCGATTAATATCAGAATAGTCTGCACATTATCCGAAGTCAATTTAATTTCCTTTAAGGCATTTAACAGAATAGTCTGCACATTTTCTTATCTACGTCTTATGACTTTTAGCAGTCACATTAAACATTGTCTGATTTCAGTTTTCTTTATAATTCTCATGTATCCCTTGAGAGTATGTGCACAACTATTTGAGTTTTTAAGTTTATAAAATATGGGTAAATGTTTTCTGATGAACTGGCATAAGCAGCAGAACAATGCATGGAGAATTTTAAGCGAGAATACTGAAAAATTTCTAATTTTAGCTCCGAATTTTCTTAGATATTTATACGACAGGATGTAAAAATGATCAAATAAATCGGAAAATTGTCTGATGTTTTGTAAGAAATTTTTCTGACACTGTGTAGACATGTCGAAAATTCCTTTAGAATTTCCCTAGAAAATTCATCAGAATTCGTACAAAATTCTTTTTGGACAATTTGGCATATTTTTTAGAATTTCCTCAGTTAGACAAAGAGGTCCGGTTTCTTGTCAACCACTAATATGATTTACGGTACGTTTTCTGACCGACTTCGGACCGAAATCGGCAAAAATTGTTTGCTGGGTACTCAGTTGAGATATATTTTTATCTTTTCAATCTCAACTATCAGCCTGTTCACAGGATCGAATACGGATTGATTTGGTATCATTATCTCTACAAAACCGGTTGATTGCGTTCATGAAATCCGTTCGTACTTGAATGTGCGAAATTGCCGTTGAAAACCGGAATTAATTTTTCATGAAATTGGGCTAAGGAGCTCTTTAAGTTATATATTTAACAGGTAGAACAAAATTTTCCTAGCCTCGAATACTATATACACAACTTTGGAAACGATATTTTGAGTTTTGAACAAAAATGAACGCTTTTTGAACAAAAAAATTTCGTTACGCTTTCATGAACGCATTCAGAGTTTGATTTGGATTGGAATTCCGTTTCCAATACAATTCCGTATCGAATTCTATGAACAGGCAGTATGTGTTTTGTTTTTTTTTTTATCAGAAAAAAAGTGACGACGACCTATTTGTGTGAAAGCTAGCATACAACTGAATAAAATTATAGATTCTTACACTCTTTGGCAGAAAAATACAATCGGGCCAACGTTTCTAAGTTGGTTCAGACGTTGGCAAGACGTAAGACGTTCGACACATAAAATGCTTTTCCAAAACGCAAATGATAACGTCGATCTATGCTTGGCCGATCGTTTTCCACGTCGATGGCCAAGCATTGTGAAAACTAAAAATTCAGTGCCTTGCCAATATTATCATTTTGGTTAGTACAACATTTTCCCAGTACCTCACCCAGGACCAAAATCATCTGAAACCTTGCTAGAAACGACAGTATTAAAGAGCGATGCAAAAATAATGAAAAGTTCGGACGATACCTTTGCTAGTTCTTAGTATTTTGAAATTGAAGCAAACCTTAATGCTATAATAGATCCTAAGAAGAGCAAATGAAGTTGTTAATACATTTTGATGGCATGAATATTTTTAATAAATCGAAAAAGGGAGACTGGTCGATAATGGAGAAATTATATTCCGAAAGTATATATCGAAAAAATTTGATTTAATTTTGATTCCATAAAGCACGCAGTTTTTGATGAAATACACACGCGTTATCTCGGAATAAGTAAACAATTACTTTAAAAATTAATTTTAAAGAATTCGTCCTCGTATCTTCCACAAGAAAGTGGTTCAACACTTCGATAAAACCTACTAATGATATCTCAAAATGTACCTTTTGAATTTCAAAGAATATACGATTTAATGAATTTAGCAAACTAGAAAGCTACACAAATCCGTTTGTTCTTGTTATATGTTGGAGCAACTGTTTTAAAGAATGTATTAGTGTTGAAATGTACAAACACTTTGTAATTTTATTTATTTTTTGTCGTATTTTGTCGTCAACCAGTTAGGTTGAACAGGCTGCCGGTTTCTAATCACCGGCCCACTTGGGTCCTTTGGTCCCTTTGTGATACCTGGGATGGATAGTAGGAAATTTAAAAAGGTGCCCTGCCTATCCCAGAGGTTGGGTTGGGTGTTAAAGCAACCCGAGTACCGTGTGAATGAATTTATTCCCCCAATGTTGCACTTTCCCAGGTCTGCTAGTTCGGGTAGTGACGGATTTCCCAAATATGACGCCCTATTTCTAAATAGTGGTGGACATCGACAGAGGAGGTGCCTGACAGTGTCTTCCTCCTCCTCGTTTTGACAGCTTCTGGAGAAAACGTTGAAAGGAAGATTTAATCTTCTGGCATGGGCATCATTGAGACAGTGTCACGTTATGACCGCTACGAGCATACGCAGCTGTTGACGAGGAAGCCCCAGTATGGTTGCAGATCTTGCGATGTTATACTGGGGTCAGATAGATCTAGAAACCTCACAAGTGATTTCATTTGTCCATCTGGTTTGCGCTTCTCTAAATAGTTGGTGCTGAATTTGTATTTTGCAGCTCCGGTACCCAGAAGAGCCCTAGGTTTGTATGTCTCGCCATCTCATTCAGAGATGCCCGGCATTCTTTAACCAATTCATGTCGTTTTTAATTGCAATATATCGATATTATCGACAGTATCAAATTCGATATTTTTAAGCATTGGTTTTGTTTTTCGTGCAATTTAAAAACAAAATTCGGCATAATCTTCATCAAATAGAATATTACTAACAAAACCTTTATTTGTTTTATTTATAATCTTTTGTGTATTCGAAAATTTATCTTTCTTTGATTAGGGCAGTTACACATATGCGCTGCCACCTAGTGAAATTAATTCCCCTTGGCACATATCCTGTTAGAAAAATTTATATATGCATACATATTTTTGTTTGTTTTTAAGTTGTAATTTGCTTTAATGGCAGTGCCTTCAAAGCCTGTGTTTTCCTTACATTTCCTCATAAAATCATAACCATCATCAATTATACTAAAAAAAAAAAACAATATCAAAACCCCCAAAAAATCAAATTCTTTTTCAAAAAATCCCTTTAGAAAACTTGCCGAAGAAGAAGCGGCCGATCGTTTCGAAGAAATGGATCAAGACAATAATGATCAGGTGACCTGGAAAGAATATCTCCTCGATGTCTACGCCATGGAAGATGAAAATTATAAAAAAGAAGTTATTGATTTCGATAGTTACGATGAAGAACAAAAAATGATGAAAGACGATAAGGAAATGTTCCAAGCAGCCGATTTAAATAAGGATGGTATGCTGAATTCTGAAGAATTTGTTTTATTCCAAAATCCCGAAGAACACCCACAAATGTTGCCGGTAGTTTTAGAACAAACTATGCGCGATAAAGATGTAGATCGTGACGGAAAAATCAATTTTAAAGAATTTGTTGGCGAGACGGCTGAACATCATGATAAAGAATGGTTGATCACTGAAAAGGAACGTTTTGATATGGACTATGATCTAAACAGTGATGGAGTATTGGCTGGTAATGAAGTGCTTAGTTGGATTGTGCCAAGCAATGACGTTGTGGCCACTGATGAAGTCGACCATTTGTTTGTGTCTACAGATGAGGACCATGACGATCGTTTGTCGTATTTGGAAATACTGAATAACTATGAAACATTTGTAGGCAGTGAGGCCACAGATTATGGTGATCATTTACAAAATATTCGCCATTTAGCTGATGAACTGTAGAGTGTGTTATGTTTATGTAACTTTTTTTTACATACGAATGTAGCATGTGATCGTATTTATTTTATTTTGTATTTTTTGGAGTTATCTCCATCTTAATTCTCATTACCTCCAAATGTAGCTTCTAAGTTAATTTTATATAAAGAAAATGCTTTACATATATTTTTACTTTATTTTATAATTATTTTTATTATTATTTAATTTACCATTTATTTTAACTGCCAAATAATGTTAAAAAACACTAAGCAACCAATAAAAAATAAATTAAAATTTGAATAATAAATACCATGTTTAGGTTGTAGTTTTAATTTAAGAGAAAGAGAGTTCTTTGGTTAATTGGTTGGAAACTCTAATAAAGGTGAATTCCCCCATTTTTTGTGAATCTTGGTATGCTGCACCCAAACACACCAATCGCATACAAGGGCTTGTAAACAGTGTCTTCGTAAAATCCTACGTATATTATGGGCTGAAAGAATAAGTAACATCAACCTTTGGCATCAAATACCCATCCTGACGGAGATGCACTCAGAAAGCCTCCTGGCGAGATTAGCAGAGTGGCCATCGTCTGGAGTCCCCAAGGTCAACGAGGTGTTGGAAGACCTGCTCATGCTTGGACGAGACAGCTGGATAACGAAAAAAGAACTTCAGGACGCAGCTGGAGCGAAATAAAGCATATCGCAAATTAAAGAAATGATTGGAATAACTTATTATTTACATATTCGGCAAAATATTGACCTTGCCCCAAAGAAGTGGATTCGGTTAGACACTGCTTATCTTTTTCTAAGTTCGAACGTTTCCTCGGCTTATGTTTTTTTTTCGATTTTAGTAACTAGTTCTATACTAAAGTTCCCAGCAAAAAAAAGTGAGGAAAATAAGTAGAAAAAGCACCACAACTACTGATACGAACCTCTTCAAAGTCCGAGCAAAAAGCTGTAAATTTTACATTTTCGTGTCATTGGAGCGAAATTCAATTTTTATTTGCTATAAAAATTCGAAAATAAGGAGTGATTTCTTATCACAGATGTGATAAATAAATCACTTTTCCAAAGCAGTTAGGTTTCTGATTTAGTAAGTGGTATTTATTCAGTGTGTTATAATCCCACTTGGATAGCTTTAAAAATGAAGGAAGATTTCCTTTTTTATTATACTAAAACTAAAAGAGGAAATTTATTTAATTTTTTTTAAGTATTAGGCATACTTACCGAAGATCATCCCTCAAAGTTGCTTAGTGGAATTCCCATCATTTGCAGCATCTAAACAAGAAATATGATTATCTATCATGACATCTCTCTTCGAAAATCTTTTCGAACTAATTTTGTTTTCTTACCATTCTTTCTTAGCTTTTCCTTTTGCGAAATTTAATTATTCTTGCTTGTTATTATTTTTGTTATTATTATTGATTAAAATCCCTTTAATGTACGATTAAAAGTTATCATGGACTTTAACGGAAACTTCGCCATACAAAACTTGCCGTTAAAGTCCACGTTAACTCTTAATCATACATTGTGAAAAGGGGCGTAAAACTTTTTAATTAAAAAGTCAATTAACTGTACAAAAACCCTTTTTAGCTTCACGCGTCTTTTTTAATTTGTTTGCAAGAAAATAAATCAACTTCGTTGTTTTTTGTTTTTGAAATGAAGTTATGAAATCGTTGAAAACAAAGTAGTGATTCAAAACTTCATTTTATATGTGATTAGAAACCAATTCTTTGGTATCTAAAAATAAACATAAAGGAGTACCCCATTTATTTATTATTTTTTTGGGTTATAAAGTTCTAAAATAAAGTAGCCACACTTTTCAAGATGTTCGGTTTTCAGCAACGTTTTCTCCATTTTGGCTCTTATGACATCCTTGTAATATGATTGTATTTGTGAACAAGGCGGATGTACAAGGAGAAAAATTTGGAAATGCAGCAAATTTTGGCAATCGAAATAGAGGCGAACTCCTAGTCAACCGATGAGTGAGCTGTCGAGGCCAACTGGCAAGAACTCGCACCAGTCCATACACGGATGTAAAGTATGATCCATAGAGGACTAGGACCCGTCCAAAGGTAGCCCAAAAACAGGGCGATTTAAAATTACGTTGTCCTAGAGCTGGCCTTGCATTACACCGGAGTAGTCTCGAAACTACTCTATGTCACTACTTGATGGATCACTGAAGTATTCGTGTTTTAACGATTGCATATACTATTTGCGAACACTTGTTGGCTACCCACAAACTCTTGTATGCAAATGACAAGGTCCATGACTCCATTACATACACCGAAAAAAATCCATGCAACATATGCACGAAAATTTTCATACATATTACGAAATAATTCGTAATTTCACACCACGAAATTAAGATATCTTTTAAATTGATATATTTTTCAGACGTACATAAGTAAATACATAAGTATCTTATCGTCCACCAATATTGCTGATACATATATGGTTTAAAAGGTATTTTTCTCTAGATAAGCACAATATATTTTTTTTTTGCCAAAAAAACCGGCTGCAAAACCAAACCCGGTTACGGATCAAGTGGTCGAATTTCGACCACCGGGCGGGATCCTAGTAATGCTGTTTTTAGACTATTATACAAGCTGTTCGACTTGTGCACAAAATGCAACCCTGATATAATGTGTTGTTATTGCTTTCTTAAAACTCTCCATAAACTCATTAGATCAGGGCTGCATTTTTTACAGAAGTGGAACGGCTTGCGAGATAGTGTAAAACAGGCATAAGTAGAAAGTGGTTCAGTGTGTAGAAGAGTTGTTGCCTTGAAATATGAAGATTGCGAGTTCGTGCCCCAGTTGAGCAACTCGTTTTTACTTTTATTTTTTTTTATTATTGTTTCCGTACACCGAAAAAAATCCATATGCACAAAAACGCTCTTACATTTTACGAAATATTTCGTACATTTAGTATATTTTACGAAATTGTTTCGTAAAATATACTAAATGTACGAAAATAATTAATAAATAAAAGCAAAAAAAAAGTGTGGCTCAACATTAAAATAAACATATTTCATAGTTTTTTTTGTTGCAATTATTAAGATTATATCATTTATTTTTATTTTGTTTGAACAATAGTTTTTGTTTTATATTTTTACATACACAAAACTAATATACATACATACATAAGTATATAGTATTTAATTTATTTTTTCGACTTCTTTATAAACGTTTATAGTTAAAATAACTGCCTAAGAGATACCACTCATATTTCAAAGCAGTTTGTTATTTTAGTTTTATTTAGAAATTTAACATTTACACGAAATTTTAAAACAAAATTGCTGTTCTGTAAATCGAGTCGATTTGAAATCTTGCAATTTTAGAAAACTATGTAGCTCCCCTAATAACAACAGTAGTTTTATAATTTTTTTTTTATTATTTATCATCTCAAATATCTTATCTGTCGACGTTTTTAAAGTTATATACTATATATAACTTTAAAAACGTCGACAGGACCATTATTAATTTTGGAAATAGCACGATTTCAAATCGACTTGATTTACAGAACAGGGTCGATAAATTTATTCCCCGTCTATTATGAATGTCGGCGTCGCCGACGTCACATCAGCATGACATCAAAGATTGCTCGTTGTCGACAACAATTGACTGCTATTGACAATCTCTTTCAATACTCTAAGGCTTCGAAAACTAATAGAGCAGAGTAGACAATTGACAATTTTTATTATCATGTTGATGTGATGTTGACAACGCCATTCGTAATATGTAGTTGGAATTGCTTTTTTTTTCTTCTTTTTTAATTACACCAAATTAAGTAAAAAATAGAATATTTTCTTATTAGTATACAAAAGAATTTTAGTTGGAAAAAGATTTTATTTTTTTTTGTAAAACAAGCAATTCTTAATTCAAATAAAAACAAATTTTTCTAAGCTTTTTTTTTTTTTTTTTTTTTTTTTTAAATATTGACATTACATATTTTTAAACGAAACAAACATAAAATATAAAAAAATTAACAAAATAATGAAAATTATATCACAATATTGCACCAAATTGGCCTGTCTTTTTGTATTTAATATAAGTTAATTAAATATTTATAAAAATAAAAGGGCATTTGACTATAATACATAGATATATTATATTTTTTTTAAATTCAAAATGACTAGAATTTTAAAATTGTTTTATGTAATTGTAATATTTTTAAGCAATAGTTTTTTATGTTTAAAATTAATGGTATAATACATGAAATTTTAAAAATAATATATAATTTATTACTAGCAAATAAATAATACTAGCGATAATACACGCGTAGAGGGAAGAGAATCTGTCACAAGACAAGTCAAGTAACTAGTTCTCAAAGACTAGCAACCGTTTCGAGTTATGGAACTTTATATAAGAGAAACCTGTCACCTTTGCAAGACGTTACCATTGGAGGGTGTCAATTGACATAATTAAGATACTCAGTGATAGGTTATAGATCCAAACTTAAGGTACTTGTCCTGTCAGGAATGGATCCAGCTTAATGGCTCGATTACTAAAAATCATATTACGGATGGCAACTGGCAAGTGAAAGCTGTCAATTTCACTTGCATTTTAGTGCTTTTCTGGCAACCACAAATTTTCAGTTGCCGGCTGGCAACGCAACTGAAGTTCGGTTGCCATCGATAATCGAGCCATAAGCTTTTGTGAGGGGAACTTTTAAATCAAACGTACCATTTTGTAAAATTTCTTTTTTTGGAAACTCCATAAAAATTAGGTATATTTTATTCGTTTTGGAGGCGGAAATATCCCTTTTTCACATCCCCTGGATCCTTGCCTTTGTCCTGTGGTGGTTTCTTTATACTAGTCAAATAAATTGCTGTACGTTAAAGAAATATTTTTGATTGAGAAAAATTCTGCTGGCACAGCATGGTGGATCGTCGATGTATGAAGGAAAAAAAGCCGTTCTATAGATTTCGAATACCTGTACAATGCTGCATCAAGCTAAATTATATACAAAAACTTAAAAATTTTTTTTTTCAAGTTACTTCATTAATATGAGAAAAAATAACTTTAATAAATTCTTTCAATCCTACACGTAAAAAACAAACTCGTGCCCAATAAAATACGCTTAAAGTCGAGTAGATCTGACAAAAAAAAAGTTATACGCCAAAACAGCCTATTTTATTTTCCATACAAAATTGTTTTAAACATCGACCAAGAAAAGAGGGATGTTCCAAGTTTGTAGTGTGAGTCTGTATGTCTGTCTGTTCCCCCGTAAACGACTGTACCGATTTTGATTTAGTTTTTCGTGTCTGAAAGGTGACTTGATCGAGAGTGTTCTTCACTATGTTTGAAGAAAATCGGTCCAGCCGTTTAGAAGTTATTATTTCTTTTCTAGATGTATTCTCCAGAATTACATTTCGTGATATAATGAACCGATTTGGTTCGGTAAATTTTGAGAACCATAGAAAATAAAATTTTCGAAAAATCTTTTTTTTTTCAAAAAAAATTCTAAACTACTGAACCGATCGAATCGGCTCTTAAAATCATAAAACAACGTAGAATGCTGCATATTTGATAGAAATCGGTTGAATGATTTGAGAGATATCGTTGTCGAAAAATTTCGAAAAATCGCTTTATTGTAACAACTCTAAAAGTTCTTGTCAACCCGATTTTTACGATTCACGTACTTTTTTTGGATTTGAAAAACTGTGCAGAATACCGCAAATTTGATATAAATCGGTTAAGTGGTTCGAGAGACATCGTGGTCGAAATTTTTGAAAAAAAAAGTTTTTAAATATTTTTTAATTACTCAAAAATAAGGATTTTCCAGCGATTTCAGCTTGAAATTTGCGGGAAGTTTCAGGTATGGCCTGCAACGCCAACTGTATCCCATATGTTTTTAATTAATTTTTTATGAAAAATAATTAGACTTTTTCCACTTAATGGGCTATAACTTTCTGAATTTTTATATAAGTTTAGCAATTTTATGCATCGTGTGTTCGTTACAAATTTATCAAAATTTCCCCATCGATCTTCGAAAAAATATTACAGATTAAAAAAACTATTTTGAAAATAGGTTGACAAGTGACATAGTTGTGGGTGAGGGTAGCAAATTTCTCCACCGATTTTCGAAAAAAATTATTTGACCAAACTGAAACAAGAAAAGAATTTTGAAAATCGGTTCACAAATGACAGTGTTATGCATAGGGGGAGTAAATTTCCCCACCGATTTTCGAAAAAAATGATGGTACCAAGCTGCAAGCAAACCCTTTCAAACAACAATTTTTTATTTTTTTAAATCAGTTCGCAAATAACAACAAAAAAAAATACACATGAATTATTAACCTCCTCCTTTTTTAAGTCGGTTAAAAAAGCCTGTAAACTTATTTTTTTAAATTTTAAGGCCTGTAACTCAATACATTTTTATCCGATCGGCACAATCTGTGTATGGAATGAAAGAATAGATACACTCTAAAACATTACTTAAAATTTACGATCATATATTGTCTAAATGTGTCGAAAATTTCTACTTGTCTAAAATTACATCGATTTTGTAGTTCCTTTATTATTTCAAATTAAACATATTTAGTCCAAGTGGAAAAAATTTAACATAAAGTATAATACGGATATGGCTGAATGGTAGATACGTCAGACTATCAGTCAGTAGGTCGCGGTTCAAACCTGCACGCAGCCAATCGCATTTTTTAGTAAAAACATTTTGTTCAAAAATAATGCGTCTGTAATTTTAGGTCGATAATAATCGGTAAAGTGTTGCCGACTATTATCGACCTAATTTTCAACCAAAGTGGTTTAGAGTGTATATGTAGATATCTATGCAACAGTGTAAAATTTATTTCATTCAGACCAACCGTTCTTGGAATTTATAAATAAACAACAAATCTAAAAAAAAAACAACAAAATAATTTATTTTTCAGGAATATTGCTAAAACGAGCATTAAGAAAAATAAATGAATTTCATATTCGTGTTCAGCAACCCCAAATTAGCTTAGAAAATGGTTTTCTTTTTAAAATATGACAAAGACTTAGGAATTAAAAAATATCCCCCATAACTTTATCTTAAGTTTGTCTGAAGTCTGACCTTTTAAGTATAAAAATAGTAGATATTTTGAGTGCAATGAGTTATAACAACTACCAAAGCAGCGTTGCGATGTTCTACTGTGTAAGTTGATATTAATTTTTCCCTTGTTCCTTGGAATATTAATTATGCCTGATTCTTTCTGAATATAACGTTACGTACCTTAGCATTTGGATTCACAACTATAAAAAATGTTGTAATGTTGTTGATATTTCGCAAATTGATCAATTTGATCTCATTTTTAATATCTATATGCTGCTGTATCTGAGAATAAAATGCAACGTTCTGTTGTTCTTCGAAATTGAAATTAGGAAAAAAAATTCTATTGCACAGTGGGGATATTTTGTTAACATTATTGTTCCAATTAAGTGATGTGTTCTCTTTTCAGTGCTCAAGACTCGGGAACATATTGTATAACTCCCATTTTCAGTAGTCATAGGACAATTACTTTGAAGAAAATTGGTAGAAAATTTCACGCAGTGTACGTACAATGAAATTGACTGATGTCAAATTTTTAGGAAGCTCATTCGGCTTAATGAGAAAGGGGACCAACACAAAACGCGCTTCTTAAAAATTCTTTTCAAAAAGCTGTATTAAAAATTATTTTAGAAGTGCATTTTGTTTTATAAATGGCTCTTTTGTGAAATTACTTTCTTAAAGGACCTTCTTAAAAGTAAATATTTCTTGAAATTACCGCTTTTCTAAAACTCATAAAGCATGTCATAATTATCAACTTGCCGTAGTGGAACATTATCGTTGAATGATTCGCTTAAATAATTGATCATAACCGAAGGTAGCTTAAGTTTATGCAGATCTTGTCGGGATTTGATGTGTTTCATAACTTCGGCTCGACAACGATCTTGTAAATGGCCAATTTCACTGCGTGTACTTTTCAAAGTCATTTCAGATTTTGCAGCCGTTGAGCACACTATGGGGTATAAAGGTTCCTTTATCTGTAAAAAAAAAGGTGTAAATAAAGATCATATGTTGGCAAAAAAATTTATCTGAAATAATTACCTTTTCTAAACCTCGAAAAGCCACTCCCAAACATTTACCATCTTTGTAATAGGTCAATGTGCCTTCGTAGCCATCAAATAAAATACCCACCACAGTAGCTTGATTCTCTTTAAAGCGATCTGTATATAACAAAGCCACACCCTTATGCCATAACACACCTTTGTGGGATAAACCCCAACCATATTCATTCTCGCCCAACATATTGCGGAAGGAATTCGCATGCAAACGTGCTTTACGCGTTCCAATGCCAAACATTATACTGGTGCCGAAAATTCTTTGCGATACATGAAGTTCCCAATAGAAACGGCCATTATTTAAGGGTCTTTTGCCTTGAACCCCGGCTGTACCTTTACTCCAATTGGGATGAAAATGTACAGTGCGATCATTTGGACCACTTAATACCGCTTCTTTCGATCGGTGTCGCCTGCTCCAGGTCCAATTGTCATCACAACCATTTTCCAGAGGTATTATCACTTTTTTATTACTCAGACGTTTTGTTGCTGTTGTGGGGAAAAAGTTGATCGGTCGTGTTGAGCGTTTCCTTTGATGAGGCGATGCATTTGGCGAGGATATACTACTACTACTGCTGCCACTTGATGTCATCTCTTTTTTTGTTATTTTTGTGGTGTCCTATTTCAAATGTGCTATAAACTTAGTTTGTTCTAGTTTTTTTTTAATTTCCTTTTTCGTTTAGTTCTTTTCTTTGAAAAAATTTTTTTATTTCATTGTTTTGATTGCTCTAATTTGCATTTTATGATTTTTCTTTTATTCTAATGCCAATGTTTTTGCATAGTTGGAGTACTTTTTCAAGAGTCCTTTATTGATAAAACATTTTTTGTTTAAGTTTGTAAAACTATTTCAAGTATTGTTTGGATTTTATTGATTTCTAAGTGCAGCAGTTTTTGCAATTATTGTTTTCTAGTATTTGATGTAGTTGTTGATTTGGATTGCCTAGAATGAAAGGTTTAGGATTATTATTAAAAAGAGGTATTTAAAGGATATGCATGTGATTAAAGGGAGCTTGTAAAAGTAAACTTTAGACGGCATTTACTTTAAATTGTAGCATATCTAATGATAAAAGTATGTATGTAGTTAAAAAAATTATAAAAAGTACGTTATTAGCAAATGTCCAGACACAGCTCGCCTTAAATACCACAAGTTTGCAAATTCAAGTCAACTTTTGGACTGGAGCAACGAAAAGTTATCGTCTTATGTTATTTGGGGCGATGAATTCGAATCTGCAAATTGGTTGTAGTTTTCGAGATACATATACCATTATTTCGAATTTTAACATAACTGGAGAACGGTTTTTCGTACTCATTTAAATAAAAAAAAATCAGAAATCCGACCACAATGTTATCTTTAAGCTGTGCCAACATTTGTTTTTTAATCAGCTCAGTAGTTTCAGAGATATTGTGGAAATGCTGAAAAAAAGTTTAAAAAATTTTTGTTTTTAAAAAATTAAAAAAATAATCCGTTGCTTTCTATTAACAAAGGTAAATAAGTTCAAAACAAAACGAGCAATATTTCATTAAGATTGATTCACAACATTTGATTTTATTCACAATTAAGTAAGGAAACTAACTCAATTGACTAAAATTGCGACTTTCATACAACACACATTAAATTAAAATGTTACTTTTGTATGAAAATCGTGATTTTTATCTATTGAGTTCCCTCTCGTCTGGCTATATAAAATATTGGCTTCGCTGAGTGATTCTTCTGAATGATTCTTTGCCTTGCCGGCCACTGGCAGAGTATGCCGAATAGTGGCTTCACTGGAAAGGCTTACAAGATTTTCTATGCCGAGGCGTTATAACTACATGTGTGGAAAATGGTGTTAAATTTAACTCCCTCTGAAATGAATCCAAGATGTAAACTTTCAAAACGCCGTTACACGAATATATTTTTTTGGTGTCCTCTGCCAGAATCATTCGTTAGAAATAGTGATGTAACGATACGCCTTTCTGCCGATATGATACCGATACTCGCACAGAAATATCGGCGATACCGATACGAATTGAAGTTAAAATTAACAAAACTCAAGTAGAGTAATTTTTTTATTATACCTTTAAGAAATTTATTCCCTCTTATTCCGTAACTATTTGTTGACGTCACGCCAAGACAATACCGAAAAATTGGCTCATTTCTATTACTGACAGCCACTTACTACTCTCTAAGGCATAGAAAATGGGAAGGGCTGTTAATAGTAGTAAATTTTTGTCGACAGCGAGTAGGCAAGTGCCATTTTTTATTGTCTTGACGTGACGTCGACAAATAGTTACGGAATAAAGGGGACTATTTGACACATTGTCATAATTTTATTTTAAATGAAATTTATTTGTTGATGATTAAGCATTGTCTATATGCATTTCATTAGTGCTTTATCAAATAGTCACTAGACTTCAACCACACTTTTGAACAGTTACAAATCCCTTATCTTATGTACAGACTTTCAAAAACCATTTGAGAATTTACAAATGATTTTCAAAAATAATCATAGTAGGCTTTTGAAACTTATATAACACCCCACAAATAATTTGTATTCCATATGAATCTATTTTATTTTTTATCCGCCTGTAGAACACTTTTTTTTATTTTAATAAAAAAATTTGTACCAAAATTGCTAGCATTATTTTTTACTTTTTTATGTTTGTACACGCATAACTCTGTCATTTCTAAACCGATTTTAAAAATTCTTTATTATTTGTCAAGTCTGAAGGGTTTGCCTGCAGTTTGGTCCCATATTTTTTTTTCTAAAATCGGAGAGGGAAATTTGCTACCCCATGCATAACACTGTCATTTGTGAACCGATTTAAAAAAAAAAGTTTTTTTAAGGGTTGGCCTGCAGTTTGGATCCAAACTTTTTTTTTTCGAAAATCGGAGGGGGAAATTTGCTCCTCTTATGCAGAGTTCTGTCATTTGTAAACCGATTTTCAAAATAATTTTTTTGTTGAAAAGGGGACATTTGCTCCTCCATGCATAACTCTGTCATTTGTAAACCAATTTGCAATTTTTTTTTGTTAATGGGTTTGCCCGCAGTTCGGTCCCAATGTCATTTGTGAACCGATTTTCAAAATTATTTTATTATTTGAAAGGGGTGGCTTGCAGTTTGGACCTTAAATTTTTGGCGAAATTTTCTCCCCTCACGCATAACTCTTTTATTTGTAAACCGAATTTCAAAATTATTTTTAAGAGGTTTGCCTGCAGTTTTGTAGCATAACTTTTTCAAAAATAGCAGGGTAGGCCGAAGGCGACAGGAACTTCCTTCCAAAACGGTGTTCCATGACACCGTGCGTTTTTTGTATTGTACAGTGGAATTGATGGGTGTTCCCAGCGCAAGTACGGCCCCCTTCATTTGACAGTCGGACTGACATTTTATTGAATTTATTTAATTGGTTTTCTTTTTTAACTAAATAATTTTTTCAGATAGAAATCTAGACAAATTAGCGGAGTTCATTGTTTGATGCAAATGGTCTTGCAAAAATGCAAGTACAAAATATTGTATCTTCTTATTAAATTTTGTATATTTTGTTATTCGATTTCATGAAAAAGCTACGATATTTTGCATTTGCACTTTCACAAGACCATTTGTCTTAAATACTGAACTCCGCTATTGTTGTATCACTATTCGGGTACAAAATTTCAAAAAACAGTAAGTCACAATTTTTCTTAATCGAATTTGTTTATATTTTAAGGTCCGGATTCGATATCAATTTCATGAAAATTAATTTTTTTGCCTACCATATTTGCGTAATCCCCATTGAAAATTTCATATAAAATACTGCTATAAAAAACATGATTTTTTCGTTTTCTGAACACTTTAATTTTTGGCTGTTATTGTGTTTTGAAATTGTGCAGCGGAATTTATGCCAATGATGATTTGATATCTTAATTTGTTGAAAATTTTATTTTCACTTACTCAATCAACTACGTTGCATTTGAGTTTCCTTTCACAAATAAGATGTGGACAACGTTGTATATTCACATGATACGAAACTACTAAATGATGTTGCGGTCTTGGGAATTGGTGAGGATGAGCGACTGGGCATTTCACAGCATGTTTCAAAACTATATGTAGTTTCTACCAATGATGCAGACGGCGAAGGCAATTCTATATCCACATAATCCTGGGAGCTGGAGTTGGATGCAACTGCTGATGCTAAATCTGATTGTAGTTGTTGTTGTTGTAATTCACTATTTTCTTCACTTGCTAGACTAGATGAAGTCGTATTTACCGAAATCGTTTGATAACCTGAATCATTAATTAAGAAGTATGATGAATTTTCGCTATTCGGTTGATGGATGGTTGAGGGTGTTGATGACTCTGGAGGCAGTGGGTAGTTGTTTGTCTGGGTGGAATATTCATATAAAATTTTTGAGGGTTTTGCCGATTTAAGCTGTTGCTGCTCTTGGATATTACGTTTCAATTCACGTTTAATTTTACGTAATTGCCGATATTCTATCGAACGATTCGTACCCGCGACAATACCAGACAGGGGACACCAGAATTTCTGCTGTCTCTGTTGTTTTTGTACATGCAATTCTTGCAAATGAAAATGATGACGACAATAACCCTGAGGTGTATTGGCACAAAAGCGACAACTATCACTGTCTGCCAAAGAGCTGGACAGTGGCGATGTGGATGGGTGGTGGCCTGATGCTGAGGAGCTCGACGCGTAACGTCTTTTCTTGGATTTTTTCACTTGACGATATTCTTCGATTTGAAATTTAGAGCCTTTAGCCTCAGCAGCTTCCTTTAGAAGACGTACATTTTTCGGATTGATCCATCGGTCATGTATGTACAAAACTAAACGTTGACAATAAAGACAGATTGATTTGAAAAATAATAGCACCACGATAATCATTCAGATGTTATTCCTGATGTTTTGTTTTGCTCTCTAAAATTGGCGATGATGACGAATGAAAGAGAGGAGAGTTTTTGCTGCTAAGGTTTTTCTTCCTTCTTTTTTTCTGGTGGGGGGGTTATTCAATTATTTGTATTTTCTAAGGGTTGATTTTATAAAGCTGCTGCTGCTTCTTATCTTCTTTTTTTTCTCCTTTATGCTGCCGTTTCTGTGTGTGTGTGTGTGTTTTTTATGGTTTGACAAGTGTAGTTTTCCTTAAATTCCAATCAGATTTTATGAAAAATTAACTTATTAAATATGTGTTTCCTACTTGGTATTTTGTAATTTTCTAATATTTATTTGTTTAATTACATTATTTTTTTTAATAAAACTAATTAAAATTAATAATTGCTTTAACTAAACTATTATTGAACAAACACAAAAAAGTTTTTAATTATTCCGTAATGTTTTTTTTTTGTTCAAACGTTTTAAAAACACGTCTGCTTTTCTCTATTCCAATTTGATTTCTGTTTGAGACGAAGGGCATGCAACTAATTTACTTACCACTTGCTGTTTGTTGTATATGTTTCATTTGTACAGCCCATATCAATCTACCCTTGTTATTATCGTCGTTGTTGTCGTCTACTAAACCAACAGCAACAACTAAAGTTTAATAATATTTGATATGTAATCGTTATCGTTTTAAGTTTTCACCCCCATTAGTTTATTTCTTTCGTTGTTTCTTCATTCAATACCTTTTTTCGTTCGTATTTTCATGTTTTATCTCATTTTTAGTATTTATATCATTACAACCGGCTTTTACTTCTTATGTTTTCTAGTCAACTCCCCATTGAAATTGTAAACATAAGTAGAATGCAAAAGCTTTTCTAAAGGGATACCATCCCTTTGGAAACAAAAAAGTTTTAGATACAATTTGTACACCTTTCCCTCGATTTTTGCACTGTAATCATCTTAGAAAAACTAGAGATATAAAAAAATTTGGTATATAGAAAAAACATGATTGATTTTGGAGCTCTTGTTTTGACTTTGATGTTGTTTAAATCAGTGTTTAAATAACTAAAGTCGAAGTAGCAAAAGTAGTAAAATTTTTACTATTCGCTGCTTTGGATTTTCTCCAACTGTTTAAAATGAACCAATGCTTTTGCTTGTGCTTATGAAAAAAAGCAACAGTCGCAGCCGAAGCAGAAGCAGAAAACGATTTATGAACAATTGCGCAGCACTTTTAACGGTCGACGATTTCAAAGGTTTGAATTTGATTTGCTGTTGATTTTGGTTAGTTTCGCAAGTAACAGCAGAAGCAGTCTATATGCTTTTGTAAGTCGCAAACAGTCACAGTCGAAGAAGAAAAAACTCTTGCTTTTAGAAGTTTTCTGCAGGTTCCGTCAACTATTTTGTGGTATTTGTCACGTTTTTGTTATTGTTTTTGTACGTTAGACAAGAAGCAAAATCAAAAACCACTTGACGATGATTGCTTACAACTTCTAAAAGCAAGAGCTTTTGCTTCTTCGACTGTGACTGTTTGGGACTTGCCAAAGCGTATAGACTGCTTCTGCTTTTACTTGCGACACTAATCAAAAGCAAAAGCAAATCAAATTCAAACTTTTCGAATCGGCGACTGTTGAATGTGATGCGCAATTGTTCATAAATCGTTTTGTGATTTTGCTTTGACTAAAACTGTTGCATTTTTCAAAAGCGAAAGCAGAAGCAAAATCAAATGACATGAAAATCATTACGGGTTTTTAAACACTGGCTTAAACTTCTTATATATTTGAATGGAAGTTTAATATAATATCGTTAGTTTTTCTAAGAGATTTTTAGGAAAAAGTTCCCACATTACACACGTTTACAGTACATCGCGTTCCGGAAACATTTTAGCCACTACTGACGACATATATTATGAAGATTTTTAATATATAATTACAATTTTCTTTATAAGCTCAAGTTCTCGCGGTATACCATTATGTCAAAAATGAAGGCACTTGAACGACATATATTTGCATAACTTGAGAAGGAAATTATCTTTAATGGGTCGATTATTGATGGCAACCGAATTCCAGTTGCGTTGCCAGCCGGCAACTGAAAATTTGTGGTTGCCAGAAAAACACTAAAAAGCAACTGAAATTGACAGCTCTCAGTTGCCAGTTGCCATCCGTAATATGATTTTTAGCAACTGGCAATTCAGCTGAAGTTCGGTTGCCATCCATAATCGACCCATAAGACTTCAAAACATTGCACAGTGGGGATTTTCGTAAAATAAATGACAATAAATCTAGAACTTCTAAAGTACTGATTGGATTTAGCTGAAACTTGAAACATCTTTAGAAAAGGAGTCAGTCTTTATAATGCGTGTGTCGGTGGCCTTTTGCCTTAGGCATGAGAGGTGCTACAGTGGGCCAAAGTTAACCACCTGGAAGTAAAAAAAAATTCTGAGGCTTGTAATTTTTAAAATGTTATCCGAGTTAAAGGTCTTTGAGTTTAGCTAAATAATGTCATCATATGTGTTTCCGTATCTCTCACAGCTTAGAAGATATTTGACTTTAAAGAAAAAAAATTTTTTTTGCCTTGATTTTTTTTTTAGTTTTTTTGCCTATAGCTTTTTGGTTTACGGTTAGATTTTGATTTCAAAGGCAACATTCGGTTCTTGACAAAAATCTAAGTAAACCTCTGGAAAGTTTTTTTATTATCTGCATTCTTGAAGTCGAAAAAAGGCGAAAAAAACTGAAATTTTAAAACTGGACTGAAAAATCCGCTTTTTTCGAAATTTCTTCATTATTTTCAATTTTGTAAAAAACTTTATTCAACACAATCACTCTTTAATCACATATCGCAAAATGCAATCCATTGACAATGTGTCTAGTGCCTATTATTTTGTATTTTGGACATGCACCCTACATTCAGTAATGGCCGAAAATCATAAATTTTAAAAACAATTTTTGTGTTTAAGGGCCTATAAAAATTTGTGATTATCGATTTTGAATATTCCAACCATAACGTTTTATAATGTAGATAGTTCTAAGAATTTTGGCAAAAAGTGGAAATAGCCTGAAATTCCGGAAAAATAAAGTTTTGTACCATAAAAAATATATATAGTAAAATAGTTTTATTTCCTCAAATTTAAATTTTTGACTTCTATATGGATCTCTTTTCTACGCTTGAAAAAAACTATTCTAATATCATTTACCGACCTCAAGATATTCCGATTGAGGGTATGCAATTCAAAGAATATAAAGAATTCTTTTAAATTCTTTCCTTTTATACACACAACTGTAGTAACCCACCAAAAATTTTTATGATAAAGTAAAACTTACGAGGCATTCACTAAACATGCCTTTTTACAGGTCTTCCAAGACCTGAATTTAAGATCCAAAAGTAATTATTTTCCGCCTTCTCAGGCAGGCCTTCTAGAAGGCCTCTACACTGATTTCTTTTGGAAGGAGTATTCTATTTTTAGATTTTTCGTTTTGTTTAATAAAATATGTTCTTTAGAAATAATAGACATACTCTTATTCTTTTTTCGCAAATAATTTGTATATAAGACTGAAATTTACGTACAAGTGGCATCATGCATGCTGCTATTATGCCGTTTATGTTGTAGCTACTACATCATGCTCAATTCGTTCCAAATAGACACATGAAATTTAGCCCCCGTATGTGTCTAAAAAATTACTTTGGATGAAAAGGAGTTCGAAATAAATAAAACATCACGATAATCAAAAATGTAGAAGCCGCTATAAAAATACATGGATTAAAAAATGTACCTCCATTTCATTTTTAACAGACCTTCCCATACCAGGCCTTCTATCAAGCCTGCTGAGTAATGGGTCGAGGAAGGCCTTGGTCCGCGATGACATCGCGTGTAAAAAAGAAAAGAGTATGTAATGGGAGTGGAAGTACTACAGACTGCTAAATAAGGCCTTATAGAAGGCCTCCTTACTCCTTCTATTTACAGCTGGGAAAATGCTAATAAACTTATCCTTCACTACTTATACTTTGTCATTTTAATAAATTACTTTAACATGGCGATGTCATTGGAGGCAAGTACTTACCACATTGGGTTATTAATAGAAAGTTAAAAATTTCATTATTTAGAAAGCATTGAATACACAAAACACAATAAAAATTAAAGATCTCTGCTAAGCATTGAACTCATGCCGTTTTCAGTTATAATGTTATTTTATGCCAAGTGTTTTGCTCAGTAGGCTATTGCACAACCATTTTGTTACGGGCTTAAAACTCGTTTTCACAAACATGAACACAATTAAAAAACCAAGGAATTAAAAAAAAAAAGAAACAAGAAATTAAAAAAAAAAAATCCATTTTGCTTCCCCAGGGGTTGAACTGCTTATCGTCTGTATGATAAGCAGATACACTACTACTCTGCCAATAAGATCATAAATGGCTTGTTTATTTACTAGTAAGTAATTGAATCAACTACTGTAAAGTAATTCAGACGGTATGTAGTTTGTGATTGAAAAGTATGTTGTTTGATAATGACCACACATTACCAAGTTTTTGATGGGTAATTTTGCAGGTAGAATTTTAACCTAAACCTCATAGAAACAACAAAATTAGATTTCTAATGTTATACAATACGTTTATGTACGCTTTTCATAATAAAAAATTCTTCATCGTAACTGTATAATCTGCGTGGCGGTCACGCAAATATATTTCATCATAACTCGCGAGCGGTTTGAATAAATAAACGACCAGAATATGCGAAATAAAATTACCTTTAAGTCACTAGTATACATATATTTTTTTATATTTTCAACTATTTCGGAGTCATTCAGAAATTAGCGGCAAACAGTTATTTTTTTCATGCGAATTTAAACCATTTTTCGTTTTCAAAAACTCATAAAAAAATTAAGAGGGCAAAAATTTAAAATTTTTATCATTAATTAGAAAGCTATTTATATTAGGGATACAATAAGCCAAAATCATTAAAATCGATAGACAAATATCTCGTATTCAATTTTCACGAAAAAGTTGTATAAGAATTAAAATCACATTCAACAGAGCCACCTGACAAGTGGTGATAAGCAAATACACGTGAGCACTGACGATGGAAGTGTAGTGGCTTCCGAAAGTGGCGCTACTCTGTTCTGCTGTGTGAGTTTAAAAATTAAGTTGATATTAATTTTTCCCTTGTTCCTTGGAATATTAATCATGCCCAATTCTTTCTGAATATAACGTTACGAACCTTCGCCTAATAATCAATTTGGATTCACAAATTTGGATTTACAATAGAAGGTACATATTTGTTATCGTTATTTTTGCGGTCGGTGCACTTTGAGTGCTTTATGATAGATATATTTGGTCAATTCACAACCGGTTGTATTTGTTGAAGATCGTATAAATGTTGTTGGTAATTTCCAAATAAACATTTGCTTCGAAACATGTTTATGTGAAAATTACCAACAACATTTTTACGATCTACAACACATACAACAGGTTGTGAATTGAGCAATTAGGTAGTTGATCTGATGTTTGTGACTTCTTTGATATTCACCGTTCTAGATACGGTTGTATTAAAATAAAATTTTTATAAATATTTTAAATTTCATTTATTTTATTTTATTTTTTATATTTATTATCATCATATCAACTTGATAAAAAATGCGTTACAAAATTGTTCCAGTATTTTTAATCTTACACTAGTTTACTTTGATAATTTTGCTCTCTATACTTTGTTTTCTCGATAACTAAATTTATAAATTTTCCTTTTTGTTTTTGCATTATATACAATAGTAGTTCCGGGCAGTGTGTAAGAGAAACAAAATAAAAAAATCGGGGCGAAATTCATATATTCAACACAAAAATTAATTTTAAATATATTATACATACATACAAACATATTTATGTTAACATCGTTATATTAAAAATTATTAGTTTTCTTTTTAAATCTCATTAAAGAATAAAGTTTTTAGTTCATATTTATTAGCTTGTATTTATATGAATAAAAAAAAATGATGGCACTCTCAAAGAATAATGGCAGAGTTGTTTCGTCACAACTTAAAATTAAAAGGAAAATAATTATATTTGTTTTAGATTTGTTGGATTAATTAACGGCTACTTAGATTTAAAATGTCGAGCAAAATAATAAGACATTTCGCGTAGTGGAATATTGTCTAGAATCTAGGGGTACCGTCTGCGATTGACACGGCTGTGACCATAACTGCCCGGAGCAGGTCTTCTATTGTTGTAGGTACTTGTGCGACGTAGTGGTGGTGGTGGGGCAGCTTGAGGAGCGGGTAGAACACGCTCATAGCCACGTCTAAATTCTCGAGCCGAAGAGTCTAAGCTGGCTTGACGTGTGATATAAGAATCGTTACGGCGACGACAAACCGTACATCTGAAAATGAAAAAAAAAATTCATTGATTAATATGTATTTTAAATCAAGTTGCATAGCCTTATGTACTTACCTGCTAATTTTGCTTGTTTGATCCTTTTTCAAAGTTTGTTGTCTGGGCATTGACCACATTTCACTTTCTTCAATTACTGCCAACCAGAATGAGAATACAGGATCATAATAATTACAGCGTCCTTGACCATGACATTCAATAACGGGCTGAGCGCGGAATTCTTCTAAACAGGAACCGGGAGAAACCAAATTTTGTCCAAAGCCTCCCGTATTATCAGTGGTTGTCTGAACAGAAATTCATACATTATTTCAGAGATATTTTCTTTATAATAAAATAAAACTTACCATGTAATAACTGTAACCGGTCCACATTTCTTCCCAACCTCCGGGACATTCGGGTATACTCATGCTTTGACTGTGCAAGGCAATAATGCGTGTGGTAGTCTCACAAATAACACAACTATAAAAAGCATAACATTAAAATAACAATTGCTAAACCTAAAAACTTTTGAACTCACCGTGAGATGTATTTTTGAATTTCATGAGGTTGCAGTGGAGTCATGGCAACATTCATAGGTTCGTTCGTTCCGAGCCATAAACTGTCATCATTCGTTTGAGCATAGTTGCAAACATTGTTGATGTCACACATCATGTAGGGCATCATGCTAAAGCGCATCAAACAGGAACCAGCTCTACCTAAATCTTGGCCTACAGTTCGACTGTTACCGATATTGCCAGCCAGAGAGTAACCTTCCCAAAGCTTTTGAGTGTTAGCAGGACACTGAGGTACATAAACAGATTGCGAATGGCGGGCAAATACAAAGCCACGACTTTTGGGACGTGGTGGTGGTGGAGCTGGTTCACCCATATAACCCTTGGGGCCATGAAGACCAGGTAAACCTGTTAAACCAGGAGCACCCATCATACCTTGTTCACCTTTTGGACCATCTGCACCGGTCAAACCCATTAGACCTTGATCGCCTTGGTAGCCCATTAAGCCACGAGCTCCTTGATAGCCCATTTCACCTTCAACACCCATATCACCAATAGATCCTTTGAAACCATCTAAACCATGTTCACCGCGATCACCTTTCCGAGCCATATTGAAGGGGAATGTTACACCAGGTTCACCCGTAAAACCTTTAAGGCCATCTAAACCATCACCTCCGTTCCAACCGCCATCGCCCATAGGGCCGCGGGGACCACGAAGTCCAACAGGTCCAGTACGACCAGGATTACCAGGCATACCTCGTTCACCCTTGCGACCATCAAAACCAGGTGCGCCTTGAGGTCCTATATCACCTTTGTCACCTCGCAAACCAGGAATAACCATACCGTCATCACCACGCATTCCTCTTGGACCAGTTCCACCAATCATACCCTTTAAACCAGCCATGCCGTGCAAGCCATTGCGTCCCATTGGACCTGGATAACCAATATCACCCGTAACACCCTTGATGCCCATTACACTCATGCCCATTTCACCGACTTCTCCATCCAAACCATACTCGCCCATATCTCCGGGAGCACCTTTAGGTCCCACACGTCCAGGGCGACCAGACAGGCCGTCGTAACCGGCATCACCTTCATCACCAGGTTCCGCAAAGTCGGGTGTTAAACCGGGTGCACCAGGATAACCCTTGTCACCATGTTCTCCTTTGACTCCAGCGAAACCATCAATGCCAAGAATACCGGCTAATCCAATGTCACCTTGTTCTCCTTTACGGCCAGGGAATCCTGTGGCACCTTCAATACCTTGTTCACCCATAGGACCCGTTTCACCTCTAAATCCGGCATTACCCTTTTGTCCTCTTTCAGCATAGGCTACCAGCAATACACCGGGGCGACCAGGAAAACCTTCATCACCCTGTTCACCTTGAGCGCCAAACGGACCGGGTATACCGATTTCACCATGATCACCAGGAGCTCCGTCATAACCAGCAAAACCCATTTCACCTCTATCACCCAATTGACCTGTTTCACCCATGCGACCAATAATACCAACAGCACCTTTGATACCAGGAGCACCGGGTCTACCTGGATATCCAGGTACACCTTCATCGCCAAGGTCACCGGTTTCACCCATTAAACCCATAACGCCATGGTCACCGCGCATGCCTGTAACACCTGGTAGACCCTCAAGACCTGGAATACCTGGTGCACCAGTTTCGCCCTTTCGGCCAGTTAAACCGTCATTGCCGAAAGCTTGATCACCAGGAAGACCTTTTTCACCAGACAAACCAGGCATACCATCATAGCCGCGAGGACCTGTATAGCCCATATCACCATCTTCGCCTTTAATGCCACTTCGTGATGCAAAACCCTTAGGACCATAAGGACCCATAAAACCTTTGTCACCAAGTTGACCTTTGCGTCCAGAAACACCATCGAAACCAGGACGACCGAAACCGCCAATGTCACCACTCATACCTGGGAAAAATTGTTAATGATTTTAGAAATTTTATTTATTTTTGTGTTTCTTTTTTGCTTATTTAAAGGTTAATAAACGGTCTTGAGTTCGTGAATTTGAATTATGTATTTTCTAGCAATAGTGTTTGCAAGAGTTCTTATACATTCTCCTTGGAGATCATGCATTTGTTTGCTTTAACCACTTTTTAACCACTTTTTTGATGGCTTGACAGTTGCTAAAAGTATCAACTATTTAACCGAATTATTGATATTCCAGTATTTAATTAGCTTTGCCGCTATTCATTTTTAAATAAAAAGTAATTTGTATTAATAATTTAAATTTACGAACCCAACCCTGATTAATAACTTTCGATTACAGAAATTTAAATCAACCTAAAATCGTTTACCTTTAGCACCCATGCTACCGATGGCTCCTCTTGGACCCATATCACCATGACGACCATCTTCACCCAGCTCACCACGATCACCTTGTTCGCCAGGAATGCCGACAAAACCTTGCATACCCATTAAACCAGAAGCACCAGGAAAACCTTTGTCACCAACAGAACCACGACGACCAGTATAACCAATATTACCTTTGGAGCCTTGAACACCTTCTGGACCGGGGAAGCCAGTTTCACCCTTCTGTCCCTTGCGACCATGTGGAGCTACACGACCGTTCCGACCAGCTTCACCAGCCAAACCAGGATAACCCATTAATGTGTCACCTCGTATACCCTTGTTACCAGGTAAACCCTGAAGTCCATAGGGCCCATCGTCACCCTTCGTACCTTTAATACCTTTGACGCCAGGTTTGCCAGATGGTCCAGGGAATCCATTAAAGCCAACATCACCTGATATACCAACTGGGCCTGGAATACCGTCGGGACCAATTTCACCAGCCAAAACATTTGGACCGGGATCACCACGGAAACCCTTAGCACCGCCAATACCATCAATGCCGGGAACGCCATTGTGCCCTGGTAAACCAGGAGAACCATGAAGACCGATATCACCAATAATACCGGGCCAACCCTTGAAACCGAGAGGACCAGCAATAGTATCACCAGGAAAACCAAGATCACCGCGTTCGCCTGTAGCTCCTTTAACACCTGCTTCTCCTTTAGGACCTGGTGGACCAGGCTCGCCAGGATAACCTTTATCACCTCGTTGGCCTTTGTTGTCATAGATTTCGCCTGGCTTAGGTGTACCTTTTTCACCCTTAGGACCTACATCTCCAGGATCGCCCATTTGACCTCTTTGAATGTTAAAAGAATTTAGTAATTTTTGTAAATAAAGTTGGGATTACGATATACTTACTTGCGTCCATCGTAACCAGGTTCACCAATAAGATAAACCTTTGGAGTAGTAGTATTACCACCAGGTCTACCATCTTTTCCATATCTACCAGGAGCTCCATCTCTACCTGGATAACCAGCATCACCATAGTCACCACGTACTCCTGTCTCTCCCTTAAAACCACGAAGTCCATCAGAGCCTCTTGCACCACGGTCACCTGTTTCACCCTGCATGCCACGTTCGCCGTCATCGCCTGCGTCTCCAGTTTCAGCTTCACGTTTATTGCCGCTTCTTAAAATCTTACCATGTAAACCAGGAAGACCAGGTTGACCAGCCTCGCCAGGAATACCATCGGTTCCGCGAATACCTTTGAAACCTACTAAACCAGGGCGACCTGGAAGACCTTTGAAGCCGCGTTCTCCTGTAATGCCTGAAAGACCTCTAGCTCCATGAGCACCAGGATATCCCGCATCACCACGAATACCAGGAATGCCTTTAGGTCCCGCAGGACAAATACCACAATCGTCACCACGAAAACCTTTGTCACCAGGCAGACCACGATAACCTGGAAAACCGTCGATACCAGGTTGACCACGAGGACCAGGCATACCATCAGGACCGGCGGGACCAACCTTATCTACACCTAAACCGGCTACACCTTTCTCTCCAGGTAAACCCATATCACCTCTATCACCACGATAGCCATCAAGACCCGGAATTCCAAGTTGACCAGAATAGCCTTTAGGACCAAGTACATTTCTACCAGGACTACCAGATTCACCTACACGACCAGTTGGGCCGGGACTACCAGGTGGTCCCATGGGACCAGGTGCTCCCATTAAACCAAAATCCCCATCGTCACCTTTAATACTTGCTCCGCGACGACCAGGTAGACCATCCAAACCCGGATCACCAGGAGGTCCAGTTGGACCACGTGTACCACGGCGACCAGCACCACCGGGTATACCAGACAAGCCGGGTAAACCAGGTTCACCAATTTCACCTTGCGGGCCAATAGGACCGGGGAATGAAATGTCTAAATTGGGATCATAAATACCAGGAGGACCGGGAGGACCTTGTACACCAGGAATGCCGTTATAACCGTCATCACCAACTTCTCCAAGTAATCCATCTTCACCATCGTGACCATTGTAACCGGGAGCACCCTTTACACCTTTAGCACCAGGGAATCCGGGCTCACCAGGCTTACCGGGCTTACCACGCTCACCAGGCTCACCAGTATCACCTCGAACGCCAGGCAATCCAGGACGACCAACTTCACCAGTTTCTCCCTGAGGACCACGAATACCCATATCACCAGTCAAACCTTTGTCACCTCTGTCACCCTTGATAACAGGGGTTTGATTCCATTCACCTTCTTCGGCATCACCGGGTTCACCCTTTTCACCCTGTTCACCTTGCTCTTGTAACTGTAAGTCTGCAGGTTCAGCCATTTCACCTTTGTAACCTTTAGCACCAAATTCACCTTTGGCTCCCTCTAAACCCGGAAAGCCAGTGTCGCCTTTGTAGCCTTTCATACCAGGATAACCTTGCTGACCATCATAGCCATCAAGACCACGATCACCACGACTACCTTTCGTTCCCTTGGAGTTAATACCGCCTTCACCAGCATCACCAGTTGGACCTGAAGGACCGGGTTTACCAATTTCACCACGACCACCATGTCTGCCAGGTAAACCGGGAACACCTTGTTGACCAGTCTTGCCATCACAACCATCAATGCCACGAGGACCTTGGGGACCATCTTCTCCATAACGACCCTAAGCAGATTAAAGATTTTAAAATATTATAAAACCACATATAGACTTCCTTAATACTTACACGAGGTCCCGGAGCTCCAGATAGACCAGGTATACCAGAATCGCCCTTAATTAATAAACAAAAACGTTTAGAAATATGATTTTCTTATATAATAATACTACTTACGCGATGACCTTTTTCACCTGGACCACCATACTCGCCAGGATCACCCCATTCGCCAGGACGGCCGGACGGACCCGTGGGACCGAAATCACCAGCTGGACCTTCGTAACCTTGAAAACCGGGCACACCAATATCTCCTGGCCGCCCCTTTAAACCTTTACAATCACAGACAACACCATTACACTTTTGATCGGGTTGCTAAAGCAGAAATAAACCAGAAAACGCAAATTAATGTTTTGAAATACTTTTATGAAAAAAATCTAAAATTAAACACTGAATAAGTAGTTGTATCAAGAGCTATTGATAAATTGTTGACGAACATTTCAATTAAAATCAATAAAAAACAATATCTCTGTCCCATTCAACTGACTGTAGCACAAAATCATCTTGTGCAATTTTCTTCTGCTCTTCAGACTTTTTATCTAGATAGAAATGTTTGTATACAAACAAATTGTTTATTGTTTTGTTTGTTTTTCTTTAAAAGACAATTTATGCCTGCGGACAAAAAACTGTGGAAGAAATTCGGAGCATAATTATTGTACATATAATACTTGCGATCTAAATATGCTTAATGACGTCATTTTTGTTGCAAATTATTTTGAAATTTTGAAGTCTATATTAAAAAGTTAAAAGCAAGAACAATTCTTACGGATGCATTTTCAAAAACATATTCAGATGGATTCTCAAAACCTCTTCTTTGAGAAATTGCTCAATATTATATGAACTCATCAACAAAGTTCGGAGAAATATATAGGCCGAAGTTGCAAAATTTTTTAATTGCTGTAATAATAACACTTTTTCAACGCTTGTCATTTATCTGTTTCTCACTCGATTCACCTTAGGTTCTATTATCAGGCTGAGTTGTAAAATGAAAATGGAAAATAATGGGTAAGATGGTATTCCGAAATGAATCTTATTTCCATGCTCTTATTTCGGATAAATTTGGTTGCATGTAATGCTGGCAAAGTATTGACTAGTGGGTACCGAGTATCGAGAATTTGCTCCTATTTTAGGGTACTCAATACCAAAAAGTAGCTACTAGATACTTTCGCTGCTGTGTTTCTATAGTCAAATCAACTTTAAAATTGCTGGGGAAAATACAACTCTGTTTAAAAGTATAACTTTTTCTAAGCGCTAAAAGTATCGAGTAGGTATTGAGTACCCAAATGAAAAGTATTGGATAGTATTGCGTAATTAAAAGTAGCAGAAATTGCCAGCACTGCTTGCATGGTTGCAACCATTTGAAATCTTTTTGAATTTTCTGAAACTAGTAATATCCAGAAAATGCTAAAATTCAATATTATCTGATGAACAGGCATTTTTCAGGATATATTTAACACATATTTAGTAAAAAAAAAGTTTTAACAACATATTTGCCAAATCAAATTGCAAATTCTCCATTAATTAAATTTTAAAAAGTATTAAAAAACATGCGCCCTGAATAAATTAAAATTCACATCTTCAAATTTCAATAGTGCACATGCCCAGAGCAAATACTGATATGCCCATACTTCATTTATACTCACTCGTGGTATCTAGTATACATTAATAAAAATTATTATTTGTTACACATATAATAACAGAGGAGAATTTAATTATGCATATTGTTTAAAATCGGCACAAATTAATTGTTTCTCTTTGTGATAATCGTTGGCAACAAAATTTATTTATAACAAAAAAAAATTATTTCACAAAAAAAAAGCATAAATATCCTCTGAAATGAATTAAAATGTAACATGAAATACATACTTAGATATTTTTATTCAAGAAAAATGCAAAAACAAAACAGAAAAAATTATAATAAAACTCGTATCTACTAAAATTTCTGCTTTAATTGCACTATTTCCGTTTGCAACCAGATATTCAACGAGTGCGATTGTATACATGAGCGATGTAGTAAAGAATTACTTGCTTTTACACATTTGGGCAAGTGTGGAGAAGCAAAAGAATTGTGTTAGATACATAGATAGATCGTTGTTTAAGTGATCATAAATATTATTTACATTTGTTTATATGCAGCTTGTTTGTATCTTTTAAACTAAAAACTAAAAGATTTATTCATGTAAATTTATGTTTTTTTCAGTTTTTGTTGTTGTTGTTTTAGCAATGGCAAATATAATATTAGTTTGGCATTAATATTGTTTAAAATGGCGCCAAACAATGATCTATCTAACTATGTATTATGTATCTACAATATTATAATAAACTTAATACCATTACGTCCATTGTAGGTCAATAAATAAAGAAATAATGGACTTAATGAAAGTTACTGATACAGATAAAATTAAAAAAGATTTAAATGCTCCCAGCAAAAACTTTGCTTACTGGTTGGCAAAAAAGTATATGGGGATTTAGATCGTAACTACATAATTACGATTTGAGTCGGTAGCGACGTATTTTTTTTGAGAAGTTAAAAAAATAAGGGGTACCCCTTACAAATATAGTTACATTGTCATAGCAATTAATTAGTTATTATATGACTTACTTGAAGCTAAAAAGTAAGTAGTCAAAAACAAAACAAAATAAAAAAATTTCTTATAGCACAAGTACGTTACTCACTCAGCCATTTTTGACCTATAAGCTTAAGGGCCAAAAATTTATTTTCATGTTAACTTTTGTAATTTTTTATATAAAAACCTAACCTCAAGCTTGGATAATATTAAATAAATAATAAAAAGGTCGAATTTAAAATAGACTAATTATACTAAAAATGCGTATGTATTTGTTTTGCCAATTACTAAGTAGTAGTTTTAATTTGGGGTATAGTAATAAGATAAATAAGTACCACTCATTACTTTGTAGCCCATTAAAATAGTACTACCGATTACAGAAATGCCAAAAGTTTTTGCTGGACTGTATTAAATTATACTGGTCTGCAAAAGAATAAAATAAACATTTTCGGTGCTTTAAATAAAAATATGTGGAATGTAAACTGCCAAAGGGGCGGGTTGGGGGGATTGAAATTTGCTCCCCCCATGCATAACTCTGTCATTTGTGAACCGATTTTCAAAATTCTTGTTTTGTCTGAAAGGGTTTTCCAAAAGTTGGTTCCATAATTTTTTTTCCGTATTTGGAGGGGGAAATTCTTCCCCCCCCCCATCACCAAATCCATAGCTCCGTCATTTGTGAACCGATTTTCAAAACTCTTTTTTGTTTGAAAGGTTTTGCTAGCAGTTTGGGCCCATAATTCTGTTTGAAAATGGGAGGAGAAACTTGCTCCCCCATGCATAACTATGTCATTTGTGAACCGATTTTCAAAATGGTTTTTTTGTTTGAAAGAATTTGACTGCAGTTTTGTTCCATAGTTTTTTTTTCGAAAATCAATTGGGAAATTTGCTGCAAACCCCCTTGCAGGTTGGCACCATCATTTTTCCCTAAAATCTGTGCGGGATTCCCCCTTCCCCCCAAAATATTGATTATCGCATAGCTCCACCATTTATGGACCGACTTCCAAAATTCTTTTTTTTTTTTTGAAATGGTTTGCTTAGAGTTTGGTCGCATAATTTTTCTACGAAAATCGGTAGGGCAAATCTTCCCCGTCTCCAGCCAAAATATTTATTAGCGCACAATTCCTCCATTTGCATACCGATTTGCAAAATTGTTTATATGAAAGGCCATGAAGTAAGTTCTCCTTACTCCGTAACTATCTGTCAACGTCGCGTCAAGACAATACCAAAAAATTGGCACTTGTCTACTCGCTTTCGACAAAAATTTACTACCATTAAAAGCCTCTTCCCATTTTCTATGCCCTAGAGATTGGTAAGTGGATGTCGGTATTAGTAAATTTTTGTCCATGACGAGTAGAAATGTGGCCTTTTTTTTGTATTGTCTTAACGTTATGTCGACAAATAGTTACGGAATAAGGGGGAGTATGTTGCCCTTTGTACTGAAGTCGGCTTTTTTTTGCCAGAATTATTTGAGAAAATTCTAAACAGTTATTTTTTCTGTAATCTACACAGAAAAAAATTATTTTACATATATTCCTTGAATGACTTCCATTGACTTAGATTCATTAATTTTTGGCAAACATACTTTGATTCAATGTACGCATATGTTCTTTCAATGAAAATATTCATTGAAGTTCAATGTAAAACGGTTCATTGAAATCATTCGTTGTTATTATTATTATTATTATTATTATTATTATTTCTAACCAAATTAATGAAGCAGTTCATTGATTTAACGTACTAGAACATTAGGTCAAAATTAATGAGCGATTCGTTGAAACAATGAACTTTTCCTTGAATTCATGGTTCAATGGTCAGTTAAACTCAAGCTATAACTTCGAATAGAAAAAGAACTAAAAAATTTACACATATTTTGCGAGAGAAAGCGGCCAAAAGTATATTTTTACGTCACCAAGATAATAATAATCGATAAACAATATGAAAGTAAAAACTTGGGAACCACAAAATAAAAAAAAATTACAATTCTTATTTTTATTATATCCCCAGAAAAAACTTTTGATGGCAAAGTAATGAGTGTAAATGCTTATAAACATACCATTCACTACTTTGGCATTTTAACCAATTACTTTAACATGACGATGTCATTAGAGGCAACTACTTACCACATTTGATTACAATTAACAAGTTATTAATTTCAATATTGAGAAGGCATTGAATACACAAAACACAATAAAAATTTAATGTCTTTGTTAAGCATTGAACTCATGCCGTTTTCAGTTTTGTGTTATTTTATGCCAATTGTTTTACTCACCAGGCTACTGCACAACAATTTTTGTTTTTGGGCTTAAAACTTGTTTTCACAAACATGAACACAATTTAAAAAAAACCATTTTGCTTCCCCAGGGGTTGAACTGTTTATCGTCTGTATGATAAGCAGATACACTACTAATCTGCCAATAAGACAGTAAATGGCTTGTTTAACGGTATGTAGTTTGTGATTGAAAAGTATGCTGCTCGGTAATGACAACTCATTACCAAGTTTTTGCTGGGATCCCTGCGAACAGAGTAATTCCAAATGTTCTCTAAAGTGATACCCGGGATAAGTTTACCTGTTCAATTTTTTTTGATAATGCTTAAATTTTGTAAATGCGTGTACGCATAACAAAAATATGTGTTTGACTTTATTATTCTTAACAAAACTAGAACATAAACATTTTCATTGTAATTATGGAAAATAAAATTTTTTCGAATTAAAAATTCACTTTTTATATTTACACTTAAATCAAAAGAACAAAAATAACTCTTTCCACACCAAACATCTGCGTTATGTTTCATTTGATTTTAAATTAAACTACTTTGATTTTTATTTATTATTGCAATTTCTTTGTAACAAATGCGAATTTCACTACATATTTTTAAGTGTAAAAAATTATTTGGAACATTTTGAAAATATGGTACAAGCACATATAAAATGCATGCATACAGAGAAGCTTAACCCCACAACAAACTAAAACTTTTTAAAATTAAATTGGGAAAATATCTAAAATAATAAATTCATTAAATTTTTAAATAATTTTTAAATAACATTGAAAGTTTTTAAATTAGGGGTGAGTTCATTAATTTGCACTATTAATATAAATTACATATTTTTATTAAAAGGAATACATCTATCTATATAAATAAAAGAGTAACGTTATTGAGTGACTGACTGACTGACTGACTGATTCATCATCGCCCAGCCCAAACCACTAAAGCTAGAAAGTTGAAATTTCGTATGTGGGCTCCCCTCAGGATGTATAGATCCACTAAGACGGGGCTTTGGGAAATTCAAACGCTAAGGGGGAAAACGGGTAAATTTGGTAACCTTATATCTCCGGATCTAACTAAGGTAGACATAAAATTCCAAAAACAGCATAATAAAATCAAAAAAATGAGCCGACGGGTGTTTCGTACTTTTTTAAAATTTTTACATTTAGGGACCGAAAAAGGGTAAAAATATAATTTTGGTACTTTTTTTTGTTAACCGTTTATCTCCTAAAGTAATGGAGATAGAAATTAAATTTAAAATGCATTCTTCTATCCTTACGAAGCCCTCGAACATATTTTGGTACTTTTTTTGTAATTCGAATATATAATGGGTAAAAATGGTTTGTTTTGGTACTTTTTTCCATACAACTATTTTTTATGCAAATTGATATACATAGTCAATGAATATGTTTGTATATTTCCACTAAGAAAGGATTTTTGACAATTTTAATTCTAAGGGGATTAAAAAGGGTAAAAACGGGTAAAATCGGTAACCTTATATCTTCGAATCTAAGTAAGGTAGACATAAAATTCTAAAAGCATCATAATAAGATAGAAAAATGACCGGACAAGTGTGTGAAACTTTTTTAAAAACTGTACATTTAGGGGCAGAAAAAGGGTGAAAATATAATTTTGGTACTTTTGTTGTTAACAGTTTATCTCCTAAAGTAATAAGGTTAGAAACTAAACTTGAAATTCATTCTTCTCTCAAAAACAGTTTTGTATTTTTTCAAATTTGAATATATAATGGGTAAAATTGGTGGTAGCACTTTTTGGTACTTTTTTTCCATACAACTATTTCTTATGCACATTGATACACATACTGAATGCATATGTTTGTATACATTCACTAAGAACGAATTTTTGAAAACTTAAATTCTAACGGGACTAAAAGGGGTAAAAACGGGTAAGCTCGGTGTTCTTATATCTCCGAATCTAAGTAAGGTAGACATAAAATTCCAAAAGCGTCATAATAAGATAGAAAAATGAGTGGATAGGTATTTTGCACTTTTTTTGAAATTTGTACATTTAGGGGCCGAAAAAGGGTAAAAATATAATTTTGCTACTTTTTTTAAACTGTTTATATATTAAAGTAAAGGTACTTTTTTGAAAACCTACTTTTTTGAAAATGTAGTTTAAAGAAATGGTACTTTTTGAAAAATGTTCTTTTGGAAAGCGTACTTTTTGAAAATGGTACTCTTTTGAAAATGGTTACTTTTTGAAAAGTTACTTTTTGTAAAAGGTTCTTTTTAGGGCTCTGTACACCAAAGGTGTAAATTAATCTTTCTGTCTTTCTGTCTGTCACAGGCTGTTTTCTCGAGAGCCGTAATAACTAGGGGCTAAAGATTAAAGGGTGTTCTAAACCGAGCAATGAAATATGTTGAAATATTAATGTAACATACAGACACTTTTATATAGACTCTCGAAATTTTCAAAGTTAGTGTAGAATATTTAACACAACAAAAATTAAAGGGTGCTCTGAAAGTTAATGTAATTTTGACTATGTAGTTTAAACAGTTTGGTGTATCTTGGAAACCGTAAGAGGCAAACTCTTGAAATTAAAAAAAACTCTAAAACTAAAAAATTCCAGAATTAAAAAAAATCAAAACGAAAAATCGCCAAAATGAAAAAATCGCTAAAACGCGAAAATTCGCCAAAACTAAAAAGATCGCAAAAAAAACTAACCAATTTTATGGTTATTTTTAAATGAGTTAATTAATTTTTCTATATCTGCACAACAATGGGGTAGCGAAGCACGCCGGGTATAGCTAGTATACTATATAGATGTATGTATATCAAATCATAATTTCTTATGCCGGTTTTATGTCACTAAAATAATGATATCGAAAATTTATAATAGATTCGTTTCCGCTTTTTTGCAAATATATGCCACCGTGCGCGCTGAATTTTTAATTATTTGGACTTTACTTTTAGATTTTGGAGTACATTTAATTGATTCTTATTTCTTATATTTTTCAACATTTTCGTTTTCTAATTCTTTCAATTGACATTGTGAACAATTTTATTGATTAATACTTCTTATGTTATTCAAAAACTTTAATAAATATGTAATTGCTTTTAAATTGAACAATTATTTAAAAATTTAAAACCAATTTTTTGTTCTCGTATTTTGGACACTATTCTTGTGCTCTTATTCAGTTATAATAAATTTATTTCCAATTATTGTTTTTTTTTAAATTGTGATTTATTAAAAATTAGCTTGAATAATTATTCATATACTCAAAAATGTTTTATGTTTTTACTTTTTATAAATAACATTTTAATTTAAAATTTACTGTTTGTTTCCTATGATATTTTAATATATTTCGTTAAATTTTTTTCAGATAAATACCAGTCAAGTTAAGGTAAGTGTGAATGATGTAACTAAAATATATTATAGATGTATAAAGATTTTGGCAGGATCAAAAAACAAGTCCTCTTGAGGTAGATTCATCCATTGTTTGCGAACAAAATTTTTGTCCGGACAAATTTTTTTTACTGAGAGTCTTTTGCAACACGATTCACACATTTGTATGGAAAATTAAAGCTACCATATGTTATATGTAAATAACAAATAAACATCTCGGACAAATTTTGTTAGCAATTGGATAAAATACAAGTGTTTATGTTAATAATTATTACACTAAATACCATGATATTACTTGTATGGCACATTTATAGAAAAAAAAAACAAAAAATGAAAGAAATGCTATAAAACTAGGGTGACCGACTCGGGTTTTCAACCGGTTTTATCCACAATACGGTTGTCGATTTTTTCAAAATGTTGATTTTTCGAATAGTCCGTTTTTTTTTAAATTAAAAAACCGGCCCAGTCGAATACTTTTCAATTCGTATATTTTATTAGCTTTTACTATATTAAAACTTGGCCGAACTTTTACTGTTGATTTTCCTAAGTATTTTTTTTAAAAAACATTTACTGAAACACACAATTAAGGTGAATTAATTTTATAAGGTGGTATCAGGGGCGATTTCAATTGACCTTGTGATGTAGAATATATGTCAAACTTCATATTTTATAAATATAGAGTTTCACATCTATCGCAGATAAAAAATGCTTGTTGCGTGAATTTCAAGAAATAAACAAGAAAAAGGAAAAATGTGAATCTGTGTACTAGGTTTCCCTTATATGTATGGATAAAATTTTTTCGGATTTTGATTGTAAATCCTCCTGGAAAGTAAAAAAAAGTAAAAAAAAACTGTGCTGATTTCGTAACGGGAAGGCGTGCCGCATTATAAGGGCCACTATAATAGGCAATTATGAAATTATGGGAAATTATAGCGATGGAAATTATAGTATTGTACCAAACAAAAACTTAGCAAACAAAACATAAATTTAAAAAATCAAAAAAACCCGACTGCGTAAAAAAATAAAAGAAACTAAATTTAAACCGTTACAGATCCTAAGTGGTCATTCGAAATTAAAAATCATAAGAGAAACCTAAAGATGATTTTCAAGTACCTGTCGATTGATACCCATTTTGATGTAGTTCGCTGACTTTATTTCTTTCGTATGAACAAAATGGCGTCTGTTGGCCGCCATATTGAATTTTGACTACTGTCATATCTTTAGTGACGCTCCCCGAATTAAGACGAATCGATTGACGTAAGAATCGTCAAAATCGGTCTACGCGTTCGGTTTATATAGTGCCGCAAAGGAACACACATGCATACATTCATACATAGGCTGATAAACACAATACCTTTCTTTGCGTCACGCAGTCGGGTAAAAAAGAAGTCAAAGCCTCACAAAAACATTAATGTGAAAATTAGTCCAAGTTCCTATCCAAAAATGCAGGCCGTTAAAAATACTGAGATCAAAATGAGGACCAAGATCTTGATAGGTACAATACCATCTCACTTTTAGGCAACCTGCTAGCTTGGCAATATTTTTTTACCTTTCTAATATTGGGAAGAATTGTGGAAAAAATGTTGCCAAGCTAGGAGGTTGCTTAGAAATTAGATGGTATCGTATCTATCAAGCACTTGATTTTCATTTTGCTCTCAGTTCTTTTAACGGCCGAAAGTTTTAAAAACCAGTTGAGAATTTATAAATAAATGATTTTCAAAAATAAGCATATCAGGTTTGGAACTTATACAAAACCCAGCAAATAATTTTTTTTATTCGATATGAATCTATTTTATTTTTCCACACCTTAAAAAAATAGATTCATATCGAATAAAAAGATTATTTCCTGGGTTTTGTATAAGTTCCAAACCTTTATATGCTTAATTTTGAAAATCATTTATTTGTAAAATCTCAAATGGTTTTTTTTTAAAAGTTTGTGCATAAGATAAAGGGTTTCAACTGTTCAAAATTGTGTTTGAAGTCTACTGACGATTTGGTGAAGCACCAATGAAATGTTGCATATAGACAATGCTTAAACACCAGCAAATAAATTTCATTTAAAATAAAATTATGACAATATGTCGAATAATAAATTTCTTACATATTTAATATAATTAATCTGGCTTTTAGTTGTTACCCGTGCGCTCAAAAATGTGGCCTGTAGAGCAGATTTTCTAAAAATAGTTCAATTTTCAGAAGAAAATAGTATTAAACTTCATTTTTTAATTTTTAATTCTTTACTATTTATTAAAAACATAGCAATCCTCTTATGCTTAAAACATTTTAAATATATAGTAAAGGTTCACTTTTTTTTATTCCAAAAAAATATATATGGAGAAAATATGGACATCCAATATTTTTAGGGCAAAATTCTATTACGTATGCGTCATATGATGGCCTACGCAGATAGGTGGTAGGCCGAAGGCGACAGGAACTTCGTTCCAACCTGGTGTCCCATGACATCGTGTGTTCTTTTTTTACTAATTCATTGAATTTCTTTATTGAAAATTAATGTAAGTTTTTTTATGTGTCGTATTAATTGTGCCTCACACAAATTTGTTGTAATGCCATGTTAGCATAAATCGTAGAATTTTTCCAATAGTTCAGTTCATTAACAATAATTTTTAGTTGATAAGGTTGTAAAATAAAATCTTTGTTAGGGCTTTATTGATCAGAAATTGCTTGTTAAATGAAATAAATAACAACAAATAAATGCTTCCAACTATGAATGAATATCAAAATAATAGTGATAACAGCAAACAAAGGGTTAAGATTGCAATAATCTTAAATAGTGTTTTATACAAATGTAAAGAACAAATGAAATCAGCATATTGTACGTCAATTTGTTATTTAAATAAAATTGTGTCATTTTTTAAAATTAAAACATGGTTATTTCCCTTAATAACAATGACAATTTAATACGATCATTTAAATTAAGAAAATTTCATAGCGAAAGAGATCAAAAGTCTAAAAAGAAACGAAAGTTCTTCATAAATATTTATTTGAATAACACATGTTAGCAACATGTGCTATGTTCAAACATATTGTTTTTTTTTAATAAAAACATAAATTTTTGTAAAAAAAAAAATATTTTAAAATTCATGAAGATTTTGCTATTGACTGATCATTCCTTTGTGGTCATCTTTACATATAATAAAACGATAAAGGATAGATAGTAATTTATTTAGAATACACAAAACACAAATTTTTCCGATTTTTGTCTGTCTGTCGCATCATGCAAACAAAAACGCACTTTAGAACCCCTATTTATATGTAAAGGATGGGCGAATTTGAGGTTAAGAAGTAAATAGGCTGTCAAATGATGAAATGTCAAGATTTGAGGTGTCATCCTTTGGCATTTATTTAGGAAATTTTAACTTGGGAAATTTTAACCATGGAAAGCTACACTATTGAACAACGAATTTTAATTATGGAAATTTACTATCAAAATTGTGAAAATTTTACTGTATCACTTCGTCAAATTCGAGCAACTTTTCTTCGTAATCAGACTCCTTTAGTTCTTGGATGAGTTATACTTTATAAGCGCGAAGATAAAGATCTTTATGCAAAATGTTGCCCAAAGTGCCTCTGGTGATATGCAATTGTTGATAAGTTGTTACGAACGTCGACGATTTTATGTACCAGGCTCATTCGAAATGATACAGTAAAATATTCACCATTTTGATAGTCAATTTTCACAATTAAAATTTGTTGTTCAAGAGTGTAGCGTGCCATGGTTAAAATTTCCCAAGTCTTCACTAAATAAATGCCAAAGGACGACAGCTCAATTCTTGACATTTCATCATTTAACAGTCTATTTACTTCCTAACCTCAAATTTGCCCATCCCTTTATATAGGATACTTTAAAATTAGAACAAAAAACCGAAAGTGCATCAAATTTTTTATAAAAATTTGAAGGCATCCTTTTTTGTTTGTTTTGTTGTTGGTAGCACTGTTTACATTTTCATAAAGGGAAATCTAGATTATATTAACAAAATTTAATATATTATTGTGAATGCAAATTGATTATTAGGCTAAGGTTCGTAACGTTATATTCAGAAAGAATTGGGCATGATTAATATTCCAAGGAACAAGGGAAAAATTAACATAAACTTAATTTTTCCATAAACAATCAGCTACTGGCTTGAACTTTTCACATGTTTAAATGTTCATATATACATAAGTATAAAAACAAACCAATAAAGTTTGTCTTGAGTAGAACAAAAATCAGAAAAATGGGAATGAAGAAAAATAAACCGATGGCAACGCTGGGAAAGTGCAGTTCATATCAGCTTGAGAGTGATTTAATTCTCGTATTTAATTTTCATGAAAAAGTTGTATATATAAGAATTAAAATCACATTCAACAGAGCCACCTGACAAGTGGTGATAAGCAAAATACACGTGAGCAACTTCCGAAAGTGGCGCTACTCTGTTCTGCTGTGTACGTTGAAAAATTAAGTTGATGCTAATTTTTCCCTTGTTCCTTGGAATATTAATCATGCCCAATATAATATTAATCAAGTACAAAATTAGCCTTTAAGCACATTTTAAGTTTTGCCATATTTCTGATGTTCAAGTTAAGTTTTGAGCTTTGAAGTTTTTGAAGACTTATCGCTGTTTAAGGGGAGTTTTTTTCAACCGTTTTTCAAGAAAATAATTACCCATACAATGACAAATTTCTATAAGAATCGCTTCAGTCAGAATCTTCACTGAGGAATATTACAATGACAGGCCTGGCCTTTTGGACTTCGTGGAAAGTGGATGATTCTCAAGAACTAAAAATCACGGATATACTTAAGAATATGTAGGACTTGAATCAACAGCGCAATCAGACATTAAACTTAAAGCAAAGTTTTTAGTGGGTTAATAAACTTATCACATAGAAAAACACGTGTTTGCGATATATTTTAACAAATACTTATGGAAATTTATGTACAGTAGTAGAAGCAATGTACGAGTACAGTACCGCAATTACTTCAACTGCATCAGCGGATATTCGAATAGTTTTGGTCCTTTTATTTTAATTTTAGTATTCAGTTCATGCAGTAATTTGATCGGGTAGTAATCATTTTGTTGATTATCATTTTCTTGTGAAGACGACAAATAACAATTATATCAATTTGCTTGCAATTTGATATAATTTAATCTTCTTTTATGAATTTAAAATAATTTTGAGGTAAAAAAATGGAAGTGAATTGTGAAAATATTTGAAAAGAAACGTCAAAAATAGTTCACAGCCGAATTAAAAGATGGAGAAATAAAAATACTTCCCTCATTGGCTTTGCGTGTTGATAAAATATTAAAATGGCGTCTTAAGCTATGTGAAATTTTTGTAGCAAAATATTTTTATGAGGATCATCTGACCATATTATTTATTCAGCCATGTCACAGAATACCATTCCGATCGGAAGTGGTTTCAATTCCGTAAATTGCTTCTTGAGAAAACGAAAAACGAAAATTTTTCTTCGTAATCAAACCACTTTTAAATTTCAAAGTGGAATTTTCTACTGACTTCATTTGAAGTAAATACTAAAAAACGTGCATACTTTTAGGAGCGTCAAATAAATATTTGGTCATGAGCTTTCCATGTTAATAAAAAGCTCAATGTGAGCTTTGCATCTAAAAACAAGAGTAAACAAACGCCTCAAGGTATAAAAAGTTTATCATGGTAAAAACGAAATACAAAATAAACGGAATCTAAAGCACCAAAAATGTACTTTTTCGGAATGAGAACTACGGAATCAAAACCAATCTGAATGTTTCCTAATTGCCAATATAAAATGTACACAGGTACTTAGTTACAGCCCTCGTATATATTGCAGTAGGTTATAGTTTGAAAGTAGTAATAAAATATTATCATAGTGACAACTCAGTAGTGATCTTTATACCGAACATATTTGCATCATTTTTTGTTGCTCTTGCAATTAATGTCAATATCAACAAAGACAGTAAAATAGTAACTACTGCAAGTAAATGTGTGTGCATTTGTATGTATGAAAGTATGTTTTCCTTGCCGAATAGATTACATCTATCGTCACAATAGCAAGTGCAACATATCATACATTCACTATAAATCTAAATTAGAAAATTAGTATTGTTTTTATAGCATACTAACAACTGCATAAGATTCATCAAAATCACGCTATAATCGGTTATGTTATTTTTGCGTCGTTAGCAAATGACATTTTTAAAGAATTACTCCTTCATTGCTTCCCAACAAGTATCTTAGGAATTTATATGAACAATATTCAGATATTTAAATTGCAAGCGTGGTGCGCAGAGTTCTCGTTTGGTTATTATCAAAATTAATATACATAAGTAGTCTATTTTTAATGAAAGCCGGTTAACGACTCCTACAACACCAGAAGTTGATACACTAACTCGGAAGCTATAAGTGTTTCCGTGAAGTAAAATAATTAATTTCTGGCCTAATTATCTTAACAAGGTAACTATTAAAATAATTCATTTTTTCATTTATTAGTTATTCTGGAATATTTAACGATTCAGCTGGTTACTAGGGTGAATGTCATTACCACATTTATCTTCGAGCGAAATTGGGGTCTAATCGTCACTTTCGATAACGAGTTGATTCGACCAAAATATCTTAGTTTAAGATTATGGCATTCGCTATCGAACTAAGCGATGGTTAGGCCCCGGCTTCTGCTACAGTCGTGGAGAAATGTATCATCGCATTGTTGACGCCCTATCATCAGAATACTGACATCAATGCTATGGCAAATGTCATCAATAAAACGAAAATAGACATTAATCTGATGACAAACGTTATCATAGAGTTTTGTCATATCTTAAGTGTCATCAATGCTATGGCTGGAATGACATCAATACTATGTCACTTATATATTATAAAAGGGTAAAATATACATATATAAAAGAAATAAGTAAACAATGTTATCATATTTGTAATTTGTGTTTTAATACAAATGCTATCGCTTTATTTTTTATTTTTGTGTCTAAATTCATTTTAAAAAAGTAAAAAAAAACATGACATTGCATTGGTGTACACTTATCATTACGACTATGACAGAGCTAATAATAAAATTTTAATAACAACTAAGCCAGTACAGCATACATGCACAGGCAAAGCATTGAAGCAAACGAGAGTATGGCACGTTTTCATCATGTTGATGACACTTAGTCATCGTATTGATGACACTTGCCATCATATTAATGACACATAGTCATCATAGTGATGACACTTAGTCATCATATTGATGCCACTTAGTCATCATATGTATGTCGCGTCAATAATGTTTATGTTGATTTTGAGCTGCCGTTGTTTTAGTTGGTGACATAGCAGAAATGGTAGGGGCGTTAGTTTATAAATGATCGATGAATTGAGGAGCCTGGGATCAAGACCAACATTACAAGAAACAATAAAATAACAAAAAGTAAAACTGAAATAGAAACAAGTAAAAGTAAGAAATGTCTATATGTATTTCATTGGTGCTTTACCAAATCGTCAGTAGGCTTCCACCAGACTTTTGAAAAGTTTCAAACCTCTTATCTTTCTTTCAAAAACCATTTGAGAATTTACAAATAATTTCTTTTTGAAAATCACAAAATAGTAAAATAAGCGTAGTAGGCTTAGAAACTTATACAAAACCCAACAAACAATTTATATTTGATATGTATATATTTTATTTTTCTACACCTTTATACATGCATATTGACATTGCTTAGCCCTCAACAAATAAATCTTTAATTTAAATAAAATTGGGAGAATATCTCAAGTAATTGATGACAGCTGATGTAAAAGTTGACATCACAATGATGAAAAGTGTCATTGGGTCAAAAACGAAGACACTTGACATAGCATTAATGTTTACGTTATAATCGTTTTTCTATCAGCGATATCATATTGATGACATTTTGTCACTAAATTGATGTCAATTAGTCATTTCCCTGATTTCGATGTGTTATTGCATTAATTATAGATTTGCCATCATTGGTATTGATGACCAGTTGATGTAAAGGTGTTAGAAACGAAAACAATTGACATATCATTGATGTCAAATTACATCAGCGTTATGACGGGTTTTCTATTAGTGTAGAAAGTGCGTTCGCGTTTTGCATAATATATCAGCCGTGATGTAGACAATTGTAAAGAATACCTCTTGTAGGGTAAATCTTTTTTTATAAGAACCGAAGAAACAAAGAACAGCTGTTTGCTTTTCTTTTGCATAAAATGCATTTTGTAAATATAAATTGTTAATAATAATGAAAAGCTTTATTTTTAATCTAGAGCTGTAATGAAAGTGGGCGTGTGTGACATCATGCCTAGGATAGATCATATTTTACTACTGTTGACATACACACAATCAAACGCACACACACTCACAATTGTAAAAATCAGATTGGAAATGTCATTTCACAACATACAAAATGCATGCACACGTAAATAAATAGTTGCATATTTACGGATTTTTATGCATCTTTTTTTTTTGCTTTCTCTTCATTTTTTGCTGCCGCCTTATTTTAATGAAGGCAAAACATTTTGACCTTAAACTATTAAAGACAATGATATCAAATGTCATCAAATAAAAACGTTAGAAAATAAGTAAATTTTTTTTATATTATTTACGTATGAATGTATGCACATATTATTTATTGTTAGGATGGATGGATGCATAGCAAAAGTATAATGTAACTTCCATAAATAAATATCACATTCAAGAAGAGAACAAAAAAAGTGAGCAAATATTTATATAAATAAAAAAGAGACGGGGAAATAGAAATAAATACTTGAGAAAAAGTGTTTTAATGTACCGAGTATGGATCATCTGTAAATGCACTTAAATGTGTAACACTGACATACATTTTGTGCGCCGATTTTTAATGCTCCAACATTAACATGTGGCGGATTTTTTGTGAGTTTCGGTTTTGGGGGACATAAAAAAGTTGAATTTTTTTTGTCATTTAATTGGTTTTGTGTGTGCAAGATAAATCTTAAATGTTGTTAAAACCGCTGGAGCATGTGTGCGATTATCATAACATGTTTATAATTGTTTAATATTTTTTAAAATATTTTTACAAATTTAGTGCTCTAAATGGGTTCAATTAGAAGTGAAGTTAAAAATATTCCAGCCGTTACACAGTGCAACACTATTTAGATTTTATCAAAAATCTTTCTAGTTTAAATTAAATTTATTTGCTGGTGTTTAAGCATTGTCTATATGCAGCATTTCATAGGTGCTTTACCAAATCGTCAGTAGACTTCAAACACAATTTTGCAAAGTTACAAATCCTTTATCATATGTACAGATTTTAAAAAAACCATTTGAGAATTCACAAATATGTAAATGATTTTCAACAATAAGCATAGTAGGGTTTGAAAATTATACAAAACCCAGCAAATAATTTATATTCGATATGAATCTATTTTATTTTTCTACACCTTTATACAATCAGAAATCTATTGGATAACAATAAAAGTATTTATAAGGCAAAATGAAAAATAAAATCCAAATTAAACCTTTAAGAAATTTATTATTTGACATATTGTCATAATTTTATTTTAAATGAAATTTATTTGCTGGTGTTTAATCATTGTCTATATGCAGCATTTCATTGCTGCTTTACCAAATCGTCAGTAGACTTCAAACACAATTTGCAAAGTTACAAATCCTTCGTCATATGCAGGGCACCAATGAAATGCTGCATATAGACAATGCTTAAACACCAGCAAATAAATTTCATTTAAAATAAAATTATGATAATATGTCAAATAATAAATTTCTTAAGTCTTTCTAGTTTGTAAAACTATTCTACACGGCAAGATAATAAATAAATAAAACTCATTTTCAAGCTGAATGCCATACATACATGGTAACTGCTTTAAGCCGTTGCCAAAACCTCAACAACTTTTTTTTTGGATTTAAAAAGAAAATACTCGTTTTGATGCCATATTAGAGCTAACGCTTAAAAACATGCAATTACAAATTTTTATCACAATGTATACCCTAGTTTGACTGTTAGAAAACCGGAAACTTGATATATTTAGTTATTAATGGCTTTTTGAACAAAAAATCCAAGTAGGCTGATTTTTAATATATATCATATGTTTTTAACTTTTTATTTGGTCTTTGAAAGCTGACAATCTTTTGAGCCTACCACATTAGTTTTGATAATTTTGACCTCATCGGGCATATAAAATTTCAGCTATATAAAATTGCTAAAAAAAAAGTTAGCTACAATAAAAAAGTACAAAGTTTGGTAAGCTGCGAATTTGGCTAGGAGTTTTTAGAGGTTGAAGGACTTTACTGTAGAGTAGTATAAAGGCTCACAAGTAATCACTATGAGTTTCACAACCAGGTTGAGCCAGGTTTTTATAATTATTACCTTTTTGGTGATGCCTATTATTGAAAATTTAGAAGTTTTCTATATGTGATACGCACATAAAAATAAAAATATTGATGAAATAGTAATAATTAATATTCGATATATGTAACGAAAAAAGCACAAAAAAATTTTAAAGAGATAAAATAAAACAAAAAACTTTATTTTTATTTCTAGATTAGAAAGAAAGTGGCTGGACTACTACATATTATATAAATAAAACCCCATAGCTTTGTCATTTCCTTTTTGAAAGTTATTAAATTTCGAACATGGTCTAAGTAGCTAAATACCTTTGCACTACAGTGTTTAACATTTTGACACGCCCCTAAATACTGCCCCCTAAGGTTATTTGAATATTTCTCCTCAATTTAATGACCAATCTTAAAAACGTTACGGTCCAATTTAATTTATAGTTTGATAAAAATACCTTTACAATACTTGGAATATGAATATTATGTAAGTTCTCATAATAAAAATTATCTTTAATAAAAGTTTAAATATAATTATCATTAGACTTAGAAAAATAACAAAATTTTATAAACAGTTTATACTAGAAAAAGCAAAAAGAATTTGACATTAGATTTTAAAGTCATTAAAGTGAGAAGTTTAGGTCCCTTAAAACCATTTACAGTGATATATAAATCTTTAAGATTGGGCAAGAAATGGCGGAGTAATGGACATAACAACATAAGAGGCGTTATTCATGGGCGTGGCAAAAATTTAAAAACAGTAACACATTGGACTTTAACTAATTAAGATACCTATTGAAATTTATGACCTTACAACAAGAAATAAAAACGTTATGGTGCTTTGGCCGAAATCTCGCACTGTGCATTGGCGTAGAAAGGTTATTGTGGGGGCTGAATTCCTCACTACTGGATTTTTTCACACTTGACGCATTTTATATCTACCTTGTGCTGTAATAATAATCGAAAAGCTTACTATTTCTTTTATGCATAGCAATTTGCTTCATGTATATCGACTACGTAGTTTAGAAGTTACGGATTTAATAAATTTTTTAGTATTTCACGCCACTGTGCGGTGACAGTGTTGCCGATTTCAGTGTAATTATTCAAATACAACTTTTGTGAAATTATTGTATACGCAGAAAAAATTAAAAACAAGATTCAATTACGAAAATCATTGATTATATTAAAAAATTATTTTGTTTTCAGCCAATCACGAAATTTGTGGAAGTATTCACAACAGTTTTTATTGAAAATATTTCTTTTCCAACCAAAAAATATCATAATTAAGAAATTAATTGAAATTAAAAAAATATGGTACACGGTTAAACTTGCAGGACATCCCTGGAACTTCCAGCTAATTTCAATCAATGGAAAATCCATAGATTTTTGAAGTAATTAAAAAAATTATTATAATTTTTTAATTTCGACCACGATATATCTCGAAAAACTTAAGCGATTTAGATCTAATTTTCGTTATTCGACGTCCAGTGGCTCATAATCGTTTTTCGTTGGCCAAAATTCTGTAACTTTTTAACGGGTTGAGATATTTTAATATTGTTTTCAACGGACAGCAGCTTTGTTTTCATTAAAACCGGTTCAGCAGTTGTCGAGAAACTCAAACCCAAAGTTGACCTTTTGAATTTTCCTCACCATTTTGCATAAAAATTGTGTTTTATTTTAATTTTTGAACCCCTTTATTTATTAAAAAAGGCCATATGTGGATAAACAAATCATTTTAATAATACCTAGGATAAGTTTTTGATCAGATCAGGATAGATCATTTCTAAAAAAATGTAGTCCAATAGATCAATCAATTGCAATGATATAGCGCACCTACCCCCATTAGTTTTTTGGCAAATTCAAATTAGTTCACTACTAACTCTTTCCAATTAGTAGGTAATCATTGCTAACTTTGTATGGTGAGTAGCCCTTCCCTCGCACCTACGCTGTCAATTTTTTACATAACTTCGTATCTAGTCTTCAAATTAACTCATACAAAATTTGAAGACTCTTACTGTTAAATCTTCCCAGCTATTGATTACTTTGTATGGGGAGTACCCCTTCCCTCGCACCTACGCTGCTAGTTTTTTACATAACTTCGCATCTTGTCTTCAAATTGGCTCATAACAAATTTGAAGACTTACTGTTATAGCTTTCCAGATAGCAGGTAATTATTAATTACTTTGTGTGGGGAGTACTCCTTCCCTCGCACCTTCACCGTCTGTTTTTTACGTAACTTTGTGTACTGTATTTAAATTAACTGATACCAAATTTTAAGATTCATACTTTTATAGCTTTCCAGATAGCAAATTATTATTAATAACTTTGTGTGGAGAGTACCCCTTCCCTTGGTCCTATACTGCAATTTTTTTTGACACAATTCGCATTTTGCTATAAAAATAACATATACCATACATGAATACTCTGAATGTTATAACTTTAATGAACTGAAATATTTACTTAGAATAGGCGTTACACTGCCCACTTTTATGTCCGTCATATTGTGTTGTCATGGGATCCTGGTGAACATTTATCACACCATTTTGTACTAATAGATAGAAAATTAATTAGTGTTCTTGGAATAATAATTTTTGAGTAATTTTATTAAAATTAAAAAAGCATTCTACGGATGGGTCCGGACGGGTAAAAAGGTATATATAGGGTTAAAGAGGACACTTTCTACTTTCTATGTATGGTTTACTTTTTTATCTCTTTTGAACTTCAAAAGATCTGTTCCTCTAAAATTTAAATTTGCCAAAAATATAGTAGTTTAAAAATATTTTATAACACCTTAAATATAAACAGTACAGTGGCCACCCACACCGCTTCTTAGGGACTACAATCCTACTAAATTCGCAGAAAAGACCGCATAACATTATCGATGATAGTTTCACCTTTTAGATATGTTTATTATTAAATGTCGTTAAAATTTTTAAAATCGGTGACAACAAAAAATTTAGGTTTTTGGCTAACGAACAAAAAACTAAATGAATCCTAAAAACCGATTTGACGAGAACTTTTAGAATCATTAAAATAAAGCGTGTTTTTTTTTAATTTTTCGTCAACGATATCTCTCAATCAAATTTGCAGCAGTCGATGTTCTTTTTTTGAGTCTAAGAGCTGATTAGATTTCCGATTCGATCGTTTTATTTGGAAAAACCGTTTTCCGAAAAGTTTTGTTACGGAAAATTCCCAAAATCTACCGAACTGAATCGGCTCATTATATCACGAAATCTCGAAAGTAAGGTCAAGTTCGTTAAAATGCCGTAAATTTGGTTCCAATCGTTGAGATATTAATATTAACTGTAAGATATAAATATTAACTTTAGATGTACAAATTTCATTTAAACTGTAATCCAAAATTTTTAAATCTTGTACAAAAAATCATGTTCGCTTGAAACAAATTTATTAAAATTCTTATACAGGTATGTGATGGAAATCGATTTCGAAAACGAAGCAATTTTGAAAAGTGATTTTTAATAATATTTCTTTATTAAAAACAATTTTATCACATATTTTATAAAAATATTTCGTTATTACAAAAAAATTTTATCACAAAAATTATAAAAATTTGATGAAAAGTGCTTTAAAAGAGACTTTCGAAAGTGCTTCGTTTTCAAAATCGATTTCCTTCACATACCTGATAATATGAGTTTACAATCTTTTATTGTCTGTCTAATTAGCATTTATTTTAATTACACGTGCTTAAGGCGCCTAAGTTTATGTTTTTTAGTTACATATAACAGTACATTGACAACACTGTTATACCTTTATGCGATATTTACAGTTGTCAAGCTGTTCTAAAGCTTTTGACCACAACATACAATCACACCAAAGAACAATATGTCTGGCCATCTCGTTTTTTTTAAATAAAAGTATCCCTTTCAAAAGTAGCTCTTTTTTTCAACAAAAATATATTTTTTGCTGCATTAACAAAAATACGGTATTCATAGTCTGGTGCATATGGTGATTGTCTGCAAAAATTGCACACAAAAATCAACATGGTGGCTTGAAATTGTTTATTATTTTTTTTACTTGAGGCAGTCACAAATTGCCATACTACGATGTAGAGTAAATTGGTTACAATATTATTATTTTTTGCTTACAAAATCAAAAAAATATTGAATTATTTCAAGTGTCAAGTTCAAGGAAATTTTGGTAAAGCATAAATATAAAAGTATTTGTATGTAAAAATTTGTAAAGCTAAGCTTAAATTTTAAAAGTTCCCATATTAAATAATGAATTTTGTTAGCAAAAAATACCATATGGGTCAGTATGTTTGTGAAAATAAAATCAAAATTATTAAAATTTCATAAATACATATTAAACAGATATATGTATGTACATATCGTCATATAAAATGCAAAAGAGCCTATCATCATTTATCAAAAACTTTCAGGAAAGACAAACAACTTAATAATAATAATTATATTGGCGCATATTCATAGTCCTAAGCAAAGTATACTTTAAGAATTTAAAACCATTAGTGTCATACAAAATACTGGTTTTAAACTCCTAAAGTATATTTTGTTTTGACTATGATTATGAGCCATTGTGTTTAAAAAAACAGCTTGTGTTTACAAAAATAGTACCATTAATTCAGATCTTATTAATGATACTGCCCAGAAAAAATTGTTTTTATAATCTTAATAGTTTGCTTTTTATTGTTTTTTATCACCGGACATTTTTTTAAAATGAAGATAGTACCTTTTGAATTTTATATGACGATATCTATCGAGCCGTAATGGCAAAAAAATACGTGACCGACATCCTGTGCTTTTTGTTTTGCTTTTTGATGGCAATCCATAATTTACGATCATTTATTATATCTGAAAATTTAATAACGTTATAAATTTATAACAAAAACAATGAAGACGTAAGTAACATTTTTAGTGTATTTTTTATAAATTTTTTTAATAAAAACGTTATCCTGTAAAATGTTTATTGTCGGTTACAACTTTGTGGCCGTTAGCGCGTTTGACTGCAAACCCTGAGGTATTGAGTTCAAGACTAGTTTCAGGCAAGCCAACAACATCATGAATTTTTCTCATGTGCGTTGGTGTGTTATTATGTTGGTTGTTGTTGTACTGTTAAAGGGATGAAGGCAGAGCACTGATCATTTTGGCAGTACCGGCAGCAATTAATACTAACATATCCTAATGCACTTCACAGCACCCTCCTTCGGCGGCATTGTGTCAGAACTGTCGGCGAAGTAAAATAACTAATGAAATGGCTGGCTACACAGCTTAAACAAATTAATGCCTCTACTTGACACCAGAGGGGCTTGTAACACTGCTCTACAAAAAAAGCACAATAGCAGGGTTGTAAATAAATTAAGCTTTCTCTCTCCCTCCCACTTAACCACCTGTTCTCTCAACACTATCCCTTTCCCAAAGAAGGTAACACATTAATTAATTAACTGGTAGGCATTGGTAGGTAGGTAATTGTGTTACTTCTCTTTAAAAAAAATTTACATAAATTTCCCGCAGGGAATTGAAACCAATAAAAGCGCGTTAAAAGATGTCACCTATGAACTTCAGCACATTTTATAATTTTCCGCTTTTTGTTTAGGGCGAAAAAAGAGTATTTCCTGTTCAAAAGTAAAAACTATGCAAAAATACATTAAATCCGAGCCAATGTCGGCATGAAAATGTTGCTACAAAAAGCACAAATTTCAAAAAGATAACCTCTTTGTCACCCCAAATAAAATGAAATGAAATTAAATGTGAAAATATTTAGCATATACTAGTGCTACAAACAGATTTATTTGTTCTTCACAGACATATAAGTTCAAGTACCAAACAGATTGACAAAATTGCCGCCACAAATAAAAATTAGAAATGGCTCTTATGAACGAAAAAAAAACAAATAAATTCATATGAAATTTTTTAAGAAGAAATAATCAAAGACTTTCGCTTCAAAACTCAAAAATCGAAAAAGAAATCATATTAGCAAAGATGGAGATGAATAAAACCTGGCGTATATGGAACATATATTCTATACATCCGGGATTCTGTTAAATATTGTATAAAAAATTTATTATATTATCAGCTAAAATATATTTTAGTAAATGATATTTCTTTGTATTCAAAACTATAAACAATTTTTTTATTAATAAAATTTGTCTCAAGTACGTTTTAAGACTTCACAAGAATTACATCATATAGAAAAAAAGACAACTAACTAATTAAAACAGAAAAAAAGTGTTTAATTATTTAGTTTAAAGCTGACTTCTGATTAATTTATATGCGTGTATTTATGAATTCTAACTGATAACCTCAATTTTTCAAGATTTTTCTTCAATTCATTCAAGCTGTACTGAAATAAGTGAAATAAAATTAAATTTCAAAATCACCATAAACGAAACAGCACACAAATAATAAAAATTATATACATACCCAGCAAAAACTTGGTAATGTGTTGCAATTGCCAAACCACATAATTTTCAACACAAACTACATACCGTCTGCACTACTTTACAGTAGTTAAATCAATTACTTACTACTAAATAACTAAGTACAGTAGTAGTGTTTGCGCTTATCATATACATGATCAGCAGTTCAACCCCTTGCGAAGCAAATTCGATTTTTTTAAATTGTGTGCATGCTGGTAAAAACAAGTTTTAAGCCCGTAACAAAATAGTTGTGCAGTAGACCAGTGAGTAAAACACTTGACATAAAACACAACAATAACCTAAAATGGCACGAGTTCAATGCTCAGCAGAGACATGTAATTTTTATTATATTTTGCTTATTCAATAAATGTTGAAATTTTCAAGTTTGTTATATGTAAGTCAAGGTACTAAGTACTTATATATTGAAGTAGTGAAGGGTATGTTTGTTAGCTTTTTAACTCCTTACTTTGCATTGAAAATTTTGACTGGGTGTGCATTAGGGTGGAGCGTCAGAATTTTTTTTTGCTAATTTTAATTTCGGATAGCAAAAACACGTTGCATGTTATTTTCAGATACGTGGGAAATATTATAAAAAAATATTGGGACCTACTTTTAGCCCTCTACCGCAGCATCAAGATTTTCAAAATGAGATCAAATCGATCAATTTGTAAAACATCATATGGTGCGACATTAAATATTTTTTATAGTTTTTGTAACTCATTACACTCAAAATATCTACTATTTTTATACTTATACATAAAAGGTCAGATTTCGGACAAATTAAAGATGAAGTTATAAGGCCAATTTTTTAATTCCAAAGTCTTTGTCATATCTAAAATAAAATAAAAAACTTCCAAGTATATTTTAGGTCCCTGAACACGAATATGAAATTAATAAAATTTTCTTAATGAGCGTTTTCGAGATATTGGCGAAAAATAAGTCTTTTTTTGGGTTTTAAAATTTTTTTCTATATTGGCGAAAATTCCGAAAACGTTTAATCTGAGTAAAATAAATGTTACACTGTTGAATATATATCTCTCTATTATTTCAGCCAATACAACGATTGTGTTCATGAGTTAAAAATGAATTGAGTGTAACTTAAAAGTTTAAAAAATTAAATTTTTAGACCAAAATTTGTCGTTTGAAATTGCTCCAGTATGATAAAAAAAGTTTTTGTCAATTAAGTTAGGATTTTAGTCGAACTGTATGGCCTTATATCCAAAGAAATTTAATTATTTTTGGCTTGAGTTCGGTTTTAATTAAATTTTTCAATTCAATTATATTTTTATTTAGAGATAAATGTGAAGCGTGTAGACAAAGAAAAATTTTGACTGCGCGGAGGGTTGAACAGACGTTTCGATAGCTCCCGCTAATCTCATCAGAGTTCTTTACCGCTTAGACCACTCGACCAAAATCGGGGGTTTGCAGTCAAGAGTTGAATATGATCTAAGCTGTATGTGTAGCGCTTTTATTAATTACACGTGCATGAATTCGACACTATTTTTTCCGGCAGAAGGGGCACCCGACGGGTAAACTTAACTCGAGTACGCTGCTTTCAGTGGCGTTCACCGTTTTTCAATGTTGGCTCCTAAAAACGAGATATTTAAGATTTAAAATTTCAGTTTTTCGACCATTTTCATTGGATTAAAGGCGCAATTCTTAAGATAATTGGAAGAAATTCGGTTCGTAAGTTACTTATGCACTACAAATATAACTAAGTAAAATTTTAAGAAATCGGTAAATGTTTACACCTAGTCTTCATACAAGCATCCACCAAATTCAGTTATTAAAATTCTAATTTTCATTTACACAGAACAAATTAGTCCTAAAAAGTTTTCAATTAATAGACTTAATGAAAAATTAAAACTAGTTTCAACTAATTTCGTAATTGAATCAATTACTTATGAGACCAAAAACAATATTTTCTAATAAAACAAAGATTTTCACAAAGTTTGAGGAATTGAAAATTTGAATTTTAGTGATTGAATGTATAAATTTCCTTCTAGTTTGAATTTCAACAACGAAATTAATTGAATCTTCAGTTTTCGTAATTGTAATCGTATTTTACTTTTTCTGTGCAATCAAAACCTTCAAAATTTGATAGAAAATTTTGTTTTTGATCACATGAGTAATAGACTCAATTACTAAATTAATTTAAAGCGATGTTAATATTTGGTAAACTGATTTTAATGAAATTTTTTGAGGAACAGTTTTTTTGTGTGCTTATTTTTACCATTTCACATCTTTCGGGCCTTTTAACCATTCCTGCATTGCGGCCATAACAATTCGTACGATTTTCTGTTTTAACATAGAATGGGCTAAAAATTAATAAACAGGAAGAAACTTTAAGTCTTTTGCTAACGCTACAGATTGGAAAAAGTACTTTTTATTTCGTGAGGGTACGGCGGTATTTTGAGAATGAAAAAGTACTGAATATAGTACAATATTACAGAATTTTTCATCACTGCTGATTGATGGAGCACTCAACTGTTCGTGTTTTAACGATTGCATATAAAACGCGAACACTTGTATATTTCAACTAAAATGGACCACGTAGTTCAACAAGTTTTGCAGCGTCTCGAATTGGGAAATCAATAAACAGTGCTGCCAAAATGCCGTTTGTGAAATTAAATATTCGTGTTTTATTTTTATTGCAATTTAGCGAACCGATAGAAAATAATAAAATCGTTCTTACGAAAAGATCTAAAAACGTAACATTATTTTACTGCACCGTCGATTTTGCTAACATTACCGACGAAGGAGGGCACTGTGATGTACATTAGCATAGAGCAGTATCTGCCGGTACTGTTTAGTGCAGTCCAACAACAATTCATTACTTAAGCAGTCCAACAACAATTAAAACAACGCCACACCAATGCATATCAGAAAAATTCATGATATTGATGACTTGCCCTTAGCAGGGATCGAACTCACGTTCTTAGTCATAGTTTGCTTTGCAATCAACGCTTCAACTTCAGCCAACCGCACCAGTTTTATTTTATATTAAAATTGAACAAGTCGTTGTCAAGTCAGCCTCTTCCAAAGTCTAAAGTAAAGAAATAAAAAAAAAATTAGAAAAAAAAAATTGATCTATTCCGCTTTTCACAGCTCGATACCGCTTTGTACACAAAAATCCCGCTTTTTCGATCTTTCAAATCTAAAATTTTTTATCTATAATATTGTTTTAGACACCTTTCCATTTTTCTTGCTGGGGTAGCGCAGCGAAGTTCAAGGAGAAAGTTTTATTTACACAGCTTTTCTTAAATAAAATATTTCTTTAGATTAACTGTCCGGCTGCAGGAAAAAGAAATTCTGTGAGAAATCATATTGAAAACAAAAACAAGTCTGCGTATTTTATTGTTGTTTTCAACATAAATTCTGACACAATTTTTTATTATCTAAATGCCAGTAAATAACACTACAAAAACATCTTCTTTTTAATAACAGCGTTATAGCGACTGATTCTCGCTGCGTCGCCGTTCGTGGTGTTTTACATCAAAATGCTGATTGAGAACACGTGATACCTAAAATGTAAGGATTACAAGGTGTCCTCTTCCGATTCACTACAACAATGTGCAAAAAGAACGGGGGGGGGATAACGTTAGGCCCCCATTATGATTCACCACTCAACTAAGTTGAGTTGTCAATGTTACGATCCAACTCAACTATTTTTTGTATTATGACACATCCAATTTTAGTTGTGTTTCGAAATAAAGTTCGAAATGAGGTTGTTTTCTATTTTTTCTTCAGATTTTATAGATATGGCAACCATATTGGTTGACAAATGGAATAGGTTGGCGTCTGGAATAATGATGCACACTTTAAAATCACCATTTTAAAAGTGAACAAAAGTAACATAATAATCGAAATAAAAACCAAAACATAACTGATAAAAAGCAGTTATCTCACTCTGATGAAGGTTGAGTTGTAATTCACAATCAGGGCTATTCGGGAAGTCACTTTCACCTCAAATACATGGTTCTTTCACTTTTTGCTATTTTAAAATACGTTAGAGATGTGAATTCTAGAAAACATATGTTTTGTTTCACATTGTGTGCATTCTAAAGTTCTAGTTCACCATCCTTCAATGTTATTTTCGTTCGACGCCAATTTTACCGCGTAACAATCCAAAAAGAGTTATATTTTTCAAATGCTCTTTAATCTTGAGACATATGTATATGCTTCGCCAGCATATTCTATCAACACTATAGCCCAATTCACAATCTTGTGCAAATGGTCTTGCATCGTAGCATTTGCAAATTAGTATAGTATATTGATAGTCACCACTTAACAATAGTTAGTGGTGAGTATCAATATGTTATACCATTTTGCAAATGCAACCCCATTTGCACAAGATTGTGAATTAGGCTAATGTGTTAACAAAATTCTTCTTTACCGTTATAAATTCATAAAATACTTCCAATATCTATAAAATTTATCCGAAGGTATAAATATGTCTTTAAACAAAACACCACACGTGTACAGTAATCGAAATAATCCAAATATATTATTTATTTATTATTTATAATATTACTAATTGGTCGAGTGGTCAAGCGGAAAAGAATTCTGAAGAGATTAGCGGGAGCTATCGAAACGTCAGTTCAACCCTCCGTGCAGTCAAAAATTTTCTTTGTCTATATGCTTCACATTTATCTCTAAATAAAAATATAATTTAATTGAAAAATTTAATTTAAACCGAACTCAAGCCAAAATAATTAATTTTCTTTGGATATTATTAATTAATATAATTCTCACGGTTTAGTTTTATTGTAAATTACAATTTGTAATATATTTTTTCAAATCTGGTTTTGCTTTTAGTTTTGTTCTGTATATGTCAGCTGTCGCATGTATTTTAGAATCTGTTGTCGTAAAACTGTCGAAAGTGAACGTTCTATGACGAAGAAGTGAAGTGGGTATTCCCAAATAGCCTTGAATAAGAAGACAACTACAACTCAACTATCAATTTAGTTATGAATCATAATAGGGTTCTTAAGCTTTCAAAACGCCGATACACGTACATTTTTTTGGTTCCTTCTTAGAATCAGTCGTTAGAAAGTTGCTAAAAAATTTTGATTTTGTTGTTCAGTTTTATTTTTAAAATCGGCGAAAATTCGCCATCCCGCAAGATGAAAAATTAAAACATCAAATAAATTTGAAATCATCAAATATATTTTATTTAATTTAACTAGAATTAATAATTGACCATATAGGCATTTAATAACTTTTTTGTTATTTATAAACTTCCTTAAGAAAAACTTTGTTCCATTGAAATTGGAGGTAATTCTTTCCAATACTTTTAATTTTTTTACTCATATTTTCCATTTAATACCACCCACAATTCCTAAAGTTTATTTATTTTTTTATGTTTATGTGCTTATTTCATTAATATATTTATGGATGTACTTCATCACAATCATCATCACTATATTCTCTTTTATTCTTATATTTTACCATTCATTCATTGGTGCATGTAGTAATTTCCGCATTTAAAGTTTTTCTTTTGCCTTATGAAAATAATCAATTTGTAATTGCTTGTAAAGCGCATTATAATCTTTTTTTTATGCTATTATTCATCTGGAGTTCTTTAAATACTCGAGGCGAGTCATTAAAGAAAAGATATAAAATGGTGATAGTACTTTCATGCTTATAACATAATGAATTTTCAAAAGCATTTGTTAATATAAAACTTAAATGTACATATTGTTATATGTTAGTTATTTGAGTCGTAAGCAGCGTTACCATATATTTTTTTTAAAAAACTTATTTAAAAAATTTTTTTTTTGCCCATAAAACCTTTTTTTCTACAAAAGTGGCAAAATTTTAAAAGAAAACACAAAAAATTATATTTGGAATTCATTTTAAGGAATGTATAAAAACGGTATAGTTGTAGAGGGAGTAAACTATATTAAACACTGTTGCAGTAATAAGGGAGTGAGAAAATATTAGATCGTATCATTGCATAAACAATCACTTTATATTTTCATCCGTTATACTATACTGCAAATTTTAAATTATGTACATACATATTTATAAAAAACTTGAAAAAACTTTATATAAAATTAAAACTTTTTGGCATCTCAAAACCTTGCAAAAAAAAGTGAAAACTTGACAAATGGCAACGCTGGTCGTAAGGGAGAATCCGAGAATTCGAATCGCGATTACGAAATTCTCAGGAGAAAATGCACGGCTTACCTACCAATAACACTGTATAAGTAAATCAACTTTTTCAAAATGACAGGGTTCTAACGACTGATTGTGGTAGAAGGCACAAAAAAAAAATATTAATATATATATGCATGTATCGGCGTTTTAAAAGTTTACATCTGGGATATGGCATATTGTTATAGTGAATCGGCATGGGAAATTTTATAATCCTTACATTAAGGTATAAGATAACTTAATAGGTGTAAGAAAAGTTTGACACATTATACAAACTAGGCGGCGTTCATGCAAAAACTAAAATTATTTTTGATGGTTAAAATTACTAATATCATTTTTAACAATTTTTGTGGTTAAAATTACCAATTTTTATGGTTAAAATTACCAATTTAAAATAATAACAACGAAAATAGTTATGTAACAAAAATTACTGTATTTAAGTCAACTAAGTCACCAGATGTCTAAAGCCCAATTCACAATCTTGTGCAAATTGTCTTGCACCGATGCATTTGCGAAATGGCATATTATATTGTTATTCACCGCTAACAATTCTTAAGTGGTGAGTATAAATATACTATACCAACTAGCAAATTCTACGATGCAAGACCATTTGCACAAGATTGTGAATTGGGCTTATGTGTATTTAGTGCTATCGTTATTTAAAAAGATCACTTAGCTGAGATTGTAAAGGTGTCCGGTTTATAAACATGAGAATCTAAGTTCAAGACCAAAAAATTACAAACATAAATAAATTACACACAAGATTGAGTTCTGGATCTTAAAATATATTATAGAACAAAGAATTTAAAATAAGCTATCAATAAATGAAGTAAACAGTATTTATGCTCACCTGAAAAGTTATGATTTTTAATATAGAGGCTTTTGAATATAAGCCGTCGATATGCTATTTAATTTTTTAATGAGAAGTAAATGATTTATTTCTAATTTCATTCAAATCTCTGCAAACAACATAAAATAATGTAAAAATATAAATATATGTAATATCGCGTTGTGGAAGTACCGTGTTAAAGGAGGGTTGCCGCAGTTTTCAACTCGTGTTAGAGTGAAACCGCGTTTGGGGGAAACCATGTTATAGGAGGGATACCTGTAATTTATTCGAGATATTCTCAAGAATTTATGTTTCACAAATATGTATATTTGTTTGTAGTGCTTTTGTATTTCAAATTCTCATTTATTGTTTGAGAGTATGAAAACCTTTCAAACATGATGGTTAAAGATTTACTGTTGAGTTGCCATTAGCACCCAACGAAATGCTGGCACATAGATGATTAGCTAACCCACAGCAAATAAATATATTTTTGAACTAATTTCATTTATAATAATTTTTAGTCAAATAATGTTAACTCAAATACTTTTATGTGAATATTTTTATGCAAATAATTTTATTCGAATAAATTTATTCGAATAATTTTACTAGAATAGTTTTGTTCGAATAATTTTAATCGAATAATTTTGTTCGAATAATTTTATTAGAATTTTTTATTCGTAAGATTACGTTTCTGCAAATATTTTTATACAAATAGTTTTTATTCGGAAATTTGCTTGCTTGGCTAGCCAAATTACCGAAACACGAGATTACACGAGCATTCTTCAAAATACGCGTTGTGCTGAGTCCAGTATGACAAGTGGCCCGCCTTGTTGAAACCATATACCCAACAAATGCAGATCGTCAACTTACGGTAAGAAAAGTTCAGTCAGTATGGCTCTATAGCAGTCGACGTGCAACGTAATGGAGTTACCTTTGGCTACTTCGAACGGTGAATTTGAGAGGGCTTAATGGTGATGCATGAATTATGCGTAGATTTTCCGTCCTCCAGAATCAAAACATTTGCTTATTGATATATTTTTAATACAGAGAAGTTTGGTTATAACGAACATCTGTTATATGGAATTATCGCATGCAACGAACAACTTCTCTGGTCCCAACAGTTTTGCATCAATATTTCATAGAAATTAGTACTCTGGTTATAGTGAATTGTCGCTTATAGCGAACTCTGTTGAAGTCCTCTAAATAAAACTGCATGAAAATGTCTTTTGTCTGACGTTTTTTGAAACATTAAACGAATTATTTATCACAAATTGATAACACACGTTTTTTTAATTTATGTTCCAAATATGTTTTATAAACCTATTTAGAAATATGTAAACAAATATGCAACCTCTTAAAATTGTTTTTAATTCTGCGAAGAAAAATTATATAAACTGGTTATAATGAACTTTGCCGATAGCGAACTAATTTGTTCGTTAAAACCGAACTCCACTGTACAAACTACCCTCATAAAATTAGGTTTTGCGGAATATTTTAGTACTAATTGTGATTAAGTACGAAATAAACCCTTAAACACATTTTAAGTTTTGAATGTTTTCTGGCGTTCAAGCTAAGCTTAGAGCTTTGATGTCTTTGCCGCTGAAGGCGAGTTTTTTTGTACCATTTTTAAGAAAGAAAAAGGCCCATAGAGCAAAGAGTTGAAGGATTAAAATATTGCACAAAAATATTTCTCATGATGTTTTACATAAAAGTGCTGAACAGATCTTATACCTTTAACTTAAGGATTACAAGATTTCCGATTCACTATAACAATGTGCAAAAGGGAAGAAATTTTCCCATAAAAGATATTGATGGCAAAGTAATGAATTAAAACGCGAATTTCACTGCTTCTACTGTGGCATATTAAGAAATTACTTAACATTTCAATATTTAAAAGTCATTGAATACACAAAACATAATAAAAATTAGGTGTATCTGGTGAGCATTGAACTCGTGCTGTTTTAGGTTACTATTTTGTTTGATGTCAAGTGTTTTACTCTCTGGCCTGCTGTACAACTACTTTGTTATGGGCCTAAAACTTGTTTTTACGAACATTCTCACATTAAAAAAAAGCGCAGGCACTACTACTGTGCTAGTAAGAAAATAAAGTAATGTAATTGTAATTGAAACACAGAACAACGTTTTTTCTGGGTAACTCTCCCTAAAATGTATTCCAGATGTAAACATTTAAAAAGCCGATACACGTATATGTTTTGGAGCCCTCTGCCAAAATCAGTCGTTAGAACCTTTAATTTTTTTTGTGGAAATGGTATATCGAACTTTGATTTAGAATAATGGACTTGTTTTTGATTTGTAAAATCTTACTCACTCACGTCGAACTTTTGTAAAATTAAATTCAAATGAAAACTGCATATTAAATCCCTCATAAAAATCATAAACTAATAAAAAGCCATAACATTAAAATAAAAAAACAAGACACTTGCAGCAACACTGCACTATTAACATCATCACCCCAAACATCAATCATGATTAATTGCTGCGCGATGCTGGGTTTTTCATCTCCAATTTATTTTCATTTTGTGTAAAAAGCAACATGAATATTTTTCTAAGAATCGGCTGCGTTCTTCAAAAGGAATTTGCAAACAAAATAACTAGAATAAAACAAATAATTTATATTCGAAAATTGGATCACACATGTTTTTCTCCTGTTCCAAAACTGAGAAGAAGAAAAAAAAGAACTAAAAATCAAAAACAAACTTTTCAAACCGATTACAAACGTCTGTCTGCTCTGCTCTGACTTCGGCCACAATCATAAAGTGATATTTTTTTTCCAAAAATATAAGAAAAGTGAAAAGAATTGTGATGGAGAGAAAACCGATCTTGTTGCATGACATCATATTTATGATTTTTTTTTGCTTTTTCGTTTTTTTTTTTGCAAACAGATGCTGTTCATAAAAATTAAACAAAAACTTAAAATAAAATCAAATGCATTTTTTATTTGTTATATGCTGAATATGATGCATATCTTAACATTTTTAATATGTAAATTAAAAAACATGAAACACTAGAAAATTTCATTTAATATTTTGTATGCTTAACGTTAGAAAAATTATGCATGTTTGATTGTATGTTTGTTTGTTGTTTGTTTGTCTGGCCAGTTTTCAACAAAATTTATGGATTTTTTTATGTTTTTACAGCCCACTGGCAATTGCAATAACTTATTTGATAGTAACACTGCACAACAAAATCACACAATTTTTTTCAAATGACAAAGCTCGAACGACTGATTCTGGTAGAGGGAACAAACATTGGAACATTGAACCGGCCCACAGTGGCGCCATTTGACTTTTTTCGTTGCAAAAATCATATCTTTTGAACCGAACAAGATAATCGAATAATTTAAATTGCATGTCATAGATAATTGTTCAACCTATAAAATGAGCGGTTGGAGTGGACGCTACACCTTATAGGTGCTTACTTATGGGTTTTCAAAGTTAAAATTTGTGAAAAAATCCAAGTTTTGGTAACAAAAAAATTTTTTTTAAGAATTTTATATTTTTTTGTAGTTCTTTTGTAAGCTTTTCATGTTTTAAGATATTACCTAAAAAATTACAACAAAAGATTTTTTTTTTAAATGATTTTTTCAATTTTCTGTAAAATATTCATTTTCTTGGTAAGACAAAGTATGTCTAAAATACAAATCATTTCTAAACTCTAATTTTTTTCTAACTCATCTATTTTATGGTAACAAAATCAAATTATTTTTACCAATCTTATATTTCTTAGTTCTTTTGAAAGCTTTTTCTGTTTTAAAGTTATTAGCCAACAAATTAAACAAATTTTTTTTCAATTAATTTTTTGAATTTTCTGTAAAATATTCATCACAATTCGTAACAGAAGGTATATCTAAAAGACTAATCATTTCTAAAGTATAATTCCATTGTAGTTCTTTTCGTGACTTCACATGCCGCAGGGAAGAAATAAGTGGATCGGAAGATGCTGCTAACATGTTGAAGAGGTCCTCATTTTGCCTCACCCTTGATGCTTTGAACGTGTTCTGCAATCTATATTTTTTGTAAAATTTGTTAAGAGACTCCTGCGCTTCTTCAGAAAGCTCTCCAATTGGCAAAGACTGGTACTCAATTATATCTTTGCCATGCGCCAATATTTTATGGACGGTCGGGGTCAACTTCTTCTGTGGATAAATTTTTGCTAAAAGAGATGCAGTTTCCGATGCATATTCTCCAAATTTTGTAGAATTAACACTTTCTTGGCAGTTTAAAACATTCAAGATCGTTCCCAATCTTTTGACGATTTCATTGTCAATTCCAGTGATTCTACTTACTGCCTCATCATTTGCAAAAAATCTCCTTGAAGTGTTTCCATCGTTTGAGTTACCGTATCCACACTTGGGGCAGTCTACTTTTAGTCCAAGTTGTTTCCAAAAAGCATTCTGTATTTGCTTCTTTCTGATCTTTTCCTTATCCTTAATTGATGTATTTTCATCGATGTTTTCATCTTGTTGTGGTAGGGTATACGCCAGTTTTAGCAAGAACTCCATACACCTTATCCTTGCGTGCAATGGTGACATTCCATATTCGTAATTCTCCTCGTTTGTAGAATCGTTTAAATTACCGAAGTTCTTCTGACTCTTTTTGCAAATCGGGCATGTCAATGTTGAGGTTGTTCCTGTCAGTTCGTTTACGACTTTTCCGTCAACCATGGTCAGGTGGAACTCGTAACTACATTCAATATATTTTCCTTCTCCAATTTGCAATTTTGTATGCTTAATCTTGCTTATTTGTTCTTCAATGTCCTTCACCGTGGTCCTTATGAGTTCTGCCGATTCCTTTGCAAACTGAAACATTATTGGTCGGCAATAATGCACTGATGACGGTCGATGATTTTTCCAGTGTAGGGAAACATCAGATTTTAGCCGCAATGGAACAACAGATGCCATAAACATATTTCCGTCAGATATTGTAGTGTCATCGGAAGATATCCTTTGCTTATAAACGCTTTGTCCGGATGATCCATCGCAGCCCCATTTGCTGATCAATGTTAGTTTCTGAGGAAGAATTTCCACCTCATTTTCAGGAAGACTTTCCAACAACCGTTTTGCTGTATGGTCCATAAGATCCTGCAGATTGGCTTTCGCAGAGACTTCCGTAAACTCCGTACGCAATGGTCGTGAATTTATTTTGGCTTGCGTAATATGCTTGTATCCGGGGAAAAGGTCAGCCCCGTGTCGCATTAAAGATGCCCGTAGTATCTCATATTTCTCTTTGGAAAGTTCTAAGTCCAAAAACAGAGCCAAGGCTTCTTCGGAACTATACTTTTTAATATGTGCGTTTGTGGGAGTGGGAATGCTTTCCTTAATCCTTTTTAGTCGCAGTGGGCTTGCATCAGCAACAGATTTTGTAATCTGCGACCTAACTCGTTCACTATCCTTTATGTATTTAATAGACAGCGCATCCGATAAATCCTTCGTGGTCAAGTCATTGGTGGCATCGGCAAGTTTCCTCTTTCTTGTGAAAATTGAACACTCCTCCATACTTTTTTTTGGCCTTCCTTTTTCTCCTCTGGTTGATGTGGAGGGTTTATCTACTGCCAATATATCCAGGATGGTGTCTTCATTAAGCCAGTCCTCGTATTTGGAGTTGAAGATGTTAATGGTTCGATTGCATTTCACCCATTTTGTCTTAATTTTGGCATGTATCATACAAAGATTATTTTTTATACTTTTGCTTCTCTCAATATTTCCGTATAAGCTATCGAGTTCTTCTAAAGCAGCTTCCGCGAAACACGTTGGTGTAATTGACTTTCTAAACAGTTCAAATAATTTTAAATTGTTCAACGCCATGTTTTCAATACTTGTTTCGCCAACTTTCAGTCGTAGACTAATGCAGGCATTAAGCTTGTTTTGCAATATATAGGCCTATGCTACCATGTCTACAAATGTACCTGTTACATGCATACATATGCATTTGGGCTGAATTATACAGTTTTGATATTATGCACGTAGCCAAATGAGATTTGTGCCTACCTGTACCATAAGTCAGTATTGTTCTTCACCATATGTACGCCAAAAATAATTTTTAAGTGAGGTGCGTACCTGCTTATTTCAATGAGTAGTTTTTTGTGCATCTTGTGTCTGTAACGGAATATTAGGACCAAATTTTTCGCCAGAGGCTCTCAGGTAGACAACTGACTCAAAATGCAATTTTCAAACTATTACATCAAAGTAACTGTCAGTCAAGGCATGTAAGGGATGCCCGCCATACAATTTCTGCAACAATGTCTTTTTAACGTTTTTTACCTGTAGAAGCCAAATAGGCACGTAAAGGCAGATAAAACCTTTTGAGTTATGTAAAAGACTAGTTAAAGAACATATTTTGAAAATATGGCGGAGGTAAAAAAAGGTAAATTTTTTTTATTTTCCGTCAAAGTTGAAGAATAGTGAAAAAATGGATAGTTTTTAAATACTGATTTACCTAGAGAAACACAAAGCAAACAGCACAATTTTTTTTATTGTTATACATTTAATAAGCACATCAATCACTAAAAACAAAAAAAAATACTATTCGTTGCCTAGTTTTCGTGATATTACACCTGAAATCGGATCAAACTACCTAAAAATTGTGTGTTTTTTTAAATCCGAAAATTGGTTAACTTTGAACAGTTATGTCTTCTAAACTAAAAATCTGATATTGTTAAGAGTAGCATATTTGAGATCGTTGAAAAGTTTACTATAAGATGGATTCATTTAAAATTTCGCAGGCGCACATGAAAATTTTGATTTTTGCAACCTCGTTTGCTCTACGGGCGCCACTGTGCGGCCTAGGAAATCTTGTAATGCTTACATTTTGGGTATAAGATGTGTTCACAACTTTTTTCTTGAACACTACGAGGAGCATTTTTGTGGAATACTTGAACCCTCTAACTCTTCGCTGTATGGCCAAAAAGGGGAAAAAAACTCCCCTTCATCGGCTATATAGCGGGCTAAAATGTTCTACAAAAATATTTGACATAAGATTCTACTTAGAGCATTCATTTTACTCAACTTTTCCATTGTTCGATTAATCAATTAATCGAAATTGAGGTTTTTAAATTAATCGAACAATCGAGTAACACTTTTATTTCGTTTGAGTTATTCGAGTAAGCTTTACTGCTAAAAATTATTCGAATTAATCGGAAAATTATTGAATTTACTCGGTTTTCAGCACATTTTTGTGAACAAAAATAATACAAATACAAATAATATAAGGCAGAAGCTGTGCTCAGCACTTTTATGTAAAATATAACGAGGAATATTTTAAAGCTCTACCTCGTCGTTGTATGGGTCTTTTTGTTTCCTTCTTAAAAAGGGACAAAAAATCGCCTTCTAGCGGCGATATAGTCGTCCAAAATACTCTACAAAAACATTTGCAATACAATTTCACTATAGCTCTTCAAAGACACCCAAACTCCAGACTCAGCACGAATGACAGAAATCATTCACAACTTAAAATGTGTTTAAGGGCTAATTTCATACTTATTTACAATTAGCACTCGGCATATGAAATCTTGTAATCCTTCCGTTCAAGGTATAAAATGTGTTCAGTCCTCTTATGTAAAACATTAAGAGGAACATTTTTGTGGAACATTTTCACCCTCCAACTATTCGTTTTCTCAAACAAAGGGCCAAAAACTCCCCTTCAACAGCAAAATACGGTGCTGAAATGCTCTACAAAAATATTTGTCACAAAATTCTACTATGTCTTAAAACACACCAAAGCTCAAAACTCAACTTGAACGGTAGAAATCATTCAAAACTCAAAATGCATTCATTTAAGGGTTAATTTCGTACTTATTCAGAAATAGTACTAAAATATCCGTGAAATCTGAATTTTATGACGCTAGTTCACAGAAAAAAATAGACAAGAATTATGTTCAATAACACCATGTTATTGAAAAAATATGAATTTCAATAACATTTGTCATTAACTTAATACAATAGCCCAATTCACAATCTTGTGCAAATGGTCTTGCATCGTAGCATTTGCAAAATGGTATAGTAAATTTATACTCACCACTAACAATTTGTTAAGTGGTGAGTATTATAATACAGTACCATTTTGCAAATGCTACGATACAAGACCATTTGCACAAGATTGTGAATCGGGCTAATATTTCGTTGTATGTATTTCTTTCCATTGCCGATTATTTATTTTCTTACATAAACACTTAAAACAAGTTTTATCTCATAAAACAATAACTGGAACGTGGTTCAGCTATAGAGAGCATGCTTTACTTGCGGGAAGCCCGGGTTCGTAATTCAGGCATGCCAAAAATTTTTTTTATTTATATAATTTTTTCTTTTGAAATAATTTTGTTATCAATACAGCGGAATACTTTATCACAGGAAATTTGAAAAACAAATTATTGAATATCAGGATTTTTGTTATTAAAAGCGAAAAATGTTTTTTTCTGTGTTTGTATGAAAAATATATCTTGCGTATAACTCACCATACAAAAGAAAACTGTATATGTAGTACTTGTTTATAAAAAGTTGTTAGCGAATTTAGTAATTTTTTCGTTGGTGAAGGGTATTTTTCCTGAAAGGGTCAAAAAAGAATTATCGAGCGAAAAATTAGAGGGTTGAAATGTTCTACAAAAATGTTCCTCGTTGTGTTTTACATAAAAGTGATGAATTTATCTTGTACCTTAAACGTAAGTATTAAACGATTTCCTATGTCGATTCACTATAACAATGTGCAAAAGGAGGGGAAATTTAACTCCCCTTAAAATGAATTTCCGATGTCAATTTTGAAAACTCTTATACACGTACATATAGTTTTTTTGATGACCTCTACCAGAATCAGTCGTTAGAACCTTCTAATTTTTTTCGCTGTATAGTGTAATCATCATTTATGTATTTAGCTTAACTTTTCCATTTAATTCTTCTAATATTTTTCTTATATTTTCTAATCTTGTTTACATACAAAATTCAGTTTTATAATGCTTGTAATATTAGAAAAATGAGCAAAGTAAGGCTTTGTAGCATTCTTTATAGAATTTTTTTTACTCTGCACATTGGCGGCGAACTCTTAATTTACTGTTCAAGTTTATTATACTATACGTAGATGGGTGGGCCAAAGTGTGCCATTTCGAAAATAGTTTAAAATTATACAATTTCTTCAAAGTCGAATTAATTAATATTGTTAATTGATTTGAATAATTATTTTTGTCATTTATATTTTTAATTATTTCAAAATATTAAAGATATCATTTGCAACAGAAAAACTCAACACATGTTTGATACACATATTTTTAATCACAAACAACCGAATATTTATATTTTAATAAAAAAAAAGCAAAACTTACAATCTGCAGACACAAAAAAAATAATAAAAATAAAAAAAATCAACCTCAAATATAAACAAAAGCACAACTAAAACTAAACAAACCGCGACAAAAAAAACAAGACTTTTTTTTATCAATAAAAGAAGAACGGGAAAAGGAAAAGAAGTAATTTGAATGAAATAAGGCAGAACACTACTAAAACCACCGCACAATAACATTCAATTTATAAACAACACATGCTCCATCAAATACAAAAAAAAAAGAAGAGAAAAGTCATCTACTTTTCAAAACTGTTTCATCAATGATATTCACGGACAGATCAAGAAAACAGAACTTTTAAGCAATTCGTTCATAACATTATTTGGTTTTTTTGAGATGGGTTTTAAAAGCATCGTATTTTAGTTAAGGAGAACAGCTTTAAGTAGAGGCTACACTTGCAAACTTGCGTGACAGTTTTGCTAAAATTTTTGGCTTGCTTGATAGTGTAGACGCAAATTTCATCATTCAACATTCAACCACAAAAATTTTTGGGGTTCAGTGACAGTCAGCGGCCATATTGGTTTTCGACTGATAGTGTGAACCAAAAAGTGTCAGTCCAGAGTTATTTTTTGAAAGCGGAAAATTATATTTTCGAAGAATTCATATATTTTTATGAAATGCAAGGTTGTCTGTGCGAGATGCTAAGACAAAATCGTACGAGAAGTTGTTAAATAATAAGAAATTAAATAATTGAATTTAAAAAAATCATTATAAAATTTTTTATCAATAAAGCGCATCCAATTTTGTCATTTTCTATGTTTGTGTGTCAAATTATTTTCTTGAATGATAGTTTGAGTTGATTTGAATGATGAATTTTTTACTGTCACTCAAGTTTGCAAGTGTGGCCTCTGCTTTAAATATCAATAAAATGTGTGTTTTCATGATCGTGATGAATTTTTCTTTACATTCACGTGAGCGTCCATGAGCAAAAAAAAAAACTCGTCCATGAGTAATTTTCGGAACGAAGTTCCTTATGGTATGTTGTGCATATGATATGCAGCATATAAATGTTTTCTATGGTTGGGGGGTAGAACAAATGTTTAAATGAAAACTTACGTGCAACAAATATGTACGTGCAACTAATACAGGCAGGGCTGCCAGATAAATTTGTGTAAAAATTGTAAATTTGACGATAAAAAAGAAAAATATCGTCATTTCAACTATTAAAAATCTACAAAAAATCAGGCACTAAAAACTCAATTTATTTATTCAAAGTTTTGTCAAAAAACAATCAAATTAAAATATGGCAATATTTGTTCACAGCTCGCTATCCCGCAAATTTCGAATAAAGTTCGAAAAACTCTTAAAAAAAACTCGAAGAACTTCTTGTTTTCGCTATTTACTCGAAATTTGAGGAGCGGCAAATCAAACGGGCCTCCGATTCGGATTCGGGTGGGTCTGGTCAACTTTTATTATATATTGTGGGTAGTCTACTAGTGAATGGCTGTTTTGTGAGCTAATATTCGTCTCAAAGTGTATAGTTAGTTATTCACTTAAATGTTCATTACCGGAGATATTGGCGAAATAGGGAACAAAAATGAGGACAAAACCCAAAATTTTAAAATGCAAAGCCAAATATCTTTGAAAGTATTAAAGATATCCTAATGAAAGAACCAGTATTTTCTTAATCTGTTTATATACTTTACATTAAGCTGAAATTGATCAAAATCGGATAATATTTGTAAAAGTTATGAGGCCTACAAGGTTTTTCATGCCCGAGGTAGTCAACTTTGACTCTCTGTATGTACCTCATATTGTGTGTTTCAATAGGGTGCTCCAAGTTTCAACATTCTTAAAGCTCAGGTCCTCTTCTATGATTTTTACGTATATCGTTTTGTAATCGGATTGCAAGTTTCAAAGATACAGATTTATTATCATTTTTTTGTCATTGGTTATGTTACATAGTGGTTATGTGTTGTTTTCCGAAGCCGTAACGCTCCAATAATAATCAAACAATTTTCTTATAAAGATTTCATTCCTTAAGAGATTCGGCTTTTTAACAGCCATCAAACTAATTTTAATTAGAGCTTTAAACAAACAAAATATATATACATACATACATACATACATACATATTGATCAGATGTATATAAAAAGAAAAAAAGTTTTAAATTTCTAAATATGCAACTGATCAATTTGATCTTCAATATTAAGATTAAAACTGTCATTAAAAAATTTGTACATAAGGAAACAAAGTTGTCTCTCAGCAATGCTTCAACCAACTTCTAATATTCTAATTGAGGAAGAACAAATTTGCTGCTTATCCCACGACAGGCACCATAGTTGCAAGAGCAAAAATAGAAATTAAGTAATGGAAAGTATAGATATCTGCCACTGAATGAATGTAAAAGAACTGAATGATAAGAAATAACAACAGTTTCAGCGGCAGAAGCAGCATCTACAAAAAAATACTTGAGAATGTAATTTGTAAGATTAAGATAAAGTGCACAAGACATTATTTCATTTCGATTTATAAGGAAAATACAATATGTGTGGATATATTCTGATCCATACATACTTACATATCCCAGTTGGCCAAATCATCGTACGCGACATTATCTTCGAGGATTAATGTACGGCATGTCGTCTGTCAGTTAGCTTATCTAATCGACAATTTAAAAGAAATCATCGTTCAGGGCTATCTGGGCGACAATGTCGTACGTTTTCTTTTCATTCAAACTTTGTTGCGAACAATATGGATGACAATGTCCCAGATTTTGTCTGTAACAAAAATTTGTTTTGTCGTTTTTTGTCTTTACTTTGTTTGGGGACAATCTGAGCGACAATGTCCCATGTTTTGTCTTTAATAAAACTTTGTTGAGCACAATCTGAGCGATAATGTCCTACGTTTTTTGTTTAATAAAACTTTGTTTTGGGACAATCTGAGCGATAATGTCCCACGTTTTTTGTTTAATAAAACTTTGTTTTGGGACAATCTAAGCGACAATGTCCCATTTTTTGTTTTTAATAAAACCTTGTTGTGGACAATCTGAGCGACAATGTCCCAAGCAGTGTTCGAAAATAAACCGAACGTTATTTTGTGTACTGTATACACAAGCAGAAACGATATCTATTTTTTTAGTGTTTGTGTATATTTACACAACCCGAACACAACACATAACGATTTTTTAATGCAAGTAACAAACATTATGTAGCGTTTTCTTTTTTGTAAAAAAACAGTACAATTGTAGTGGTTGCATACTACATACATTATATTTTAGAGTTTTATAGTGTTCTTTTTTCATCATATACAACTACGCACTCAAGTATACATGCACGAGAGCCAAACGAATACTAATGCTAAATACACAAAATATACATTAAGAATAATGTTCTGTGCCGAACACAACGAAGTGTACTGTTTTTTAACGAAAAACAGAACACTATTAAATGTTCTTATCTTTATATTGAGTTTGTTAAAAACAGTATTTTTGTTGGGTACAAGATCACTAACAGAAATACCGTACTTCTTTTTTAATGTATTTCCTACACAACCACTATTTGCGTTTGTGTATTACAATATTCTACCGTACAGAACATTAAAGTACATTATATAAGGTAAATTTTCGAACACTGGTCCCAAGTTTTGTGTTTAATAAAACTTTGTTTGGGGACAGTCTGAGCGACAATGCCCCATGTTTTGTGTTTAATAAAACTTTGTTGAGAACAATCTGAGCGCAGTGCCGTCTTTACCATAAGCAGACACGGGGTCCGTGCCCAGGGCCCCCGACTTTACGGGGGCCCTTACAGTGAAATAATGTCATAAATTGATATGTATTTTAGTTGATATTTTTTATTACTATTTTCCATAGAACACATTTGAAAACTAAAGTAATGCTGCGCCATTTTTTCCAGCCTAGGTATATGACGTCCTTGCGACAGAAAATAGGCGCATCTGCGCCTCTAGATATATTAGAAGCAGTGTTGACCGTTGAAATTTTTCAAAAAATCCTGGGATTTTCGGGATCACGATTTCGGGATTGGCATTCCTTGGAAAAGGTAATAATACATTATACTTGTTTGTAAATATTTGCAATGAATTTATTAATATAATGGGTCAGAAGGTGCGAAGAACGGTTGCTATCGAACAACAATTGATTTTTTGTTATTATGTTTGTTTACTGTTTGGCGGGCCCCGAATTCTAGTATGCCCGAGGGCCCCGGCATATCCAAAGACGGTCCTGTCTGCAATCAAAAAAATGAATATGTTGACCTCTTGTCGATGATTTAAGTCGTGCTACAGCAAGGTGGTAAGCGCGATAGCTTTATAAACAGGTAGCCTAAGCTCGAATCCGAATCAAGTCAGTTCTTAACATCAATAATTTAAATGAAACGGAAACAAGTAAGTAGAAATTTAAATTTGGGTATTGAAAATATTAAATAAAGCCTGTTCTGTAATTAAATAGGCGACATTGTCGCTTATGTAATCGTTGACGACATGCTAAAAGAAATGACGTTCATTGCGTCGTTGACGATACCATGAGAGACAATGTCGCCAGAATGGTAGTTAACGATCAGATTGTAACTATATCGCTTATGTAATCGTCGACGACAAGGCGATGTATTTTGGCGGATATATGGTCGTTAGTGACAATGTGGAGGTATTGTCTCTTATATAGACGTCGACGGGATTGTTAAAGAACATGTCATTGCGAAAAGGTCAACGACAAGATGAGTGGCATTGTCGCTCATCACGTCTTGTGTGATCCCGCCGCCAATTTTATGAGCATTTTGTGGACGATTTGTATGGAGCTGTCCTTAGTAAGTCTTCTACGACTTAGTATTGGCTTGCTGTACCAGTCGTTAAAGAGATCTTAAAGATGTGGCCAACTGGGATATTCTGAAAAACACTTACACACACGCACATATACACATAAATATCGAGAAAAGCAGCACTTGTTACTCTTCTAACCGACTAATAAAATTTTCATAAGCATGTAATAAGGGGCTATTCACATATAACGCTTTTGTTGGAGTTCTTATATCCCCCTCTTCGTAACGCTTTTTACAACTTGTCAGTATAAATTATCTTATTCGTAACAATTCTGTAACGCCCCCGGAGCGTTACGTAATATGTGAATAGCCCCTAACCCCATGATCATATTTTGCCGACATCTCTGACTTCATTATTTTCATTTTAATAAGTCTTATGTGGGTATTTTTTTAATAAAATCATTTTTTTTTAATACTTTATTTTTATTTTTTATTAACAAACACAACTCGCGAAGCGATTAGCTTGTCTGCGGAAAACACCCAGAGTCTACGGCGGGAATCGAATCCACGACCTCTGGACTAAAATTTTAAAATTAGACTACCCGAAATCGCACTTTTTTTTAATAATCTGTCCAAAGCGGGAATCCCGGGAAATTTCAGAATGATTACCTGTTTCCAGGGAAATGAAAAACTCATGGAAAAGAAAAGCTCTGATTCCATTCTTTCCTAATAGAGCTTTAACTTCTGAGCTAATTTCTTCCAGTGTATTCATATTAATATTTTACAAAAATAATTATGACATAAATATGCTGATTAAGAGAATCTTTGCCGAAGGTTTCACTTAAAGCTAAAAAATCATGAATCCAATTCTTTCTTAGCAAATTTTTCATTTATTATTTCAAAACGTTGTCAAAAGGCTATCAATGTTTTTTCATTTAATGGATTTATTAAGGCAAATTGTGACTTCATCGAATAAAAATATTTTACAAAAAAATTAAATTATTATAAACACATATTTTATAAATAGAAGCACAGTTTAATAGATTATAAACTAATTAAATGTGTATAATGAACATGTGCTAGTTTTTTTTTGGCAAACTGTTATCAACGGCGCTGAGAGTTATGAAGTTCAAAAAAAGATGTCGAGCAATAAAAACAAATAATAACATTAAATTAATAATTTTTAAAACCGCCGAAGTAAATGGATGATAACTTAGAAGACTTAAGATCAAATCACATTTCAAACAAAATAAACTAAATTAAAATCGATCAAGCCACTTGGGAGCTAAGGTGCCACAAACACACAGCTTCAAGAGGATACCGCTAGAAAATAGGTGATAACTTCTAAACGGCTGGACCGATTTTCTTTAAACATGACTAAGAACACTCTCGATCAAGTCACATTTTAAATACTAGAAATTAAATTAAAATCGGTCCAGCTATTTAAGATATACGAGGGAACAGACAGACACACAGATACATACAGATAATAGCCCCTTTTTTTTGGTCTGGGACTAAAAGTTTGTTTTCTTACAAAAAAAACTAAAACCAAAATTCGTATTATATGCTGAAAAACTCCTTACTTTGATATTGATTCTTTTTCCTCTCACCTGGATCCGCTTCTGATTAAGAGCAGTTTACACAATCCAGGCAGACGAATCGTGTAGAGAATTTTCATTTTAATCGAAACCTCTAAACAAAATTTGAGTGTTTTTCATAAATTTTCTAAACAAGTCGACCCATCATCATGTTACTCATACGTATTACAATTTTGCTCTAAAAATAATGGGTATCAGCATTATCTTCACATGTATTTTTCTTTCATTAAAAATTCATAAAAAATGCACGTTTAATATATCGCTAAATCTTTTTAAACATTAGGACAACATAGAGGATTTGCTATGTTTTTAATAAATAGTCAAGAATTCAAAATGAAGTTTTATTAATACGATCGGCCCGCACAAAAAAGTTATATGCATCTTTGCTTCTCTGTTGTCTGTTTGCAACTAAATGCACTCAAATAACTAGGAAAACCAGGTTAAGCATGTAAGCAGAAAAAAACTGTTTGTCGACATCACGTCAAGACAATACCAAAAAATTGGCACATTTTTACTTGTCACCGAGAACAATTTACTATTACTGACAGCCACTTACTATTCTCTAAGGCATAGCAAATTGAAACCTCTTTCAAATCTGTTTATAGTAGTAAATTTTTGTCGATAGCGAGTAGACAAGTGCAATTTTTTTGGTATTGCCTTGACGTGACGTCGACAGATTGCTACGGAATAAGGGGGAATATCATCGTAACAATTCAAATTGTTAATATGTAATTTAAATTCAAAAATATATTTAGTTAATATAACAAATTAAGTTGTTGATACGACAAACACCGACATTTTTTTCAACAAACTGAACTAACAGAATTTTTTGTTATGTATGGCGCAAAAATTTTAAAATTTTTAAATAATTTTTTTATTAAAAATGCCAACTAAAGTTTTTTTGTTGAAACTTGTGAAAAAATTAACAATCATCATTGTGGATATAACAAATAAAATTTTTCTAGTCAATTAAATTACTCAAGAAAATTATTTGTTAAATTATATCATAGCAGAATGCACACACGTAAATGAAACAAAGTAAATCAAGTTTTGTATGTATTTATTATTTGCGTATTTAATAACGAATCGCTCTGTAGCTGAGAGGTAAGAACGTTAGTCTATTAGTCCAGAGGACGCCGGTTCGATTCCACCCAAAGCCATTTAGTGTCTTTCGCAGACATGAAAAAGTGGTTTCGAGGGTTGTGATTGCGTATAAAAAAATATTGTTAATATAACAATAATGATAATCAAAATTTGCCGGAAATTCAACAATTCACATTATTAATATACCAATGACTTTAATTGAAATAACTTTGAAATCTTAAAAAAAATGTAAAAAAATGTTTGTCAACAAATTATTTGTTGATATATTTAATTGAAAATATTTTTCTGATTTTCCTTTAACTTACAATTTCGTAATTGTATTTAAAAAAATCGTTGCAGGTTCAAAATCAATTAATTATTTAATTGATGTAACAAAAAAATTAATTGTATTTACAAATGGTTTTTTTCTGTGCATAAAAACAAACAAATAGCCCATCAAAGTAAAAAAAATAATAATAAGAGCTTTTGTTAGTGTTCGATTAAATCAGATAGAGGTGATTTCGGCTAACCAAAATTGAGTTGAAATAAACTGAATGTAAGAATTTACAGAATACGTGACAAAAATTTGTTAAATAACTAATGCTTGTTATTAAAAAGCATCCACCTTTTTTAAGTGGTAAAAGTGAACAAGAATTGATCCGTTCTGCTAATCTGATTGAATATTCGAACATTCCACTCTTAATAATAATTTGAATTTACATTAAGGGCCAGATTTTGAAATTTGTATGAAAACGATTTTTTTTAAACGTATTTGCGTTATTTTTAATACAAATTTAAAACGTTTAAAAAGGAAATTTTCTACAAAATCTGCCTATAATTCAAATAATGAACTAAAAAGCCCAAATAATAAATTTCAGAAGTTTGGTACAGTTATCATTTTCGTCCAATGCTGGATGTAGCGTGCATGCTTTAATCGATTTAAAATTTCAACTGAAGTAATTTTTGAAGTCTGTTCTTTTGAAATATTAAAAATACAAATTTTGGTTTTAAAAAATTGTTGACAAAAACTTCAAACAATTAGGCTCTAGTTTTGTCAAAATTTAACAATTTTTCTTTCTCATTTCAAAGTCTTGACTTTAATTGCTTATCACGACTATATGAATTGAGATAACTAAAAATTTTTTTTGCATGTTATCAAGGATTGTCTTAAAAATCATAAAATATTTTTTGGAATTTTTTTTTGGCCATGCTAGTAAAGCTGATAATAGTAGATATTGACGCAATAGAAAAAATGTCGAGGTCAAAAACCAACATTTTTAAATTCAAAGCCAAATATCTTTGAAAATATTAAAGATATCTCTATTAAATAAATTGTATTTTCTTTATCTATTTATGAACTTCATACCAAGCTTAAATTTATCAAAATCGGATAATATTTGTAAAAGCTATGAGGCCGACAAGATTTTTCATTCCTGAGGTAGTCAACTTTGATACCCTGTAGCTCAACGTGTGTTTCAACAGGGTTGTCCAAATTTTGACATTCTTAAAGCTTAGTTTCTCCTCTATGATTTCTACACAAATCGTTTCGTCATCGAATATCAAGTTTCAAAGATGCATCCTTATTACCCTATTCTTTTAATTGGAACCACTGTGCGACCGGCTAAATTGTGTAAACAGCACTTTAAAATTATACCAGTTTAAATACACTGTACAACACAAAAAATTATCATGATTTTAACTAGTGATTCTCTCAGAAGGCACCAAAAAAATATATACGGCACTTTGCAAGCTTAGATCTGGGACTTATTTTAGGGGCAGTTGAATTCCCCCCCTTTTGTACATAGTTATAGTAACTTGGCATATGAAATCTTGTAATCATTACGTTTAAGGCATAACATGTGCGTGGAACTTTTATGTAAAACACCACGAGAAAATTTTTTGTAGAACATTTTAACATTCTAACTCTTCGTTGCATTGGATCTGTTATAACTTTCAATAAAAAGGGACCAACATCTTCACTTCAGCGGCGATAAAGTGGGCTGAAATGTTCTACAAAAATATTTGCAATAAATTTCTACTACAAGTCTTCAAAGACACCCAGCTCCAGGCTCAACTTGAATGCCAGAAATCATTCAAAACTTAAAATGTGTTTAAGCGTTACGTTTAAGGAGGAAAAATTTTATAGCACATTTCATTCAGCTCGCTTGTATTGTCGCTGAAGGGGAGTTTGTGCACCTTTTTTAAGAAAGATACAAAAATAGACATACAACGAAGAGTTAGAGGGTTAAAATGTTCCACAAAAATATTTCTCGTGTTGTTTTAAATAAAATTGTTGAGTGCACTTGTTTTCTAAAATGTATGGATTACAAGATTAACCTTAGCTTACTGAGCGACTTCTGTACTTGAACTGAACATCATCGCCGACAATATTCTGAAAGACTTACTCCCTCACTAATCCAAGGCTCAAACAAACACTAGAAATAATTAGCTTATAACTAATTTTTAAGAAGAAAATTATTTTTACGAAGAGAATATTTGATTTATAAAACATTTCTCTAACAAGAATTTGCTCTCAGGCCCTTAAGACCTGAAGATAAATAAATACAAACTACTAACCGTTCGGTCTCATCTACATACTACAGTTTCAACAGTTGCGACTAAAAAAGTAGCACATTATTTCTATTTAAAGCATATATAGTTTATCTGTATTGTACTTTTTTCTTATTAATACTACTACTTTTTCCAGTTCTATTGCAAAAAAATTAGGTAATTTAATCTCATTTTAGTAATAAGCACTTTTAAACTGAAATGTAAGTTGTTTGATATTGTGGTCTTTTAAAGACCAGTTAATATTATAAATAATAAAAGAGAAGATTTTTACCTAAAGAAAGGAAACGGTATAAAAATAACGTGCTTGAAGTACAAGTAAATTAGTAAAAAAAGAAAAAAAAAGCAAAAACCGCAAAAAAGAAAAGTACTGACAATGGCAAATAAAATCAGTTAAAACAGAAATAAAAAATAACTTCCATAGCGGTAGTAAATTTGAAAGAAAAAATAATATCATTAACAAAATCAATTTAGTTTAAAACATAATTAAACATATTTTCCATAAGAGCAAAGTAAATATTTAAAGAAATTTTTCCTGAGAAGCTTAAATTAAAATCAAGGCAGGTTCAGCAATACCGAAACTAATAAACATGCAAGTCTAACACGCTGTCCGTCTCTCTGTTTATCACAATTTTCTATTTTCAGAACTGTAAGAGATACAGATCTGAAAAATTCACGAATGTTGAAAATTAAAGGGTGCACTCAAGCGAGCAACGTAACATGTTGAAATTGTACTGTACACTGTGAACTGTAATATACTATATGGACTACAATCCTATTTCTTATTTTTCTTAATGACCTTCTCTGTGACGGAGTTGACAGATGAGGCAAATCTGCTTCATCTGTAACATTGATGCCAACTTTGGCTCTTTTTTACGATATGACAAAAAACGATATGTCATACTGTATTGTCATATCGTATATTTTTTACGAAATGACAACACCAAGATAGCAATACACGGTGTTGTCATATCGTAAAAAACTTACGATATGACCATTGATGCACACTTTGGCTCTTTTTTTCGATATGACAAAAAACTATGACATACTGTATTATCATATCGTAAGTTTTTTACGATATGATAACACTAAGATAGCCATACACGGTGTTGTCATATCGCAGTGTTGCCATATCGTAAAAAACTTACGATATGACAATACAGTATGTCATATCGATTTTTGTCATATCGTAAAAAAGAGCCAAAGTTGGCATCAATGATCTGTAATTATGGATGGTATAAGTGTTAAGAAATCAGAAGCTCTTGAAGCCAAGGCAAATTCATAACAGGTAGATTCTTTGTCAAAAAATGTACTGAAAACTATGTCAACAAAGCATTTGGCAATATAACCAGATCAAAAATACAAGCGGAAAAAATGAGGAAAAAATAACCAGCTGATGTGTAGAGTCCACCTGTTATGAATTCGCCTTGCTTGAAGCAAACCTTTTACAAAATCGCCTCGAAAATATCCCCTTATAATGTCAAAAACAGCCGATCAAAGCGAATTAACGAGAAGAAAAATAAAATATATGTAAAAATTAAAAAATTTGCAACTAAAATAAACATTTTATATTGAAGATCGAATATTTGAAGGGCTTAGTGCAATAACTCGGTAAGCCATATGAAATCAAAAATTGGTTTTATGTGCTCATTCCCTTGCCAGGTACCATAGCATTGCATTCTAGAGAGATTTTTTGATAAATTCTAATATTTTTCTATTAATTATGCTGCGTATTTGCAGTAGAAAATTCCAATAACCATACAATTTATTCAATATTTTGATATTGTGGCTTACAGAGTTATTGCACTAAAGCTCTCATTTGATAAAACAATATTTTAAGTTTTATCATTGATACGCATACAAAATTAAAAAAAAAACCCCTGAAATGTTCAAACCAAGTCAATTAATTTTACTAGGTGTCATGCAAGTTGACAATCAGATGGCGTTTCTACGCCAGAATACTTGTCCAAACTCCATATAAAAAGAATTAAATAAATTGTGCTTAAATTTTTCAACTTCCGTTATTAAAAATATGAAGTTACTGATTTCACCCCGATTTCCGAAAATCGAGTTTTCATCAAATATCGAAGTGTTTCATGATCTTTCTCTAGATCTATAGGCAAAACTGCTGTTTTGGGAACACTGCTGAACTAATATCTTATTCTTGTAGAACTTTTGCCCGTAATTTGTATACAAAGTTCTTATAACTCATATACTCGTGAACGTTAAATAACACTGGTCTGCCAAAAAGAAAAATCTTTCGAGCGGAATAAAATTACCTTTAAGGCACTCATACAAAATTTTTTTATATATCCAACTATTTCGGAGTTATTCAGAAATTATCGGCGAATAAAATCTTCTTTTTTCTGCAGACCAGTGTAATTTTGTATATTTATATCGACTGCAAACAGGAGTTTTTTTCGGCTCTCCTAAAAAAACTATTTTAAGCCATACGCGGTTATTCATGAAACTCAAGCGAATGGGTTTGGTTTATTAAGTCATAAAATTTTCTATTGGACTGTTAAAAATTAACTCATTTCAAAAATTGCATTTCTTGTTCATTAATTATGAATAAAAATTAAGATAAGTTTTTTTCATGATTTCATTCATAAAGGAAATTGTGATTAACAAAAAAAAAAAAAAGAATTGCAAAGTTCTTTGTTTAACGTATTTAATATATGGTACATAATATGTAATAATTGATATAGATTCGAAAAATATTTATAATACATGGCGTATAATTATTATTATTTAATAAAATTTTTTATATCAATGGACGGAAACATGTGCCAGTTCTCCAACTGTAATATTGAAGGCTAATCAATTGTTTAAACAAACATGGCCTTCTTTTCATACAAATAATCTATTAAACAAAGGCTTAAGTGTATAGTTATCAACAAAAGTAGTGTTCTAAAATTAGTTTATAAAAAACTGATACCTTTGATAACCGGAAATGAAAACAATCAAAATTTTTGTGAAAAAAATTGAATATTAAACAAAAAATCTTGTACAACATATAAAAAAATGTTGTCATCAAGGTTATCGTTAGAAGAAAAAAAAACATACACACTCACATAAGCATTGACCTTTTTAAGAGACCCCAATATTAACGAAAATTGATAAGACCGGAGTTTTTTTTTTGGCAATTTCATGTGATTAAATAGCTGGTTTAATTTTTAAACTTGATTATTTCACAAAGTCCATAAATCTTCTTTTTTTTGTAATATATTGGTTTTATCCTTAAAGAGTGTCATATTTCTTTCTATACTTTTAATGCTCATTTATAAAGGATATTAATATGTATTTTCATTTGTTGCTTAAAGCTTTCTAAGTATTCCGGATATATAATATATTCATCATGGATTTATATCAATCAATTTGTTTCCAAATTGCTTTACATGACAGTGTAACATGTTAGTGCATTCGTTCATTCATGGCAATTTGTGTTCACAAGTGTTTCAGTTTCAACCTAAGATCGTCTCTTTATCGGACTGTGTTATTTTATTTCTTATTTTTTGCCTTGTATTTAATTCTGTTAAACTTATGCTGATTATAAGACTTAAATTGACCCAATTTTTGGATTTTATTTTGTTTTTTTTTTTCAATATTATTTTTGTTTTTAATTTATAATAAAATTATGTTTATGCTTGTTTTTATCAATTTCTCATTTCATAATTCAATGTGTTTCTTAGTATCTTTATTGTGAAAGCAAAAACTTGCGATTAAAATTAATTGCTGTATTAAAAATTAAAAGAATATCATTTGAAAAGAGAGTATGAAGATTTGTTTAAAACTTTTAAGAGAGCTCAAATAATTGTAAAGAGTAAAGCCATTTAAAGAGCATAAAACTTGTCAATATATATTGAAGAGATGTGCTCTTTAGTTATGTTCTCTCTTAAAATATACTTCTAATTTTTAGTATAAATTCTATTTCTCAAATAATATTTTTACTTTTTAAAAGTGATTTTAAATCGTGCGATTTTCAATAGCAAAAAAAAAACAGTGTTCTGTTAAGCGGATGATTAGAGCATTCGAAGTTAAGCTCGAATAAATCGTTTTAAACGTCTAAATCTTACCCAGGGCCTAAAAACTTAACGAAATATTAACTTTTTAGCTACATTATTGTTTTTCATCTTTTTTTCTTTTTCTTAGATTTAATTTTGCTCTAAATACAGACTTTTGTTGCATTTTTTATATACATACTTTGATAACACTGTGCTTGAGTTTAAAAGGTTTTCTTGCAGTATTCTGAGAATTAATCAGAATGTTCCTAAGGAATTAAATGGCAACAACCGTTTTGTCAGATGGGTGCGAGTTGTTAAGATAACGACATTTCCCTGGATAAGCTATCATCAGACGCTTTGTCCAAACTTTGGATTATCACAGTTTAATTACAGTCCCCCAAACAGGGAAAAAATACGATTACCAATTACAGACTATTGTACCTTTTGAAAAAAGCACTTTTTGAAAAACGTAGTATTTGAAAAAGTACGTTTAAAAAAAGTACCTTTTGAAAACCACCGTACGTTTTCATAAAAGCTTCTTTTGAAAAGTTACCTTTTGATAAAATGTTCTTTTCAAAAAGTACCATTTTCATTACAAACAGAACCATTTGATAAAACCCCTTTGGAAAGAAATTCTTCTTAAAAATTACATTTCGAAAAAGTATTTTCAGAAAAAAAACACCTTCTGAAAACAATATCTTTTAAAAAAAAAGTACCCTTTTTTAACAAGTACTTTTTGAATTCTTTTCAGTACCTTTTGAAAAACTTCCCTCTCTAAAAAAGTGCCTTTTCAAATAGCACATGTTGAAAAAAAGTACCTGTTGAAAAAATAACTTTTTAAAAATTAAAATTTATACCGTTTTCTTTTCTAGAAAAAATTTTACATTTTCTTACTTCTTATTAGAAAAAATTGCAATTTAGCATTCCTTTAAAGCAAAAATTTACCTTCTTAAAGGATGATACATTAATTTCTAATAAATTCACTTTCTCGATAAATGATTATATTGCACAAATTTGAATTGAAAAATGCAAACAATGCAACATTTTTTTGTAGAAAAGAAAACACCAATAAATAAAGTAATTTTTTTAAAATAACTTTTATAAAATGTGTGTCTTGAAAAAAGTACTTTTTGAAATAACTGTTTTTTGAAAAAGTAACTTTGAAAGAAGTTTTTTTTTTTAAATTACATGTTGAAAAGAGTATCTTGTTGCAAAATGCCATCTTTTGAGAAAGGTAAATCTTGAAAATAATACTACCTAAAAGAAAGTATTTATGACAAAAATACCTTCTCAAAAAATATCCTTCGTAAAAATACCTTCCGAAAAACGTGTCTTAAAAGATTAGCTTTTAAAAAAGTACAGTTGTAAAAACGTATTTTTTTAGTATGTAGTACGTTAAAAAGCTCTTTCAAAAAGAACTTTTTGAAAAAAGTACTTTCTGAAAAAACTAATTTTTTTATAAAACGGTCTTTTGGAAATACATAGTACCTTTTATTTAAAAATAAACCTCATGAGAAAAAGTACTTTTTAAGAAAACTACAGCTTGAAAAAGTACGTTTTAAGAGAGTGTCTTTTAAAAAAGTACCCTTTTTGAAAGAGTACCTATTGAAAAAATACGTTTTGGAAACAATAGATATCATTAAAATAAAGCATTTAATTAAAACCCCCGTTTAAAAATTACTTTTGATAAATACCTTTTTAAAAAAGTACCTTCTTCAAGAGCTCAAAATTTTATTTTAAAAAAAGTGGCTTTTAAAAAAGTATCGTTTAAATAAAGTGCCTTTTAAAAAATATCTTTCAAAAACTGTACATTTACAAAAAAGCACTTTTTAAAAAAGTACCTTTAAAAAACTACTTTTGAAAACAAAATTTGTTACGGAGTGGATAATTTATGCTGAAAATTTTGTAAAAAGCTTTACAAAGGTGGGCGGGCGTATAAAAACTCCGAAAATAGCGTTACGTACTATGTGAATAGCTCACTATCCCCAAGATAATATTTTTCAGAACCAGCTAAACTTTCAAAAGAAATATATCGACCCCTTAGTGCCAAATGAGCTTAAGCAACAAAAAATAAAATTTTCAGGAGAAGGGCTTTTATTGTATTTAAACATGATGTATATTCATAAACTGTCGCTTACGATCAAATTTTACAGCCTGTATATCAAAATTGTAACAATTTTGACATTTTCACGATTTTAAACTATAGTTAGGCTCATAAAACTTTGGTTTCAATAACAAATTAGTTTTTTTTTTACAAAATATCGCTTACGATCATTTCGCGCAAAGGGGTCGACATGTATACATATATTTCAGTAAGATTTTAAATTGTTTGTGTGTATGTGTTTGTATGAAAATCGCAATTTTGTCAATTGAGTTACTTAATTGTGAACAAAATAAAAAGTTGTGGATCGATTTTAATGAAATATGGCTTGTTTTGCTTGGAACATATTTACGTAAATGTTAATTGAAAAAGAAAACAATTTCTTTTGTTTTTTCTTTTTTATACATTTTTTATAAACCAAAATTTTTATAAAAAATTTTTCTTTTTGCAAAAGTTCCACGATATATGTATCTGAAATTACTGAGCAGATTAAAAACAATGTTGGCATTTCTACTAAATTGCAAATTTTCTATTTTCAAAGCATATAATTACATGGACTTACTTAAGAAATCTTGTTATAAATATTTTTATAACAACAATGTCATAAAAATGTTCATTATTTGCAAGTGAAATACCAAACAGGGCCCCTCAATCACTTATTTTTTTACTCTATTTCAAAGTATTAAATCTAAAGTCTTTTTGTTCCAGCTATTTTATCATCATACGGAATCCTTTTTAAAAATTCTCTATTGTTCTCTTAATACAACTGCAGTAATATTAAAAATGCTTCAATAAAGTTTGTTTTTTTTTCTCTTAAACTCTTTTTTTATCCCACTTTTGGCCAAATAACACTTACCTTATTAGCTTCAATACTATTTCCAAATATGGCAATTGTAAAAACAACAATTGCTATCGTTAACTGTAGATCATGCCTCTTAGGGGCACTAATACCCGAGAGACCCAACAACAGGCCTCTGGGTAGTGGCAACATATTCTGCAAAAATAACGCGTATCCGCCTCGGGCGACAACAATTTTTTAAATTTATTTTGTTTTTATAACAACCAAGAAAGCACTCACAACACAGGAACTCACACAACTTTTAAATATTCTTGCGAAGATTTTATGTTTATTGTAATATATATATATTTTTTTTTTGTTTTAAATAACGGTCTTTTTCCTTTTCTGATGGAAAAACATCAGAATTTTGGATGGTAGGAGAAGAGCACTACCCAACGTTTAACACTAAAAAATAAATAAAAAAAAAAGAAATTGGGAATATAAAAACCGTTAAATTATTATTTTTTACAGAAAAAAAACAAACGAAAAGGTTTAAAATAAAAGTAAAAAAAAAACTAACACAACTCGACGTTAAGCATTCGTAACATGCACTGATTATAGACTGTTTGAATTTATGTAGAAGACTAGTGGATACGCAATACGATCGTCGTATACTCTCCCTACATGGAGATCGACAAACGTTCGAAGTGTTACTAAACATGGGGCCAGCAAAAGATTTTTCATGCTGCTCATATTTGCTAAACCAAACATTGCTGCACTAATACTCTCTCACAAAATGTAGCCGATTCAAGAAACGAGTACACCAATACACATAACTGTTTTAAATGCACTCATACCATGATCATAGTATGAGCATTAGTATTAGTGTGTGAGAGTATTAGTGTGTCTTCCGTTCAAAATTTTCTTGTAAAAAAAAACTGAATGAATATGGAGTGGTGAATGGGATGTGAGGATCTAGATTTAAGCTTAAGAAAGATTTGATTTAGAAAAAAATGTGTACTAAAATTGATGAACATGAGTCTAACTCTACTTTTTTTTTAATTTGAAATCGAAGAAGAATGTGTTTTGTTTTGTTACTTGTTAGAAAAGTACAATAAATTCAAACGAGAAATAATAAAAATTAGAACTTTGCCTTGATCTGAGGAAATGGTTTGTTATTGTGATTTTTTTTTCGTAAAGCCTCTTCTCACCCAGAAACAAAGAAGATGTGAATAATTTATTGAAAAAGAATATGTAGCCAGAGATCTACTCGTATAGTTAATAACGAGAGAAGTGGGCAAAGTACATTAATAAGTTATTAAAACTAGACTCGGAATTTTAGGCAAACAATAATCGATTTTTTGCTCATCTACCTGCATTCAAAATATTCTGTACTAGGGATGGGCAAGTGAAAAAAAAATATATCGATATATATCGATATCTATATATGTATATATCGAATAAAAAATATCGATATATCGAAATATCGATATTTTTTAACGATGATAATTCGTACGTACCCCAATTTTTTTTAAATAAAACTAAAAAGTACCTTTCTTATAAATAATTAAGCTGGAAAGAGTTAATTTCCAAGATCCTTACTGTTCCACCAACATTTGAGTAGTCCACTTGCAAACACCGCTATGTTAAAATATCGAAATTTTTAGAAAATCGATTAAAGCTTCAAACAACAAATAAAATGCCGGCTTTTAGCGAATTTTTTTTTTTCGACACAGCGGTGTTTGCAAGTGGACTACTCATTTCATGGAACATACATCAATAAAATTACACTCAAAGAATGATAATTTTTCGAATAGACAAAATATTTTAAATAAAACAAAAGATTTTGTTAGTAATATTCTATTTGATGAAGACTGTGCCGAAATGTTTTTAAAAATTGCACGAAAAACAAAACCAAAGCTAAAAATATCGAATTTGATACTGTCGATATATTTGGGAAAAATATCGATATATCGAAATTAAAAATATCGACGATATATCGATATATTTTTAAGAAAATATCGATATATCGATATTTTTGCCCATCCCTATTCTGTACATAAGATTAACTGAAATTGGAATATAAAAGAAATTAAAACTCAATTAAAAACCGGTCTACTTATTTTTCATTTGAAATTTTTCGAAAAGTTCGTTTAATTTAAAATTTTAAAAGATTAACTGAACTAAACCCGTAAAAAATATTGTTCTTTTTTCTTTTATTTTGTTTATTTTAACTTGCAGAAAAAAACAAGCAACTAATCGATTCAAAAATGAATGAATCTTACTTTACTGTGATTAATTTAACTATCACAAGCACTAATCACAACTTCCATAACGTACAGAATATTTTGAGTGTTTGTGTGTGTGTATGTTATTTTTATGCATATGTACTTTCTTTGGTACTTAAAACATACACAACGGACAATATTAAAAGCAACCGAAAATCCTTATTAATGTGTACTTAGTTTTTTTTTATTGAATGTTAGAATCAGTTAAAAATAAGATTGCTTAGAATTTTAAATGTTTATTCTTTTAAAAATGATGGCACGGAATACTTCTTGAACAAAATACATTCCGTTACTGACATAAAATTGTGAGTGTGCAACACAGGTTAAGATAACATTTAGTTCAAACCAAATCATATATCACTTAAGCTACTTTTACACACTATGTGTTTTATAGTGGCTTGACCATCCATCTGTAATTGTGCATGTCTGTCAAAATTGACAATTTACAGACGGTTTATAATTTTTGAATTCACACTTATATTTTTAGTTCCATCTGACATAACCTATAATAGTTTACAACAGCTTTGTTTTGTGACGCATTTTTTTCGCGAGAGTTTTGCATTCTTGTATTCAATTGTATTTAAATTAATTAAAAATTTTACGGAATATGTATAAATAAATATATTTTAATATATATTTGAGAAATCACAAACATTATACTCTTGGCGCCACAAACAATTAACTTGCAAAACAGCTGACGTCAGGTGCTTTGTCAGCTCTAATTGAAAATTTTTACACTGTAAATGCAGGCTGACATTTACACAAGTAAATTTTCTTAGCGTTTACACAGCATGTATGCATTTTGCAGTGGGAAATTTGACAAGCACACTGTAAAATACGTAGTCTGTAAAAGTACCTTTAGTAATTTTCCAATGAGAATGAGTTGAAAGATCAGATGTTAAAGGATTTGCGATATTCGGCCAGGACATTTACAATTTTTTAGTGATATTTTTCTTAAAATTAGCCAACTTTCCCTGCAACACTTGTTTTTAAAGTACTTTTCTCACAACCTCGTATAAAAAGATTGTTTTGTTGTTGCTTTTGTTTTCCAGACTTTATCGATTTTTGTTTTTTTTTTACTTAGTTTTAGTACGAATAAATAATAGAATAAATTTTTATATAAAAAAGTTATGAAAATGTTATTAGGTTTCTGAGATTAGTTGAAGGTTTTCTTGTTATAATTTTTTTAATTTTTTTTTTCATATAAAGTTCTAATACTGATAAGGCGGATATTGCTGCGTATTTCCGTTTAATAAATTTATTTATAATTTTAATTTTGATTATGAAAATTCATTGAAAAATAAGTCCATTTTACTCGTTGAACTAAATTTATAATTTGTCATTTAGGTCAGCCAGTTTCGAAATTGTTTTTATTTTGAAATATTTTACAAATTAGATTTTTTGGCTTAAGTGAAAAAATCTATCAAGGAAGTGACATTGATTGGCGCTTATAATTTTTAATAGTGCGAAAACATCTAATTATTTGATTAATTCTAAAATATATTTTTATAAAAATGTGATAGTTTTATAGAATTTAGAAAATGTTAATGCAATCAAATGCACCTACGTTCTTGCCCACTAAAGTCTGTTTATGCGTTTAATAGAACAAATAACTGGAAAGGAATACGAGAGTTAATTTGTTCCGGTATTAAATTTCAACATGTCCCAACCTTCAATTCATTTTGTCGCTTTTTTTTATTTTATTAAAAAATAAATTCATCTCTGAAAAGGTTCAAACTAAAAGAAAACACTAACATACAAAAAAAAAGTCGCTCTAAAAAAGATATCAAAAAACATCAATTTGAAAATTTTCAAAAAAAAAATTTATATATTTTGTTTCACTTTTATGTCTACCGTGACTACTTAGCCCCAAAATGCTAAAACTATTATATATAAAGCTATTGACAAAATTGTAGAAATAGTTAGAAAAATTAATAGAATCTTCAATTACAGTAGTTTGCCATATAAATGAAGCTTAAAACAAAACTGGCGTCTTGAAATTGTTTATCATGGCGTTGGAACTATCACCACATTTTTTTCGCGGATTATCAAATTATGATGATAAAAACTCAAGATTAAGATTTTAACATAACTATAGATAGGTGAACCCGAAACTGGAATTCATTTATAATTTCAACGAACCGTTTTCGAGATATCTGCGAAAAACGTGATTGATTGGAAAAATTTCGTTTTTCGTGGATACCTTGAAAACGGTCCCAGCAAAAACTACTGCTTCGGCCGAAGCAGCTTTATAAGCGAGATAAGCCAGTTTTGTTGTTTCTACTGCTTCGAAAAACGCTTCGAACATGCATGATTTTTTTCACGATGTCCCACTTTGGAGCTCTTATTTTTTTTATATAAAACAGCGCTTCTTTCGAAGCATCGAAAATGCTCTAAAATCATGTCTCATTTCATCATCGTTAAACTGCAGACAAAACAAATCGTGTTTTATTATAAATTTCTCTCTTCCATGCAATAGGTGGGAAATGTAGAAAGAGAGCATACTTTAAATAGGGTTTGAGTTTCCAAATGTGTTAGTGTTTATTTGAAACAATGCGTGCGACAATTATTTAGGTACCCCAGCAAAACTATCCGTCTACCGGAAGCAAGTTTGTAAGGGAGAGATTTTGGTACTCTCCCTTACCAACCTGCTTCGGTATTACATGATTTTTGTATGGGATGTCCCACTTATTAGGTCTGGAGGTATGATTTTCTTTCGGCACATCTTAGATGCATTAACCTCATGTCTTTTTTATATGTATGTATATAATTATCTTTATATCACAATTTCACCTATACTTGGATAAATTTTTTATTTGAAATTATTTTATGTTGTTTTTATATCTATTTATGTATTAAGTGGTACAAACACAATTGAAAACTATATTACACTACAATTTACTTTTATTAAATACTTTTTGCTCGCGTATTGAATCAGGAATCGATCCCACGATCTCCGCATGGTAGACTAGAACACTAACCACTAAGCTACCAAGGCACATTTATTTTCGTATACAATTCAATGGAAGAATAAAAAATGAAATTACGAAGTAAAAATAATACTTGTACCCATATTTGTATCCACGTAAGCGAGATAGGATGCACTACAAAAAAGTTTGTGTTGAAAAAAAACCTCGGGTTTAAAAAACACAAAAAAAAACATAAATAGCTGACCACCCCGCGAGTGCGTTAAATTTCTTCATTCGCATACGTTATTGCAACCTCGTAAGGCAGAGGGGATGCACTGTGTGCTTTTCGCATCTCCGAAGCCCTTCTATTTAATCTTACTGCATCCTTGTACCAAATTTATTTCTGCTGGGACAATGCTACTGAATATGATTTGGTTAATTTTGGAGTTCGTGTTGAAGAAATGTAAAATGCTGACTAACTTCGTAATTTAAACATTATGAATACTGAGAGATCTCTACCTTCTTTTTGAGCACCCTCGGAAGCGCTTCAAAAGATCGCATGTGGAAGGCATGAAAGTTTTTTACTGCTTCCAGAAACTTGATATTTTTTTGCTGGGTATGTATGTATGTTTGTTCGGGTGGAATCTTGCAACTCAATTTTGAAGCAGATATCTTTAACCAATTGAGCTGAAATCTTGTATACACGTTCAGTTTGGATGACAATCCATGGCTAACTGTGTGATCTCATTCAAAATCCAAGATGGTGGCACACCCAAGATGCCGGCACACCCAACATGGCGGACTAGTTATTTTTAATGCACTCCTATAATATGGGTATCAAATGAAAGGGCTTGCGAAGAATAACTCGAAGTGACGCCACTCCAAATCTAAAATGGCGGACTTCTAAAGCTTGAAGCTCAATTTTGAAGCCGATATCTTCAACCGATTGAGCTAAAATTTTGTATCCACATTCACTTTGGATGGCAATACATGGTTAGCTGTGTGACGTTATTCTAAATACAACATGGTGGGACTCCCAAGATAGCGGACTAGTAATTTTTAATGTTAGAAATTAACCGGCAAACAACCTTCCAACAATGATGAATGAGATGGAGAGACTGAGAAACGTGCCCAGCGATAAAAAAGGAAAAAAATAAATTAAAATTAAAAAACCTTTTTAAGAAACAAACTTTTATTTAAATGCGCTAAAAAGAAAAAAATAAACTTTTACTTTAAAACTTTTATTATCAACTTGTAACGTCATTACACAATTTATATGATATAAAAGCATGTCGCGAGATTTACTTGTGTAGATAAACAAGTAAATTAAATAACTTGGTGTGATTGATTTTAACTATGTATTAAAATTTTTAAATTAATTAGTAAATACGAGTACTTAAATCTCGTTACAAGCTTTTATATCATATAAATTGTGTAATGACGTTACAAGTTGATAGTAAAAGTTTTAAAGTAAACGTTTATTTTTTTCTTTTTAGCGCCTTTAAATAAAATCTTGTTTCTTAAAAAGGTTTTTTACTTTTAATTTATTAAGTTTTATTTTTATTGTAAACTACTGTAATTGAATATTCTATTAATATTTCTAACTTGTTCTATAATTTTGTTTATAACTTTATACAAATGGGTGATTCTTATTTCAAATAATTTTTTCGTGTCCGTTAAAAGTATAGTAAAATATTTCATCTTTCGATTAAATTATTTTTTATTTTAGAAAGAAATTCTAAAGCATGTAAATATTGAACATTCAAATATTGATTTTTGTGAAGGTTCGGAACTTCATTGCACGTAGCTAAAAACATGTATGTATACTGTTCCAAAAATTTGGCCAAAATAAGTATTTAAAAAATCCCAGCATTGAAAATATCGATGATATTTCACGCCAGAAATCAAAAACTTAAAATAGTTTAAATGATAAGAAAACACTTAGTGAAGTTCTGAACCTGTACAGAAATCAATAATAGTTGCGATTGAATAAAATAAATAGGAATTTCACTCGGTGCTTGTTGCTGCCTTCGCTGGTAGTGTGATCTAGGGGAAAAGAGCTCTGAAGAGAAGACTGTGGTGGTCTCGAAACATCTGATGTCAGTTCAACCTTCCGTACAGCAAAATTTTTCTTTAAATGTTCAATATTTCCATGCTTTAGAATTTCTTTTTAAAATGAAAATAATTTAATCGAAAGATTAAACTAAAAACGAACTTAAGCCAAACTAGTAAAATATTTCAAATAAAGATTTATTTATTGAAGGCTAAGCAATGTCTATATGCATTTCATTGGTGCTTTACCAAATGAAATTCATATATACATTGTTTAACCCTCAACAAATAAATTTTAATTTTAAATAAAATTGGAAGAATATCTATCTTCAATAATAAATTTAATAAATGTAAGATATTTCATATGAAAACTGCTTTAGCATGATTTAATAGATTATAAATAAATGTACATTAGTTTTTTTTGTGTAAGACTGTTAATTATGTGTTAAGAACGAAAATACTATTTATACTCTTTTCATACAAAACGGCGTGTCCGTAGTGCATGCTGTTGATTTTTCACATTAAGAAGGTATAAATTTTTCCAAAAACGAGATTGAATTTATAAGGGTTTTAGAATATTTGCACTTGCTTCTCTATTTCACACATAAAATTTTTGAAAAATAAAAGAAATTATACTTTTTTCGAAATTGTTGTTGATTGCAGTTTTGTGTATTGAGCGTCACGCTTTTTTAGTACGCTTGATTCTTACGCATGATTCTTAGTGTTGTTTCATTATCAAATTCACGTTGTTTCAACTTGAAATAACTTTGATTCAACATAAATCTTCGTGTCGTTTCAATACCAAATTCACCTAGTTTCAACTCGAAATAACTTTGATTCAACATGATTTTTCGTATTATTTCAGTGCCAACTTCATTTTGATTTAACTGTACTGCAATATTAAATCAACATGAAATATAGTTAATTCAAAAGGATAAATGTTCCTTGAAGATTATTGGAAATCATGTTGAATTAATATAAAAAGCCTATGAAGCAAAATCACTACCGAAAAATGTTAAATTAACCTGGTTTTCGACGATTTTACATTGAAATTTTTCTGTGTGCTTGTGTGGGACACTTAAGTCAATAACAGATATGCGCCTTAATTGAGGCAATTAAGTTTTAAATTGAGTTATCAATTTTGGCGCTCACACATATGCAATTTAGCTTACTCAATTAGCATTTGAAGGCATATCTCTAACAGGTGGGATCACTAGCTCAGCTGTCTACTACTGTTGTTGTCTTATTTTCGCAACATGCGAATTTTTGCGATGCAAGCAACAAGTTTTTATATTAGTTTTTAGGTATTTTTGCCAGTTTTAAATTTATTTATTTAAATTTTATTTAAGTTTGCCGTGTAAGCGAGTAACGAATAGATAGACAGCTGCTCTAATGAGTTCACCTTTTAGATACGCCTTGCGTTATACATAAGTCTCTTCAGTAGGGGCTACTCAATTTATGAAACAATAAGTATTTATTGCTCAATTTATTAATAGAGTTCTTGTATGGTAAATTGAGCTCAATTAAGGCCTTAATTGTATAAATTTCCTAATTGCGCAATTAAGGTGCATGCCTGAACAGTCTAACCAGACGCGACACGAGTCGGAAGATATTGCCGTCTCAGCCGAAGTGGCCAGCATCACAAAAGAGATATAAGAAAGTATTAGTGTTTCCCATTATTTTATTTTACGCATACATTTGTAAAAGGTGTAACACTTTTAATTGAATAAAATGAAACACCAACACGTAATTGTTGTCTCTTTCTCAGCTGGCGGACATAAAAACCTGATTTGGGCAATTTTCAACTGTCAAAGTTGACGCGTCTGGTTAGACTGTGGTATTACTCTTTTATGCGTATGAAATATTATTCTTAAGCGGCCCATCCATTATACAATATTATTGCATATGTTATTGTGCATATTATTGTCGTTACATATAAGTACATATAAGTCGTACTATGCAATAAATGGTAGAATATTTTCAAAGAAAATATTTCCCAATTTTCCTGACAGTGAAAAAGTAAACATAAGACAAAACAATGTTGCCACCACATCACACAATTTTCATTATTGTACTAAAAAATCAGAGGTCTTTTGATTTTTGCCAATATATTGTGGCCAACTTCGAATATAACAAACACATTGGCGATATTATTGTACAATACGAAAAATTGCACAATTATGTTGCAAGTGGGTGGCCCGCTTTACAATATCGTATCCCTCGTATATACATGAATGCATGCATACATAAAAAGTTATAAAAATATGTTTTCAGTTAATTATGCATTATGTCTCTTTTATTTTCGCTTTATATGTATTTTATTTTATATTTCAAATATCACATTTATTTTGCGGGCAATTAAAACATTTTTCTTGTGTGTTTATAAAATATGATGATGACATTTCTAAATTTAAAAGTCCATACTATTATGCCATTCTCTCTTGTATGTATTTTGTTTCTCGGCCAGTTTTTTTACTCAAAATATGTAAATAATTGTTATTACTTATACGCCCTGAGTTGTCACCCAGGTGAAAATTGTAAAAAAAAATAGACAGTCATGTTGAGAATATACAAATATACATATTAAACAAAACTACATATTTTATTGTTTATCTTAATTTTTTAATTATTAATAAAAATATGTTACAATTCTAATTAATTTTTCTTATTTAAAATTATACATTGTATTCAAAATTGCCTTGACTTATAGCACATTGTAGTTAATTACATATTGACTAATTCTTTTTATGCAGAGATGAGACAACTGCGGCTCTTAAATATAAACTACAGGTGTAGCGAATGTGAGTTTAGCGAATGTGAAAGCGAATAATAAATTAAAATGTTTGCAAATTCGAAAGAGAAGTCACATGCAAATACAATTTTATGTTTCCAATATACGATCGGTTAAGTGGTTCGGGAGATATTGTTGTGGGAAAATCTATGGATTTTCCAGTGCATTGAGCCTGGAATTAGCGGAAAGTTCCAGAGATGCGGCCATGTCACAGAGTTCAATTCCGTTCGGAAATGGAATTCAACCTACGCCATTTTTGTAGCAGCTGGTGTCTAAAAAAGAAAACTAAAATACGCAAATTTGTCAGGTGTGTCCAAACTGTTGGCGGCGCCATTATGGTGCGGTATGCTCCAGCTAGGGCTTGACATATTAGGGTTGATTGAATTCCGTTTCTGAACGGAATTGAACTCTGTGACATGGCGGATGGTCTGTAAGGTCAACAATATCCCATTTTTTATATTATTTTACTATTTTTTATTAATATGATTTTAGGAATATGTGAGCATAAATATTTGCAAAATACTGCAATGTATCCAAATATTTCTCTAGGATGCAAAGCTATGGTACCTAGCAAGAGAATGAGCCCATAAAGCAAATTTTTGATTTCATATGTCTTACCGAGTTATTTCACTAAGCCCTTCAATTAATATTTTAATTGGACACTGTCATGAAAATTAGCTCTTCCTGTATTCTTTATAAATGAGCTCATTAATTTAAAGCTGTCTTTCTTAATGAAATAAAATTCGAATATAATCTTAAGCCTGATTAAAATAATTCTGTAAATATTAGTGTTTAATAATATTATAATTAAGGTGTTTTTGTTAGTGTTTTTTTTTTAGTTTGGACATTCGGGAGGAAAATCTTTATAATATAGATTTGAAATAATTTTACACACATATAAATTATTTTTATTTCTCACATATATTTTTTATATGAACTGTATACATATTAATTTTTCAAATTAGTATAAATGTGCATGCATATAGCCGTATGTATTGTGTATGTATCTATGTATGTATGTATGTATGTATTCCTTGATAACAATTTATAATAATTACGGCTGCTTAAGATTTTATGAAATTCACCAGTCCGAATCTACATACTAAGCGCATTCACAGTGGTGGCAAAAAAAAAGAATCAATACGGATGGATCAAGGATGATCTGCGGTGTAGGCTCCGGAGTCTTCTCGAATAACCTTGGGGTAAGACTTTCCTTCCGACTTCCGAACGAAGCCAGTGTATTTCAGGCTGAAATCCTGGCTATAAGGGATACGGGCAGAGTATTAATTGACAGGAGTGTTCAGGGGGGAGTCGGCATCTTCGTCGACAGTCAGGTGGCACTTCTGTCCCTAAAGTCACACACTACTTCTTCTACTTTAGTTAGCCAGTGCAAGGGCATGCTATCCAGATTAGGTGGTCAGGCAGACGTCACCCTCATCTGGGTTCCTGCACATAGTAACTTTCTTGGCAATGAACAGGCGGATGAGCTGGCCAGAGCTGGATCTGCTATGGACCCCTCCACTGCTGAATCGGTAGCCATGCCGTTTGGCACTATTAGAAACCATATTTTCAAACATTATCGGCAGAAAGCTGAAGACAGGTGGCGCAAGTTGAGCACGTGTAAGGTGGCTAGGAAGATGTGGCCTTGCTACAACGATAAGCGCTCATCACAACTAACAGACAGAAACCGTAGGAACAACGCGAGGCTCGTCACAGTAGTGACGGGGCACAGGGTGATCGGCAGACACGCTAGCAGGATAGGCCTTTCCTACAATGCGTTCTGCCGTAGCTGCCGGGTACAAAGTAAAGAAGAAACAGTTTTTCATTTTCTTTGCGAGTGTCCGGCCTTGCACCTCTCGAGACACAAATTCTTGGACAGCAATATACTAGACGATCTATCAGAGCTAGCAGCAATTGGTCTAGGTGACCTGATTAGGTATCTCAATGCGACGGGTTGGATCTAATACCTACAACCGAATCCGAGATCTGGGTTCGAACCTACATGGGTTGACACTGGCGAGTGGAGTGTTCTGCCAAAACGGAATCTTATTGATTCTACTTGATTGCTTGCGTGCAGTAGGCAGCCACGTATACCAACCAACCTAGTTCTTTTGCAACTCTGATATTGCGCGATATGGCAATTTTACAGTAGTGTTGCAACGCCTCTGGTGTTAAGTAGACGCATTAACTTTCATAAGCTTTATTTGTAGCCATTATATTATTTTTATATTTATTATCTATGCCGGTAGTGCTTAGTGATCAGTGCTATGCCTTCATCACTTAAACAGCCCTTCAATAACTAAGGCCCAGATCCCACTATCGGCGCAATGGACCGATTTTCGTCGGCTCACTGCAATAGAGTCGTAGATAATAAAACCAAATAGCTTTATTTCTTAACTAATTGAGAAACAAGGGCGTACTTGCACTACACTGCAGTGGCAATAAATCCATACGGCCTTATTTCGCAATTAATTGAGAAATAAGGCCATTTTGCTTTACTACCTATATGTAGTGGGATCCTAGCTTAAGACAATATCACACTAATGCAGCGATGCCAACTTAATGCTTTTAGCACTATTTTTCTGCTTTTTGATGTTTTGAAACTCCACACTTTCAGTGTTTTTAATGTTTTAGTGTTTTTTTAAACTGCTTTTACATAGAAATTATACTATTTAGTGCTTTTTTATTGTGCTTTTTGCATCAAAAAAGTTGGCATCACTGCACTAATGCATATAAGAAAAATTTATGATGTTGATGACTTGCCTGGCACAGGTATCGAATCCGGCATCATTGCTTTGTAGTTCATGCGCTAACTATTACAGCCAACAGCACCCTCAGAAGAGGATATCAGAGGCTTCATCACGGAAATCAAGTGGCTTAATGACAGGTAATAGGGTTCCTGGACACAAGGGGGTATTTTTTATACATTAGTAATCTACAGAGCGGTACTTATGCATATATTTTAAAAATTAAAACATTCATGTCTCGTATTAGCTACCAATGTTTTGACCAGTACTGTATACTTTGTCTGTTCTCAATTTTAAAGCTCATAAAGATAATAAAATAATTACAACAACTAAAGCAATCAAAACTAACCAACACTTTTAAATAATAACAACAAAGACAGCAAAGAAAATTGGCAAATATGACCGACCACAAGCAGGAGTGTTATTTCAAATTCGTAAATACCAAATTTTAATTTCAGTCGAAAAAAGTCAAAAAAGTTATCAAATCAAACATTAACAAAAAATTAATTTAAAAATTGTGAATTTTTTTTATTAAAATATTTATTTTTAAAAAACAAGTACAAAATTTATGAAAAAAAAACTATATAATAAATAAGCAATTGTAAACAAGAAAATTTAAGAGTGTGTGCGTACATGTGTAGAAAAACATGTATGTTACACGTACATGACAAGTACTCAACACACATGAGTAATTTGAATGGGGAGAATTAATATGAATTCATATTGGATTATGCAAATGCATACGTGTGCGTGTATGAATGAATTCATATAGTGTTTTAACTGTAAACATGCATAAAGGAGTAGTTAAGTGTATAAGAATAGTGCCTTCGTGTACTGTCGTTTTTTCTGCTGCTGCTTGATTCTTCAACATGATCTTCTTTATGTGATTTGTGAGCAATTCGTTTTGTGAATATTGTAGTACGAGTACATGATCATTGATACAAATTTTGTTGCTCGCGTTATTTATTAGTCGTGAGATGCTTTACTGTTGTCTGGAATTTATACTATAATTAGTCGTGTTGTGCCTTCGCAAGTAAGTAGTAGTTTTACTTCTGTTCGTTCAACAGAACTGAAAAAAAAATGTAAAACACTTTTTTTTGCTTGCTTAATTCGAAAAAATTCTAAGCAAATCAGTACGTTCTAGTCGATCCATAAAGCCAGATCGACACGCTTTATATTAGTTAGTTTATAAAAGATAAACCAAAAGCCATCACTCTTCCCTCTTTTGTTCTTTTTATTTTGCAAAAAGTTGGGGGTAGATGGGGTTTTCGTTGGCAAAAAAAGTTTAAACTATTTTTTTTAGTTTTTTTTTCTTTTATGCTTAAGTTTAATAAAATAAAAAACGATCACATTAATATCCGAAAAACTCGCTAAATAAAAAAAAACAGTTTGCTACCTCAAAGTTAATTTTAATAAGAAGTAAATAAAACCATTTTGAGATTTAAGCTGTAAAAAGTGTTTGAAAAAGTGTCTGCATATTTCATATATTTTTATTTCCCTGTTTTTTTTAAGGAGGTTAACTAAAATTAAAAATTTTCAATTTAAATCCGTGTGGAGTTTGTAAGGAAACGAGTATATACACATACAAAACTGGGGTATAATGGACCCCCTCTGGAAGCGGTAAGTTCTTAGACATCAACATACTTATAGCAATAAATTTTAAGTTGTGTGAAAAATTTTGCAAATTTTCTATGAAAAAATTCCTTAAAGGAAAATTAATATAAGTGTTAGAAGAAAATATAACAGTGGCTCAAAATGTTGGAAATGTTTTCTTAGAAGTAAAAATTCAATTTATAAAAAATTAGAAATTTTTAAGACTTTGACTGGAATGAAAAAAACTATTCAACTAAAAGAACTCGAAATCAGGGTCTGTGTTGATTATTGTGTAAATAAGGAGATACATATGGATCTGTGGTCACAAGCCTTAACCGCTTAAGTCGTTTAAACAATTTTTAAAGTCTCAATAACTCGCTTCCAACCAGGCGTTGGTTTAGATAGTAGTAAGTTACAAACAAAAAAAATTTATTGCATGGCTGGTTAAGGGTTGTGACCACAGATATAACCTCTAAACATTAAACTATTTTAATAAGATTTGGCAAAATTGAAATGGCGTTGTTATACAAGGGCTTGCGAAATAAAATCTAAAACCATTGTTGATTGAAAAATTTATGCAATTTAAGAAAATTAAAATTTTATTAATAAAGTTTTGATATTTTGAAGAAGTTTCGTTTTTAGTATTCATTTCTATTTTATAAATATCAAAGCCCAATAAAGTTGTGTGATTCCTTAGTTTTACTTGTTAAATACCTTAATAAAAATTTTCAAAATTGAAAACATATCCAGCTCCTTTTCTCTTTCCTTACTAAGAACTGATAGATTCAAAATTAGGTGGACCTTAAAAGAACATGCCAGTTTAGAAAACACAATGTCTAACTTTTGCTATTATTAAATCAAAGCAAATGTTTCAAAACACGATATATGTATAAATATTGAGGATCTAGCAATTCAAAATATGTCAATTGCATTTCAATAATCTAGACAAACAAACCTTGTAAGACACCTTATCTTTAAAAATGTTTGCACAAAATTTTTATAAAATTTTATTTAAAAAAAAAGTATTACAAATTATGAAGAAAACCAATTTTGAAGCAACAATTTATATGCCTTACAGGGTTTTGAAAGCTAGAAATATATTTGTGTTTGCTAAAGTCCCCACAAAGATCACATAAATTAATATATAAAAAAACATTATCTTAATACACAATCAAAAGCGTTAAAATAGAAAACCATTTAGCCAAAAATTATTACCTTCAATATAGTTTCCGGTGAATCTCTTTTAATAAAAACTATGTACTTTATTTTTCTATAATACATTTGGCAATTACATTCTCTTTAATAATTTGCTAGAAAGGCGCAATCTTTCCCTTACTCTCTTAAATCGAAAAACTCTATAATATTTTTCAAGCTTTAAAAGAGAGCTTACAACATTGTCTCCCCAAAAAAAAGAGAGAACATCTCTTAAAAATATTATATTTAAAACACTGTTGCCAACTATTAGCTAATTCTATGTTTCCGTTTAAATAAAAAGTCACTAAATATGAATTTCGCGGGAAAGAAATAAAGCTAAAAAAAATTGTATAAAAAGAAATATTTATTTGTTGCGGATTATGCAATGTCTATGCATTTCATTGCTGTTTTGCCAAATCATCAGTACACTTCAACCATACTTTTGAAAAGTTTCAAAACTCTTATCTTATGCACAAAGTTTCAAAAACCATTTGCGAATTTACAAATATTTTTTTTAAGTCACAATAGAATAAGCGTAGCAGGCATACAAACACACACACAACAATTTATATTCGATATGAATCTATTTTATTTTATATTCATTTGTGCTTTTCGACGTATATTAATATTCAAAAGGCCAACCAGAAGCAAGGCCTAATTCGATTAAACTATATTTTATCTTGAAAGGCTGCTAATTGGCTTTGATTGGATAAAAAATGCCTGAACTATATATAAGAGATCAAAATTAATGCCGAATATCGATTATTGGCCGATTGACAATTTTTGGCCAATACCGAAGCCAATTAGGACAAAATTTTAGACATATGAGTAATATGAAATAATGTGCTATCATATTACTCATACGTCTACAATTTTAGTTTAGAAAATTGGATATTCGCCTTTTCTTTACATGTTTTTTTTAATAAAAACTCTTAAAAAAATGCCCGTTCAATATATGGTTAAAATTGTTTAAGGGTTTGCTATGTTATTTAATAATTCTGAAAATTTTACTATTTTTAGAAAATCTGCTATGCCGGCCACATTTTGAGCGGGCGAGTAACAATTAAATATATCCAATATAATGAAAACTCTATGGTCGTTTTTCTTTTCTTAAGCGATTAATAATTAACTTAGAATTTCGTAGAAAAAATCTCCATTTGATCGATTTAAAATTTCAACAACAGTCATTTTAAACGACTTCAAAAAAAGGAGAAAGTTTATCAATTCGTCATGTATTTTTTTTATGTATGTTCCCTCAAAACTCCGTCATTTCTGAATCGATTTCGGATTTTTTTCACTATTCAAAAAAAAAGATGTACTTCCAGATTGGTCCCGTTTAAAAGTGGGCGTGGTCACGCCCTTACAAAGTAAATACACATTCGTTTTCAGCTACTTCTACTAAGCCGATTCTTATGAAACTTTGCATACAGCTTTAGTTATCATTACGCCCATGGAAAGTAAATAAGAATTTTAACTACTTATACTTAGCCGATTCTTATGAAACTTTGCATACAGCTTTAGTTATCATTACAATACAAAATTGTAGTTAGAAAAGTGGGCAGTGCCACGCCCATGGAAAGTAAATAAGAATTTTAACTACTTATACTTAGCCGATTCTTATGAAACTTTGCATACACATTTAGTTATCGTTACAATACAACATTGTAGTTAGAAAAGTGGGCAGTGTCACGCCCACGAAAAGTAACTATTCATTTTAACTACTTTTACTTATCCGATTCTTATGAGACTTCGAACACACAATTAGTTATCGTAAAAGTACATGATGGTAAAATATGGGGGGCGGTGCCACGCGTATTTTGTAGTCGGTTTTTTTGCAAGAATTATTAAAGTCTATTCTTTTGAAATAGGCAAAAAGAAAATTTGTATATAAACAAATTTTTGTTGGGAATTATTGAAAAAAAAACCTGCCTATTGTGGTGTGCAAGTAAGAAAATAAAAAACATTATTGATTATTAGAGTGCGCGTTGGTGTATGAAGAAAAAAAAGTCATCCAATAAATTTCGAATACCTCCGGAATGTTGCATCTAGCTAAATATATACTAAAAATATTTTTTTAATTTTTTGCGACATATCTTTTAGCCCTCTACAACGGCTGGAAGCAAGAGAAACATTTTTTAATAATTTTTTTAAGGCTACACGTAAAAAACATTTTTTAAGATTGAGGAGATCTGATAAAATAAAGGGTCAGCCATATAACGTTTTTTTTTTTCAACTAGTGCTTATTTCGTGAATGGTAACACATAGCTCATGTCTGATTTGACAGATAATTAGTTTTATCCTTCCGCTGAACGAATATGGTTGTGTATACGCTTGCGAATATGGTTGTGTATGGGCCTCCGATCGACTTACAGAAGATGCCGATTTTGTCAAAAAAATCATCTTTTCAGATGAAGCTCATTTTGATCTTGGCGGGTATGTAAACAAGCAAAATTGTCTCATTTGGGGCACAGAAAACCCGCACGCATACATTGAAAAGCCGAGAGGCATAATTGGGCCATTTTTCTTCGAAAATGAGAAAGGAGTGGCCGTTACAGTCAATGGCGATCGTTATCGGGCCATGTTGATCGAATTTTTGTTCACAAAAATTGAAGAGGAGGATATTGGCAACATTTGGTTTCAACAGGACGGCGCTACGTGCCACACAGCCGAAGCTACACTCGATGTTTTGCGCCGTGTTTTTGAAGATCGCATTATCAGCCGCAGAGCTGATATCGTTTGGCCACCTTGGAGCTGCGATTTGACACCGTTGGACTATTATTTGTGGGGTGCCGTCAAAGATAAGTGTTACGCCGACAAGCCAGAGACAATTGACGCTTTAAAGGACAATATTCGTGAAGCCATTGGTGAAATACAGCTGCACACAATCGATAATGTGCTTAAAATTTGGAAGGATCGTGTAGGCTACTGCATGGCCAGCCGAGGCAGCCATTTGAATGAAATTATTTTTCTTTATTAACCGGAAGGATTGTACTTTCAAATAAAAAAAGAAATTTGAGAAAATATTCAGTAGTTTTTTTTTATAGCATTTTCAAAAAAAAAGTTGTCTGGCGGACCCTTTATAAGAAAGTTATAAGCCATTAAGTGAAAAAAGGTGATTTTATTTCCCATACAAAATTATTTTCAATCAAAAAAATTTTTTTTAATACAAACTGACTTAAATTAATATTGTATGAAAATAATTAAAAAATAATATAGCTGTTTTCGCTTAAGGGCTAATAACTTTCTTATTTTTTTATCGGAATTTAGCGATTGCATCCATCATGTGATCGTCACAAAATTATCTTTGAAATGCAGTCCGAAAAGAAATATATCTAGTATATTTTTTTCATCTTTATTGCGAAATTTAAAATTATAGTTTTTGGGAGAAGGTCTAAAAATATACTTTTTTAAACTTTTGATTCCTGTAACTCTATACATTTTTTAAACGATCGACTCAATCAGTGTATTGAAGGAAGAATAGAGAGATATCTATACAACAGTGTGCAATTTATTTTATTCAGATGAGCCGTTCTCGGAATTTTGGCCAATAAACGAAAAAACTAAAAAAAGCAAAAAAAAAACTTGTTTGTCGCGAATATCGAATAAAACGCGCATTATGAAAAATAAATGAATATCATTTTCGTGTTCAGCGACCTCAAATTATTTTAGAAAATGTGTTTTTTTTGCAAGTTCGAAAATTCGCTTCATTATTCAATGTTAAGTTTGTCTGATATCTGACCTTGTATGTATAAAATAGTGGATATTTTGAGTGTAATGAGTTATAACAGCTATAAAGAATATATAATGTTGCATCATATGATGTTTCACAAATTGATCGATTTTATCTCATATTCAAAATCTTGATGCTACGGTAGAGGGCTAAAAGTAGGTCCCAATATTTTTTTCATTATTTTTCCCATGTATCTAAAAATAAAATGCAACCTTTTTTTGCTATTCGAAATTGAAATTCGCAAAAAAAAAATCTGACGCTCCACCCTATTGATTATGGAGTTCATATTTTAACTTTGATATTATAAACTTCTTTTTCATATGATTAGAAGTTTAACATAATATCTTTAGTTTTTCCATGAGATTTTTGGTTAAAGGTTCGCTGATGATTTGCATTAGCCCCAATGAAATGCACATAGCGAGTTCTAATAACCCTCCATAATAAATTTCAATGTATTTTAATAAAACTTTAATATTTTACTTAGAAAGTAAAATATTAAATTAAGAAAAAGCACGTTACAAAATTAAAATTAAGAAAAATTTCAAGTTTAAAAAATTTTTGAGAAAAACGTCCAGTCTATTTTGGTCAAAATTTAGCATATTTTCACCCTCATTTCAAAGTCTAGACTTCGGGTTTTCCACGGCTAATTGAATGGAGATAATTTTTTTGCATATTATCAAAGATTATTTTAAAAATCGTAAAATATTTTGTTGAAAATTTTAGCTATGCTATTACCGGAGATATTGACGAAATAGAGAACAAAGTCGAAGCCAAAAACCAATATTTTAAAATTAAAAAAAATATCTTAATGATATCTATTTATAGGTATTACAACAAGTTTGAATTCTTTGAAATCGAATAATATTTGTAAAAGTTATGAGGCCAACAAGGTTTTTCGTCCCCGAGGTAGTCAACTTTGACACGCTGTAGCTCACCGTGTGTTTCAATAGGGTAGTCCAAGTTTCAACATTCGTAAAGCTTAGGTCCTCCTCTATAATTTTTACATTCATAGTTTTGTAATCGGATCGCAAGTTTCAAAGATACAGATATATTACCCTTCTTTCAATTGGAACCACTGTGCGACGTATGAGTATCATTTGAGGGATTCACAAGGTATCATAAAGTCATAAGTTGAAAAACTAAAAATATATGACTGTTGTGAACAGCCTCTAATATTTTAGTGCGCTATTTGAAACATAAACAAGATGATACCAAACAAATGAGAACAAATATTACAAAAATAAAATAATATTTGGTACTACAATGCAAAATTATGTGAAATACAATGATGAAAAATACATATTTTTTTAGGCAAAATTGTAAAATTTTTAAAAATATATGAAAAATCGAAAATGTTCTTGCCATTTTCCCTTTTTTATTAAGAAATCATAAAGCCACATTATTACAAATAAAATAAGCTTTATTTAATGAAAATCGATTGATTGATTTTATTCATAATAAAGTGAAATCACCTGGTTTTTGCAAAAATTGCGAATATTCACACTGTACAACAAAATCAATTATTTTTTCAAATAACAAGGTTTTTACAATTGGTTCTGGTAGAAAGTCACAAAAAAAATACATACGTATATCGGCGTTTTGAAAGTTGACATCTGGGATTTATATTAGGGGGAGTTAAACTCCTCCCCCTTTCTTTGGACATAATTATATCTTATAGGGCTTACTTTTAACGTATAAAATGTGTTCACCACTTCTATGTAAAATAACACGGTTAACATTTTTGTAGAACATTTAGACGGTTACTCCAGCTCTTCAAAATATGGGTATTTTCTGCCCCTAAATAAAAAAGGGACAAAAACTGCCCTTCAGAGGCGATATAGCGGGGTTAATTGTTTCACAAAAATGTTCCTCGTTGTGTTTTAAACAAAATTGTTGAACACATCTTACACCTTACATGCAAGCTCTACAAGATATTATATGCCGAGTAAGTATTACTATGTGCAAAAGGAAGGAAAGTTAACGCCCGCTAAAATAAATCCCAAATGCAAACTTTCAAAACGCCGATAGCACGTATGTATTTTTTCGTGACTTCTACCATTTGTGAAAACCTTGTTATTTAAAAAAAAGTTATTTCGTTGTACAGTGTAAATATTCGCAACTTTTACAATAATTAAGTGACTTCAATTTATCATGAATAAAATCGATATTTATCTAATGTGGCTTTATGATTAGTTAATAAAAATTGGAAGTTTTTGCCATTTTCGATTTTTTAAAAATATTTTAATAATAAAAATGTTCCAATTTTGCATAAAAAAATTATTTTTCATCATTGCGGTCTGAATAATTCCGAAACCATTGAGTATATAAAAAAATGTTAGAACGGCTTAAAGGTAATTTTATTCCAAGTTTTTTAATTCTTCCCTTCCCAAAAATTAGAAAGAAATTAAAAAAAGAAGTATCTACAGAATTTTAAATTTCGATTGTTTTTGTAGTTAGGGGATCATAACAAATAAAAAAAAATAAAAAAAATATAGTGGTGATCAAAGGTCATGACAAAAGTTTCATTTTGTTCCATAGTGTATAATTGGTACTAAAATCCAAAAAGTTACGAAATTTTATTCGAACGCTTATAAAACCGGAGTAATTGAAAACACTACATACTTACATGCAATATGTTCAAAATGTTTGTTTTAAATCAAGATTTTGAAATTTGGTTTCAGATCCTACGCGTGCGTATACGTTACATTCAAACATGTTACATTCCATGTAACGTATACGTAGCGTGCAAACATGCACGTTCTTAAGCTGGCTAGAGACAGTTTAATGGCAAATCAAATTACTAAAAATGTAACCAAAAGGTTAAAGTTCACATAAAATAACTTTTACCGCCCCTGTTTAAAAAATATACAAGAGTTTTAAAAAAATTTTTACCAAAATTCACTATTATAATTATTTATTTAACCAATTTATTCTTTCTTTTTCATTAATTTTAGGCTACTTTTTGCCGCTGTGTTAGCTGGAGCGTTAGTAGGAATTAATGCTGTAAGTACATAAATTGTTTTAATTAAAATACTATTGCCACAATCCACAAGGGCAAACTTTATATGAAAAGCATGTGTTCTTCAGAATTAAAAAAATACTTACCTTCTGGATTGTGCACTTTAAAGTTTAAAGATAAATGAACTTAGTTACTTGAATAATGTATGCTCGATAATTCGATGAATTTACGCCGATTAATCAAATAGATCGGGCAGAAAATTTCATATAATTTGTTTTTTCGGAAATTTTTGCAAATATTTTAATTAAAATTTGGAAATTTTTAAATTATACGAAGAGAAAACTAATCAATTGAAATATAAACACTTCCTATAATTCACTTCACTTCATATAAGCATAAAAAAATTACGTTAATTTGTATATAGCAACATAAATGAAATTGGAACGTATAAAGAAATTTGATAAACTAGAAACGCTTTTTAATTCTCTACTTTCTACTTCCCCAACGTCTACGATCAGTATTTTCTAGATTTTTACAAATGCACACTAGGGATTTTCGCAAAATAAATGATATTACAGCTGGACCTTGCTGAAACTTTAGAGGAGGAGTCAGACTTTATAACGTGTTTTTCGGCGGCCTTCTGGTTTAAGCACGAGAGGAGTGGGCCAGAGTTGGCCACCTGGAACTCAAAAAAACTTCTAAGGCTTGTAACTTTTTCAAATGTTATCCGTTTTCAAAAAAGCGCTTTGAGTTTAGCTAAAAATAAAAAGAAATATTGTTCTAACATGTGTTTTCGTATCCCTCATACACAGAAAAAATTATCAGCAAAAAATTTTTAAACAAAAGTTTGTCTAAAAATAAATTTAATTTTCAGTAAATGTTCTGTACATAATCAATGAATTGTTTGTTTGACTTTTATTTAGGACGCAAACACCAAAAACAACAAGAAAAACTGTGTCGCAAAAAAACAACCCCGACACAAATAACAACAACAACACCAATGATAGCAAAAGGAATGCGATTGTACCAAGCTTGTTTACTGAAGATTTTTGAGTGAATCAGTTTGTTAACGTCGTTGCGTTAATTCTCATTAATTTTTTTAGAGTCTTTAGATAAACATTCAGAATTTAACAAAGTGAAATTTCATAAATGCTTAATGGTGATGATGATGATGATGAACCCAGACAGAAATTTTGTTTGATATATTACAAAAAATCCAGTAAATATTTTTGTTTCATTAAGTACAATACTTTGTTTAATATTTGTTAGTATTTTTAGACTAATTGTTTTTATAAATTCAGACAAAAATATTCTATATATTTTTCGAAAAGTTCAGTAAACCTTTTTGTTTGATTTAGTAAAGTCTTTTGTTTACAATTTGTAAATATTTTTAGGCAGATTGTTTTATAGATTTAAACAATTTGTTCACTGAAAAAAACCCCGTTTTTTCAATGAAATTGAGATATTTTTGTCTATATTTTCAAATTTGTTTGTAGGTCCGTTCCTAGACAAAATATTTACGATTTCATTGAATTCCTTTACAGACAATGAAATTTAGTTTTTTCTGTGTAGCGTAGAAGATACTTGACTTTAAAGAAAAAAAAACTTTTTTTGTCTGGACTTTTTTTAGTTTTTTTGCCTATAACTTTTTAGTTTACAGTTCGATTTTAATTTATAATATCAGCATTCTTGGGAAAAAGGGAAATAGAAATGAAAAAAAAATTTTTGTTTAAGTAGCTTCATTATTTTTAATTTTGCAAAAGGTAATCCATTGGTAATGTGTCTAGCGCCAATTATTTTGTATTTTAGTCATGTACCCCACATTCAGCAATAGCCGGAAATCGTAAATTTTAAACATAATTTTTCTGTTTCCAACAGCATTTTGGCTAAAATTTAAAAGATCCTGCCTGCCCATAAATGTGGATATAGCCCTTATAAGGCTCTTAAAAAATCATGTTTGGTTAAGCACTTATCTTTTATAGTTAGTGAGGTATATGCAATTGAATCTCAAAATTTCAAAATTTTTTAAAACCCTTAGTCCAGTATTTTGAAGATATCGGATCCAAAAAATTGCGTTACGTAATATGGGAATACCCTAAGCACCCCCACAACCTAAACTTGGTCACTTCGAATGTATTTCTTTTTATTTATTTATTTTTTTGTTCACCGACTCATGCAATACTGCATTCTATTCCCATTTCTTAACTACTTCTCGAAAGTCCAAAGTTGAATTCAAGTTCCGGAACACAATCAAAACTTTATGAATAAATGTTAATAAATATTGAAATTATCGGGCATGTTCTGAAAACCATTTCGTTTTGAAACCGCCAAATTTCAGGAAAGAATTCAACTAAAACGGTCATTTGTTGCAACTTTTTAGTTTATTTTTATGTGTTAAATGTTTCAGATGTTTTATCCAAACTTAACTTCGGATGTACAAAATTGTCCGATTAAAATAACACTGTATTTCATTTTTGTATTTTTGCGATTTCAAAACGAAATGGTTTTCAGAACATGCCCGTATATTATTTTATGTTCACTAAAATGTTACAAGTGTGTGTGTGTGTTTCCTTTTATTTTTGTTACGATTTTGAATCGAGTTTTTTAAAAGCTCCTCCATAGTATTCAAAATATTTAAGAATTAGAGCAATGAACAAGTGCTAAAACCTAGAACTTTTTAAATTTTTAAAGCAATTTTGGAAAACGGCAGATACAGGAGCTATTTATAACTCCGCTAAACATTATAGACCCGAAGTTGAATCCCCAAGAAATCCAATTGATGACAGTTATGCGGTAATTGATAGTGTTACGACCACGCGTACTGGCCAAGTACCATCGAATTGTACAGGCAGTACACCTGGATGTATACCAAAATGTTTCGCTGAAAAAGGTAATCGTGGTCTTCAAGGTGCAATCGGTGCTCCCGGCCCCAAAGGTATGCCTGGTTATCCCGGTCCTGAAGGTCCACCTGGTGATAAAGGTCAAAAAGGTGATCCCGGTCCAGAAGGTCCTCGTGGTCTAAAAGGTGAACGTGGTACATCTGGCATTCCTGGTATGGCTGGTGTTCCTGGTATACAGGGAATCGCTGGAAATCCTGGTGCCCCCGGTATTCCTGGCAAGGACGGCTGTGATGGCGAAAAAGGTCTATCTGGTGTAACTGGTCTCAGCGGTATGACTGGTCCCCGTGGTTATCCTGGTCAGCCCGGTTCTAAGGGTGAGAAAGGTGAACCGGCTAAAGAAAATGGTGATTACGCTAAAGGTGAAAAAGGTGAACCCGGTTTTGCTGGTCGTTCAGGAAATCCCGGACCTGAAGGTCCTACTGGTCCTAAAGGTGATCGTGGTGATACTGGTCCTTATGGTCAACCCGGCCAACGTGGTGATCGCGGTCAAAAAGGTGATAAAGGTGCGCCGTGCTTTGCTCGTCCCCAACCTGGCAAGAAAGGTGAAAAGGGTCAAAAAGGTGAACCTGCTGGCAAGCACAAATTTACTGGAAAGGAAACCATCAGTGGTGAAAAAGGTGAACGTGGTGAAAGAGGTGATCTTGGTCCTATAGGTAAAAAAGGTGAAGTCGGTTTGCCTGGTGAGCCTGGCCGTGATGGTATGAAAGGCGAAAAAGGTCTTCCTGGTGGTTCCGGTGACAGAGTAAGAAAAAAAAATTATATATGCTCCTATATATACAATAATCTAACTTTCGTGTTTCAAATTGATAAATGATAAAATTTAGGGTCGTCAAGGTAGCTATGGTCCTCCTGGACCTCCCGGCCAAAAAGGTGATCGTGGTGACACTGGTTTGAATGGCTTAGCTGGCAAACCCGGTCAAAAAGGTGAGCCTGGTCGTCCCGGTCAGCCTGGTGAACGTGGTCTTGTTGGTCCCCCTGGTCCTCCTGGTGGTGGTCGTGGTTCTCCTGGTGCTCCAGGTCCCAAAGGTCCCCGTGGTTATACTGGTCCACCTGGTCCAAAAGGTTTGGATGGTTTCGATGGTCCTCCTGGTCCTCAAGGTCTACCAGGTGCAAAAGGTGGTCCAGGTGTCCCTGGTCATAATGGTGTTGAAGGTCCTTCTGGTGAAAAGGGTGAAAAAGGTATACCGGGTCGTGAAGGCTCAATGGGTCCCCAAGGTCCAACTGGTCATACAGGTCCACCGGGTCCTGAAGGTCAAAAGGGTGAACCTGGTCTTCCTGGCTATGGCGAAAGAGGCATGAAAGGTGATGATGGAATTCCTGGGTAAATAAAAAAATATTTTTGTTTAACATGCAATCGTGACACTGTTGAAATTTCTTAGAAACCCTGGCTCAAAAGGTCAGAAAGGTGAACGTGGCTTCCCTGGTAATGTCGGTGCTCCTGGTGATTCTAAATTAGGTCGTCCTGGTACTCCTGGTCGTATTGGTGCCCCTGGTCAAAAAGGTGACTCTGGTCGTCCTGGCACTCCTGGTCAAAAGGGTGACATGGGTCCTAAAGGTGATGCCGGTGGTAAATGCTCAAGCTGTCCTTATGGTCAGAAAGGTGACAAAGGTGATCGTGGTGCTGACGGCTCTCCTGGGCAACCAGGTCTCAGAGGACCTCCTGGCGAACGTGGATATCCTGGAGAACGCGGAGCTGATGGTATTCCTGGTCCTCATGGTCCTCCTGGTGATAAGGGTAAAGATGGTCTTCCTGGTGCCCCCGGTCCATACGGTGCCCCCGGTAAAGATGCTCTCATTGATTTGAATCAAATCGTTCCTGAAAAGGGAGATAAAGGCGAGCGTGGTTATCCTGGTCCAGCGGGTCTTAAAGGCGAACGTGGTGAAAGAGGCGAAGCTGGCAGAAATGGTGAAAAAGGTGAAATAGGCAACAAAGGTGACAAAGGCTTCATGGGTCCTCCTGGCTTTGACGGTACTCCTGGAACACCCGGCAGAGATGGTATTGATGGTATACCCGGACAAAGTATTAAAGGTGACACCGGTCGTGCTGGTTTTGATGGTGCAAAGGGTGACAAAGGTTATACTGGACCCCAAGGTATGAAGGGTGAAGCCGGCTCCTGCGATGTTGATATGCTGCAAGTTCCCGCTAAAGGCAATAAGGGTGATCGCGGTCTTCAAGGCAATCCCGGTCCATCAGGTGTTCAAGGAATTAAGGGTGATGCTGGCCAAACGGGAGAAAAAGGTGATCGTGGACCTCAAGGTCCTATTGGCCCAACTGGAGCTCGTGGTTTAACTGGTCCTCGTGGTGAAAAGGGTAATCAAGGACCAATTGGAGCTCCAGGTAATCCGGGCAAAGATGGTTTCAACGGTCCTCCTGGTAGAACAGGTGCACCTGGACAAAAAGGTGAAATGGGTATTGCTGGTATAGGTCCTCGAGGTCCTCAAGGTCGTCCAGGATTCCCCGGTGAGAAAGGTGAACGTGGTCCAACTGGTCCTTATGGACCTCCTGGCAAAGATGGTCCTCCTGGTTATCCTGGTGACAAAGGTGATTCTGGATATCCTGGTGCACCTGGTTTACCAGGTCTTGATGGCGCTAAGGGTGACATGGGCCCACTTGGTCCTCCCGGTCCTCAAGGTCCTCCTGGTATTCCCGGTGTTGATGGTGTGCAAGGTCGCGATGGTGCCAAGGGTGAGCCTGGTAATTCGGGATTGGTTGGTATGCCTGGCTTAAAAGGTGAACGTGGTGCTCCTGGAAATGATGGTCCGAAAGGTTTCCCTGGTGTTACTGGTCAGCCTGGTAAACGTGGTCCTCCTGGTCCAGCTGGTATTCCCGGTAAGTTACACTTGATTTTTAAGCGGTCCATCCATTACACAATGTTAATCAATATACTATTATGCATATTATTGCCAGTTTGCCCAGCACTATTCAATAAGTGGCACAATACTTTCAAATAAAACTCTTTCAAATCAAATGAAACACTAAACATAACCTAAAACATGCAATTAAAATAAAGTCTTTGATTTGGTCAATATATTCTATCACTTTCAAATATGATATACATATGTAGGAGATATGTATTATTGTGCCACATGAAAAATTGCAGAATTTTATTGGCAGTGTATGGGCCGGTTTAGGGTGAGAACGTTTTTGAAGATGAGCATTTTAATTAAAAATATATATTTTTTATTAATGTTGTATAACAGGAGCAAAGGGTGACAGAGGTGAGCGTGGTTTAACTGGCAGGGATGGTATGACTGGCCCCAGAGGTCCTCCTGGTCCTCCTGGTTTGATGGGTGTAAAAGGTGATATGGGTCCGGTTGGTCCCCCCGGTGCCGATGGTATTCCTGGTATTGATGGTGAAAAGGGTGATCGTGGTTTCTCTGGTGAAGTAGGTCCTCGTGGTGAACCAGGCGACGCTGCTGAGAAGGGTCAAAAGGGTGAACCTGGTGCTCCTGGTTTGCGTGGTGAAGATGGTATTCACGGTGCTCCTGGTCCTCAAGGTGAAAAAGGAGTTGCTGGTATTGCTTTACATGGTCGTCCCGGCGCTCCTGGTGAGAAAGGCGATCGAGGTCGTGATGGTGTTAATGGACGTGATGGAGCCCCCGGTCTTAAAGGCGAACATGGTGTGCCTGGTCTTATGGGATCTAAAGGTTCTAAGGGTGAAATGGGTCTTCCTGGTGTTCCCGGAGCTCCTGGTATGGATGGTAAACCTGGTGAAGTCGGTGCTCCTGGTCCTGTTGGTTACATGGGTGCTAAAGGTGATAAGGGCGAACGTGGCTATCCCGGCATCAATGGTGCTAAGGGTGAAAGAGGAGAGCAAGGTTTGCCTGGATTTGCTGGCGCTCCTGGTCCAAAGGGAGAACGTGGTATAACTGGAGCTCCTGGTTTAGATGCTAAACCGTTTACGATCAAGGGTGACAAGGGTGAAATGGGCGAAGCTGGCTTAATTGGTTTGCCTGGTCCTATGGGTATGAAAGGTAATCAAGGTCAGCCTGGTTTTAATGGTCCCAAAGGTGATCGTGGTATGACTGGTCCCCCTGGAGCTCTTGGCTTAAATGGTCATCCTGGAATGAAAGGTGATATGGGTCCACGTGGTGATGTTGGTGCCCCTGGCTTAACAATTAAGGGAGAAAAAGGTCTGCCTGGCCGTACTGGTAAAAACGGACGTGAAGGTTAGTAGAAGTGTTTTTATGCTTTTTCTCTATATATTATTTTAATAATTTATATCACATCAAGGTGCTCCTGGTCCTGCTGGTCTTAAGGGTGACAAAGGTTTGCCTGGTCTTCCTGGTACACCTGGTGCAATGGGTCCTCCTGGTATACCAGGACCTCAAGGTCCTAAAGGCGATCGCGGTTTAATGGGCCAACCTGGCAGAGATGGTCATGACGGTATGCCTGGTGTACAAGGTATTAAGGGAGATATGGGTTATCCCGGTCCTAAGGGTGAAATGGGTCCACCTGGCTTCCAAGGACAAAAAGGTGAAAAGGGTGAATTAGGCTTTACAGGTGCCCCTGGTATTCCCGGTCGTCAAGGTCTTAAGGGTGATATGGGTATGAGTGGTATCGACGGTTTGCCAGGTCCAGTCGGTGCTTCTGGTGAGAAGGGTTACCCTGGTCCAGCTGGTATAAATGGTCGCGACGGCAAACCCGGCTCCAAGGGTGACAAGGGTGAACCTGGAATGGTACCACCACCTGGTCCAAAGGGTGAACCTGGATATCCTGGTAGAGACGGTCAAAAGGGTGATAGAGGTGCTCCTGGTCCCCGTGGTTTAATTGGCTTACAAGGCGAACGTGGTGAAAAAGGAGATCAAGGTCTGATTGGCTTAACAGGTCCAACTGGTCGCCCTGGTCCCAAGGGTGATCAAGGCGTACCCGGTCCCATGGGTCGTGAAGGTTCTCCAGGTGCCCTAGGTCCTAAGGGTGATGCTGGTGCTGCTTGCTCCGCTGCCCAAGACTATCTTACGGGCATATTGTTGGTCAAACATAGTCAATCCGAAGAAGTTCCACGTTGTGAACCTGGTCACATCGAATTATGGTCCGGTTACTCCCTCATGTACATCGATGGCAATGATTTCGCACACAATCAAGATTTGGGCTCACCTGGTTCTTGCGTACGTCGCTTCTCAACACTGCCCGTGCTCTCTTGCGGAGCCAACAACATTTGTAATTATGCCTCCAGAAACGACAAATCATTCTGGCTAACTACATCTGCACCATTGCCAATGATGCCCGTTCCAGCGCAAGATGTCAGCAATTACATCTCACGGTGTACCGTATGTGAGGCTCCATCTAACGTCATTGCCATACATAGTCAATCTTTAGACATTCCAATCTGTCCAAATGGCTGGGAAGGTATCTGGATCGGTTACAGTTTCATGATGGTAATTTTCAACTTTCCGAAAAAATAAATGTTCGCGATTTTATGAACTATTAATTTTTTTTCAGCACACTGCCGCGGGTAACGGAGGTGGTGGTCAGGATATGTCCTCACCTGGTTCCTGCTTACAAGATTTCCGCACCACTCCCTTCATTGAGTGCAATGGCGGCAAAGGTCACTGCCACTTCTACGAAACAATGACTAGTTTCTGGATGGTAACAATGGAAGAATATCAACAATTCCAAAGACCCGCTATGGAGACCCTTAAGGCTGGCAATTTGCTACAAAAGGTCTCAAGATGTCAAGTTTGTATTAAGAACTCATCGTAGAGCCTCAGCAACTAGCAGATTAAAAAAATATATAAATAACTAACATCTGTAGTCTTAATCCCACCCAGTTTGTCTTATCTTCCTAATTAATTTACTACGTCTTCCTTTCCATATATCTCTTATTTTCTCCCAGTGCTTTTAAGTCCCAGTTGGTGTAATTTTTGTAAAATATCCTAATGATACGATAGACACAACAGGTTAAAGTTCAATTAAAAACCTTTGCTCACATACACATATAAAAGTAAATTAATAATTAAATAGAAGAAGAAATAATTGCGAAAAAAAATAAATAATTAATGTGTTATAATTAATGTGTTATAATATAAAAATAATAATATTAATTAATATATTCATATATAAATATTAAGTAAACGAATGCCAAAAATTATTAAAAGTTGCTTAAGTTAAAGCATTTTTAATGAAACCAAAATATGTGAAATAAACTTTCAAATTAAAAACAACATTCTCTCTTATCTGCCATTTAAACGAATTTATAAAATTCTTTTTTAATACGCGTTTTTTAATAAATGTTATATTTAGTGTTTAAACTTAAGAAACAAATGAAAAATAAATAATAAATAAAAAGAGAAAACATTAAAATGTTTGTGCCATTTAAAATAAGTAGATTGTTAATCTGTGTAAAAGGTACATACCAACCAAGTCCAGTTTTTTAAGGCCGAGCTCGATTCCGAACTTGATATTCGACCTAGTGCGAAACTTAACTAAATTTGTTTAGTATTCGTGCCCTTTGAAGTCAAAGTTCAAATTTCACAAAATTCACCCATTTACCAAAATTTGTTTAAAAAAATCACAAATTTTGCACTGATTCTTATTGTCAGTGTCAGTGTCTGCTTGCCTGTGCGATATGACGTTACTGTTCATTATTAAAAATAAAAAAATAGAGGGAAGTTATGCTGTTTTGCTGAACATTTGTGGAAAGAACGTTTTAAATAAAGCGATTTAACATTAAGGGCCTAATTTTCTATATCCCCAGTGATAAACACCTCACTCGCACGTCACATACTAAGATGAACGCCGAATAAAAATAAGTAAGTTTTTTAAAGTACTACGACATTGCATTGGATTGCTACATTTATCACTTGAATTCCCAATACTCACATAGAACTATCAATTAATATCAATATTTTTCATTAAATATCTATATTATTTATTATATCATGATTTTTTTTTTGCAGCTACAATTGCGAATTTTATTATTTACAGGTAATTTCTTTATTACATATAGCAATTTTTCGCTAACTTGCAATTTTTTGGCGTTTTTTCTGAACTTTTTATTTTTAACAGCTTTGGCGATTTCTAATAAATTTTAGGGGTAGTTTCCGCTTTTGTAACTTCTCGCGAATTTTTGCAAAGTTCGCGATAAAAATGACTTTCTGCATGTTTTCAGCTTCCCAACCGTTTTGCCGATTTTTAAACAATATTAGACTTTGTTATCATTCCGCTGTTAGTGAGTTTTTGCGACTTTTCGCCATTTTCGATATTTTTGCCGAATTTGTTGCATTCCTTACAGTTCCAGCGATTTTTAATCAATATTATGGCTTGTTCAAAATTTTGCAATTTCTCGCGAATTTTCGCAAAGTTTGCGATAAAACCGACTTTTGGCATGTTTTCAGCTTCCCAACAGTTTTGCCGATTTCTAAAAAATACTATACTTTGTTCTCATCCCGATGTTAGTGAGTTTTTGCGAATTTTCGCCATTTTCGATATTTTTGCCGAATTTTTTGCATTCCTTACAGTTCTAGCGATTTTTATTCAATATTATGGTTTGATCAACATTTTGCAACTTCTCGCGAATTTTCGAAAAGTTTGCGATAAAAGCGACTTTTGGCATGTTTACAGCTTCCTAACAGTTCTGCCGATTGTTTAACAGTACTAGACTTTGTTATAATCCTGTTGTTAGTAATTTTGTTTTTTTTTAATTTTCGTCATTTTCGCGATTTTTATCGCATTTTTGCATTTCTTACAGTTTAACGATGTTTAATCAATATTATGGCTTGTTTAAAGTTTTGCAACTTCCCGCGAATTTGAGCAAAGTTCGCAATAAAAGCGAGTTTTTGCATGTTTGCAGCTTTCTAACAGTTTTGCCGATTTTTAAACAATATTAGACTTTGTTATCATCACGTTCTTAGTAAGTTTTTGCGAATTTTCGCGATTAGTTATGGCTTGTTTAAAACTTTGCAACTTTTCTCGTAAAATGTAAACACAAACGCTTGTATAAAACTTGTGCTTGATTTGACATATAAAGTGGGTTATTTTCACTGAAACGGTTTATAAAAATTGTTTTTCATATATTATTTTAAAAAAATAACGTAACAACAGGTGTTCAACACTAGCAATCACCTGCCATTGTAAAGTGTTTACCAAAATAGAAATTCAAGAAATTCTATGTGAAGTGAGGCGTAGGGATATAGAAAATAAGGCCCTAAAAACTAAAAATTAATGTAAGTCGTCTAGCGTATTTATTCAAGAGAATAGAGTTACGAGTACATATTTATCTCCTTGTTAAACAAAACCAGAAGAATTTATATTTTCCATTCCAGACTCTTAACTATTTTTTAAACTTAATATCAATTTTTTATCGAAGAAGAATGACTCCTGTTTTCTCAAAGGGTGCCTTTTAATTTCTATTTGAAAACGTAGTTTTTTTCAAAAAGTAGCTTTTCCACAAAGTAGTACCTTTCAAAAATGCCCTTTTTAGTATGCACCATTTCTCAAAAATACCTCTTCCAAGAAGTACATTTTTCAAAAATTATCTTTTCCAAAACAGTAACTTATTCAAAAATACTATTTTCCAAAAAATAGTACACTTTGCAAAAATGTAACTTTTTCAATAAGTACCTTTTTCAAAAATGACTTTTCCAAGAACCACATTTTAAAATAAGTACTTTTTTCAATAAGTGTCTGTTTCAAACAGAAGCATTTTTCAGAAATGCCTTTTCCAAGAAGTACTTTCTCAAAATATTATCTTTTCAAAAAAGTACGTTATTTAAAAGTGTGTTTTCCAAAAAAGTGACTTTTTTGCAAAAATATCCTTTAAAAAATTGGCATTTTTAGAAAGTTTTCTTTTCAAAAAAGCACTATTTTTCCAAAAATACCTTTTCCAAGAAGTACATTTTTCAATAGACATATTTTCCAAAAAGTATCTGTTCAAAAAGTACCATATTCAAAATTCTTTTTCCATATTACTGCCATTTAACAAAATTTCCCTTTTCAATAAGTGCCTTTTTCAAAAAACAAAATACATTTTCCTTTTTGGTTGCGTCTGTGGAGTGGTAGCGATGCTAGCCTGTCAGTCCAGACTTCGTGTGTTCGATTCCCGCCATAGACCCTGGGTTTTTCTGCAGACAAGCTAATCGCTTCGCGGGTTGGGTTTATTATTATAAAAATACGTGCTCAAAAATACATTTTCAAACAAATACCTTTCCCAAGAACTACCTTTTCAAAAATATCGTTTTTTAGTAAGATTTTTTTCCAAAAGCACTGTTTTCTGAAAATACCTTTTCAGAAAGTACATTTTCCAAAAAGTTCACTTTCAAAAAAGTACCTTATTCAAAAATCACTTATTTAAAAATACCATTTCCAAGAAGACCCTTTAACAAAATTACCCTTTTCATTAAGTATCTTATTCAAAAAAGCTCTATTTTTAAAAAAATAGAATTAAAAAGTAATTTTCCAAAAAGTGCCTTTCTTAAAAAGTACTTTTTGGAATCATACCTTTCCCAAGAACCTTTCAACTACCTTTAAAGAAAAGTATCTTTTCGAAAAATTAACGTTTCCAAAAAATTATTTTTCTAAAACTTAACGCTCTAATTTATATTAAATAAAATAAGTTTTCAATGTGTTTTAAGAAAAAATTTCTTGGGTTCTTTTTGTATCTCGGTTTTCCTGTGTTAATTTTAAATAACATTTGTTTAAATTTTCAAAATAGATAGATAAGATATCAAACTTATATCATGTTTTAATGTTAAAAAAGCTAATTCTATTTGCTTTCACTAGCTTTATGCGTTCAGAAGTAAAACGAAAAAAATTATTCGGAAGTGAATATCAGGATACCAAAACATCCGGAAGATTCACTTGAATCGAATGAAGCTGTTTCAAATGTTATAAAAATTTGACCAATAGTTTTAGATTAAAATGCCCTCACTATAATAAAACTAATGCCAAAGCTTATCATTTATTTATTTTATTTACGAAAAAATCAAACACAGGATTTAAACTTAATTATTGATTGTTTTAATTATACATATTTTACAAAAAATGGTGATTTATTTTATTTAATTCGTTTTAAATTACAATTCTGAGGAACAATTATAAAGGTTGATCGTTAAGATGAAATCAATTATATAAAGAAAACTAGAAAGACTACACATTAATATTTAACTTTACTTTCATTTGAAAAGAAAATTAACTTATCAAAACCAATTGATTTGAAATACATTTTAAATAGTTTTAAAGTTCGTGAAAGTTTCCTTAATTTGTTAATTATTATTTAACGAATTCAGGATTTTCTTGAATTTTATCGCTGAATTGTAGTTGATTGTCAATGATTTGGAAAAGTTCTTGTGGTGCTGGTATACGTCCAGTTTGCAATTTTGACCAAACAGGAACATCATTCAAAGAAATTTCAAAGGCACCCGAAGAAACCAGCTTTAATAGAAAAGATACGATAGAAAAAAATAACAAATTATATTTCATACAGATTTATAAATAGAGGAAATTTGTCATAAACTTTTTTCAGCTTCTCAAAAAAAAAAACGGCTCTCACCTGCCCCTCTAACATATTGCCAACGAAAAATATCATCATGCAGGCATATAACTTATTTTCCAACAAATGGCGCCACCAGCTGGGAGTGGCCTGACCAAATGTTCCAAATATATCATAAGATGATACTATCACAACAATGAGTAAGATTTTCAGAGAAAATATGATTTTCGAGAAATACATATTCATGCCGGGTGGATCATAATTGCCACCGTTCACTGTAATTTGTGGATATTTCTCCCCTAAAATATTAACATAGTCTTCAAAAGCCTTGCGATAGCCACAGGAATAACTTAAATTATATAAAAAAAATTTTAATAACAACACCTTTTATTATTTTTCTCTTAATTTACCAATAGAGGAAAGTCATTGTGGGTCCCCTTACATTTTGTCCAAACTTTGTTGCTGGTATTTCTTTTTGAGCATCCACATTAATGTTCCCAATTAAAACAAATGATATACACAAACAAAACGCCAGCGATATGTTCCGTCCTCCTAATAAACCCATTGTTTTTTTTATTAATTTCAAGTACTTCAATTAAATTTTAACAAATTATCAAGAAATCAATTCTCTTCCCAATAAATTTTTGACAACAGAAATCCAGGGCTGTTAAGCGCAGATACTATGTAATTAAAGGTAAACACTCAAAGCAAATCGAATAAGGTAAGCTGCGCTGTGCACTAAGCAAATTTGTATTTCCACCTGTGCACGTATTCGTAAAACTATTTTCGTTGTTTTTTAACACCCTCTCCCCTTCGCAATGCTTTTCAACAGAATCGGTATAAATTGCTTAGCCCGTAACAAAACTTCTACTCCTCTCCATACACATTTGTTTGTTTGAAAGGGTTGGCCTGTATGTTATTCCCATAATTTTTTGACGTGAATCGGATGGAGGAAATTTGATCCCTCACCCATGCATAACTGTCATTCGTCAACTGATTTTCAACATTATTTTTTTTTTTCGAAAATCTGTGGTGAAATTTGCTCCACAAACTCTTTTCGCATACCTTTGTCATTTGCGAACCGATTTTCAAAATTGTTTGTGTTTGAAAGTGTTTACCTGAAGTTTGGGTCTGTAAATTTTGATCGAAAAACTGTAAGGGATCACCCCCTTAAAAATTGATTAGGGCATAGATCCTCCATTTATGAACCGATCTTCAATATTCTTTATTAGTCTGAAAGGGTTTGCTTTCATAGAAGTAAAAATCTGGCGGACTAAGTGGTAGTCCGATATATTAATTATCGCTATTTCTTTACCGATTTTAAAAACATATATGAAAGGACATGAAAGGTTTGGTACTATCAAATCTGCGCACACCCCATTGAACTAACGCATCCGTTTTGTAATCTGTTCAATAAGATCTTTAGATTGAAGTCGGTTTTTTTGCAGAACTATTTATTTGGAGATAAGTGTAGAAAATCAAGCACGACAAAATATGTCTGAAAAGTCGTGTATTTTTTCACCGTTTGCTTTTTTTCAAAGCCCTCCCATCAACATATAAAAATTCGCCGAAAAATTTCATTTTATAAATCAAGTGTAATTGTATTGAAACTAGCGCAATAATGAGTAGAATACTTTTCTTCTAAATTATATTGTTAATATGCTAAATCTTTCAGTTTGTTTCAATTGTTTTTGTTATTACAAAAATTTTAAAAAGGAGAAATTTGTTAAAACCATCGAGGTATCAATTAAATGCATAAAATTATTTGAAAACAATAGTATCAAGCATTGCACCCAAACATTGTACAATGTTATTTTGCATAACTTTGTCGACTTTTTCCTCTAAATGACGTTTCGGGTCCTGCTTGCCAACATTTTTAATGGCCAGCTGTTCCGGTGTCATTTTTTCTTCATCTTCCAAAGCCTGAAAAAGGAAATATTGGCTTAAAAAATCTTTTGTTAAATAAATTACACATTACCTTATTATAATTCTTAGCTAATTCCAACATTTCTTGTACAGTATTTTCATTAATTGAACAGTGTTCATTGTAATCTTCCAAGGTCAGACCATCTTTCCAAGACTTCTTGTGTAAATTCAGCAACATTTTCTGCTCTAGTTCATTTTTGCGATAATTAATGCTTATAGAGTAGTAGTGACGATTTAAACCGTGTATTAAAGCCTGCACAGAGGGCTTTTGCAAATGGCCCAAATTAGAGGTAGTTTGTCGTGGCTCCTGTCCCAAAACTAACATATTGGGATTAATTAAACGGAAGGCATCTATGACAACTTTGCCCTTCACTGATTGAATGGGATCTACTACTACGGCTACGGCTCTTTCAGACAAAGCCTCAAATGACTGCTGGGTATTTATATCTACGCCGGATAACCAACAACCGAAACCAGGATGTGAATGGTACCAACCTACCACCATTTCTGGTCTGCCGGTCTGTTTTAACATATCTAACATTTTTGCTTGAAACACAGGATCTACAGCCTCTACTGAAACACCGGTACCAGTTTGAGGCATGGCAAAGACATCAATGACTTGTACAGTATAATCATCGACAAACTCTCCCAACATTAGACCCATAACTTCCATAGGCACACCAGCACGACCATGTTTTAACATTTTTAACAGAGCCAAAGAGGAGATATAAACCTGCTCAGCAGTATCCACAACAGGAGCATCAGTTGGTGGTGGTGCTTGTGGCATAGCGCCGCCCAAACGCAATAAACGATCCATGCTTAAATTAAAAAGTTATTTGCATCGTTTGTTTGCTGATATTTATAAAAATAATTACCTTTTTATTTGTTTCTATATAAATGTTTACAGAGATTGATTAATATTTTGCGAAATTTTCCCAAAGTATTATTTCCAAACAACACAGCAGAATTTTTCTTCTTTTCTTTCTTTTGGTTTTTATTTGACAGTTTACAAATGTGCAAGTAATCAATAGTGATGCCAATAGGGAGTTTTCGTGTCCAAACTAGCACATTTTTTTGTGCTTTCGTGAAACATGTCAGTTAAACCATTTGCGGCAGTATGGCAGCATTGTGCAAATGGATTCCCTGAAGGAAGCCTGGGCACAACGGCAATGAAAATCAAAATCTCATACTAGCAGCCCTAGTCAATAAACAAACGGCTGATGGAATTCAAAATAACGGAAACGGAATTTTCCGAATGCTTTAATCCCCTCATATGTACATTTCTTTACTACATTTTTGTGTTTGGGTGAATATATATTTTTTATAAATTTATAATTTTATCATGCAAAATAATAATATGTAATAATAAAAATAAATCTTGCAAAAAGGGTTCGTTCGTTTATCAGTTATTTATGGCATTAACATTAGAATCTTAGGTTAGAAAAGCTATTTAACATTTTAGGTAACGATGTTTTGTAAAAACATTGTTGAAATAAATACACACATACTTATATATGGCTGGTTCTCATGGTTTAGCGAGATTTAATAGATTATAAATAAATTTACATATGTTTTTCTTTGTGTAAGAAAGTCCATTATGTGTTAAAAGCGAATAACGAAAAATACTGTTTTTACTCTCTTCGTACAAAATGGAGTGTTCGTAGTGCATGTTGTTGATTTTCCACATTAACCTTTAACTAACGAGGTGGTGGTAAATTTTACCCTCTCTTTACATTTTTTTAAAATTCTCTCTTCCATTGCGCTCAATCAATTTAATTCTCTTAGTATCTTCATATATTGTGACCGTTGTCATTCAGTTGTGTTTTGGCTGAGCTAGACATAGCACGAGCGGAGCTACGCACATGCTGGTGTAAAAATTACCACTCCTCGGCATTTACGTAAGTTTTTCTTTGAAAATATTTTACCACCACGTCAGCGTTAGCGTAAGTATTTAGTAGAAAGAAATTTACCCTACATCGAAATTAACGTAATATTTTCGTGGAATTATTTTTACCACTCGTCTGTTTTGTTGTTGGTAAAAAATTATTTATTTCAAAAACGTTATATTACACATTTTTTAAATTACGTGATATGCTATTTATGTTTACAGATCATGCCGAATCGAAAAAAACTCTGTGATTCAGTCATATCTCAATTTCTTGAGGAATGTTTTGAGGACGATGTTAGCGAAATCGACGACGATACAAAAGGTGGAATGGATGAGCTCGATAAGAAATGCTCGATTTATTCATCCTGTCGACGTACACGCCGCTAGCCATTAGCCATATTTTATAGAATTGTGGATATTTGTGGTGTCAACTCTTTCATTATTTTTCAATCTTCAAAGGATTATGATAACAGCTCAAGAGGAGACTTTTTGAAAAAGCTTGCAAGACAAATGATTTTACCACATCTGCAAAGATGTCAACACAACCAAAAGCTCCCTCGGGTATTACGAGACACAATTGGTAACATTTTGGGTCCGGACTCAGTACCTCCGCCTCCAGTAGAACCGATCCACGTTGCTCGTAAGTTATGCCACATATGCCCGACTAGGCTAAAGCGAAAAACTACACACTTTTGTCTGCAATGTAGTAATCCAATGTGTATGGGATGCAGCAAACGTATATGCTTGCACTGCGCGAACACAGATTTTGATGAGTAAAAAACCACCTATAAGGTGGACCTGCAGTTTTTACACCTGACTATTTTTTTTATGATCTCTTTTATACTTTATATGTATACATTTGGCTGTGAAAAAATGCCCTTTAAGTTTTTGTTTTTTTTTTCAATTCATATTTTTTTATAAGTTATTTATATGTCGTTTTTTTATTTGAAAAAAAGGTTTGTGAAATAAAGTACCTGTTTTGTTCAAACGAATAAAAACAATTTTTGTTTTCTTTATTTTTTGTAATTAAAAATATAGTAGCTTATTTTTAAAAAACAAATAATTATCAAAAAATATTTTTTACAAATTTTTTTTAGTAAAATTAAGAGGGGTAAAATTTACCACCACGTCATAAACTATGTCCCAAAATTTCACCTCGTCAGTTGAAGGTTAAATAGTACTATATTGCAAAACGTTTCATCAATCAATCATCGTTTGGATCAAAAAAAAAAATTATTGAGTGCTATTCATATTTTTTTAATATAATTGAAATTTTTTAGTGAGTACCTAAGGAGGTTATGTTAAAATACGTCGAAAATTATACATCTGAATTCAAAATGAAGTGTGTGTTCTGAAAAAATATTGAATTCGTATAAAAATGCATTGAGCGTTACGTAACAAATTTTTTTAATATATAATTTATCTATAAATTTTAGGACGTCAAAAAAAGTTGACAACATCTGAAGGTTAGAAACGTAATAGAGAACATTATCTGTTTACAAATTTCTGGTTCTCTTTGAAAAATTTTGCTTCTTTCGCACTGTGGGTTGTTATATTTTCGAAAATGTATTTGGTTGGTCGTATCTTGCTACAAAAAAATTATTTGAAATTGACGTAACTTTTGATATTGTTAGTCGATTTTATTAAAATAAATTTTGTTTGAAAGGAGAGTTAGCCTACTTTTTGCTCATTTATAAATGTATGTAAAGGATTATTTTAAAACATAAAATTTAAAAAGTGGTCATAACTTTTAGTTTTGTCCTGCGATTATTATAATTGTTTGTGCTTTAAAACTCTATACTAATTTTTTGTGGTGTATTTTTTTCGTAAAAATCATTCCTGGAACAACAGAGAAAGTTGAAAATTGAAATTTCTCAATTTTTCAAAGTTTGCTCCAGTATTTTCCAGATATCGGATACAAATATCAAACGATTTATAAATTTTTTGCTTCGTTAGTTAAAGAACAAAATTTTAAAGAGTTTAAAAATATTTTATGAAATTCTGTGTCTGAGCTGAAAAATATTAACAACCTAATTTATAAAATTTTGCTTGTTTTATAAGAGGGTTATAAAGCAAATTTTTGTATGAAAATTTGTTTTATTAATCTGTTATAAGTCAGAAATATTTTTATAAATAAAGGCATACATGATTAAACTTAAATTTGAATAAAAATTTTGAGTTTTCGTCAGTTTTTGCCAAAAAAGCAACATCACTCTTTTATATATACGTATGTATGGGCAAAAACGAAAGTTTTCGACACGGTCTGGATTTTTATCCTCTATGATTTTTTTGAAAATCGACACATATATTCTAGTCCCGTGTGCGCATAGCGTGGCGAAAAATTATTTCGATACCTCTTATGGTTTCTATTTGATAGGCCTCTAAACTTGGGCATCTGGGCCATTTTTGAGAAAAGTTCGTCATATTGAAGATTGAATAAATAACTTTGGAACGCGTCATGGGATATAAATAAATTTGATGTCATTCGAAAGGTTTCATATATATTATATATTTTTTCATATATGTTATATATTTTTACCCGTATATATAAAAAATTCTTTTGGACTTTTGGATCTAAGAACATGTTTAAGAAATTCAAAATTTCGATTTAAAATAGGTCGTAATAGGAAGCACACAGGTCCAACTATATTACAAAATTCAATTATTTTTTTTGCTGTCGATTCACATCTGTGCAGATACCTTTCAGATAAGTATACATTTTCTATATGTTCCAAAAGAGTTTTCTTATATATAAAGGGTGGGCAAATTTGAGGTTAGGAAGTAAATAGGGTGTCAAATGATGAGATGTCAAGAATTGAGCTGTCATCCTTTGGGATTTATTTAGAGAAAACTTGGGAAATTTTAGCCATGGAGCGCTACACTATTGAGCAATGAATTTTAATTATGAAAATTTACTATCAAAATGGGGAAAATTTTACTGTATCACTTCGTCATATTCGCACTGCTTTTCCTCGTAATCAGACTCCTTAAGTTCTTGGATGAGTTGAACATTATAAGCGCGAAGATGAAGATCTTTACTTAAAGTGTTGCCCAAAGTGCCTCTGATGATATGCAATTATTGCGAACTTGTTTCGAACGTCGACGATTTGATGTATCAGACTCATTCGAAATGATACAGTAAAATTTTCACAATTTTTATAGTAAATTTTCACAATTAAAATTGGTTGTTCAAGAGTGTAGCGTTCCATGGCTAAAATTTTCCAAGTCTCCACTAAATAAATGCCAAAGGATGACAGCTCAATTCTTGACATTTCATCACTTGACAGCCTATTTACTCCCTAGCCTCAATTTTGCATACCCTTTATCTACGTATATATAAAAGAGTGATAGTGCTTTTTTTTAGCAAAAATTATCGAAAATTCAACATTTTTTCAAACTTCAATTTAAAAATTGAATATTTTTCAGAACTTCATGAAACTCTTTGAAATTTTGTTCTTAAACTAACGGATGATATTTGGATCCGATATCTAGAAAATACTGGACCAAAGTTTTGAAAAATTGAGAAATTTAAATTTTCAAATCAGTATAACTCACTAACTATAAGCGATAAGGGTACAACCAGACATGTGTGTTTTAGATTTTATATAGAAAACAAATTTGAAATCGGATGAGAAACAAAAAAATTACAAGCAGTAAGAAATTTTACATGGCTCCGCTCCAGAGCAAGAAATAGGGTTGATATTTAAAACATAAATAGAAATGCCCCATGCTACGTCCATGTGAAATTTTATTCCGATAGAACAATCCATTTAGAAATGCCTGATTTATGTTCCAAATATTTTGATTCTGCACCACTGTGCATTGGTAAACAAAAAAAAAACTCCACACAAAATGTACATTTAGGATGAGAATCAGCCATAAACATATTTCTTCTAAATTATTTTACTTAATAGTAGATGATATTTCTACATTGTCTATTACATGCTTGTTAACAAAAACCTCAATCTGAACTAAAGCATAGTTCATGCTTAAATAATTCACTTTAAAATTACATATTTACCACAAGTTATTGGAATTTAATTTTTTGTAACATTTGGAGCAGAGGTTCCCTAAGTGTAAATTTTTTATTAATTGAACCAGCCATTTTACAATGTTACTGAATATATTATTGTCGTTTGCTCTATACTACTCAATATATTGCATAATACTTTTAAATTAAATTTGGCACAATTTCTCTCGTAATAAATAGTAAACATAACCTACAAGCAAAACGAGAACAATATTGAGCAATGTTATGCTATAAAAATTAATATATATGTATTGCGCAACCATCGCATACACATTGACGATATTATAGTATAATATAAGAAATTGCGCAATTTTATTGCAAGTGTATGGGCCGCTTTAGACAGATGTTCTCTAGTTTTTGAATATCCTATTGTAAGTGCTGATGGGTGATTTTAAAAAACATTCTGATAATTAGTACAACTTCTTTATTTGAGAAACTAATAAATTTTACATGTGCTATTCGTATCTTCTTACATATTTGGGAAACTCTGTTACATACTAGTAATGCATCATTTTACAATTGGTTTTTCATTTATAAAGCAGACGATTTTCTTGTTGATAACTTTTAACTAGAAGTAGGAGGAGTAAGTAAGTACACGTTTTACTTTAGTTTGTTTTAACTTTTTAACATTTTTGTAAAGTACATTTTGCGGTTTTAAAGCGTATGTAGTTTCGAAAACAAACTAAATGCAGCAGGCATACATTCGAAAATACATACATAATTATAAACAAAAAACTTTAAATGAAGATAAAATATTAGATTTATTATTAACAAAGAAAATAAAATACAAGTTACTTAACGATGGTATATAAATTGAACACACCCATAAAGTTTTTTAACCCCCGACCAAGAAAGAGGGCTGTAGAAGTTATAAGTTTGTAGTGTGTATCTGTGTGTCTGTCTGTTCCCTCGTATAATTCGGCCCAGCCGTTTTGAAGTTATCATCCGTTTTCATCGGGGTTTTTAAAATTTTCAATTTAATGTTATTTTTATTTAGTTTTTACATAATCCAAATAATGCAATAGGACAATTTTTAAACCACATCATAGAGCCAAGACGGCTGGACGGATTTTGATTTAGTTTTTTTTTGTTTCAAAGGTGACTTGACCGAGAGTGTTGTTAGTTTTTTTTATAAAATCAATTTTAATTTCTTTTTCTTTTGTTTGAAGGATGACTTGATCTAAAACCTTCTAATCCATGTTTGAAGAAAACCGTTTGAAGTTATCATACATTTTTCGGGGATTTTCAAATCTTTAATTTAATTTTATGTATTTATTGTAATATGATTGCCTCGAACATATTTGATTCTTAACCCAAAGTGATTATAGGTATAGGCTAAGGTTCACAATGTTATATTCAGATAGAATTAGACATGATCGACATTTCAAGGAACATTGGGAAAAAATTAAAAGCAATTTAGTTTTCAACATACACAGCAGAACAGAATAACGTTGTTTTGTGGAAGCCGCCACACTCCGATCGCTCATATACATATGTATATCTCTGCTTATCACCACTTGTTAGGTTGTTTGGTTAAATGTGATCGTAATCCTTATATTGGGTGTTTTTTATTGAGGTATAGAACTTTAAGTTGGCATCACTTTTTTAACTGGCGGCAATTTTGTCAGCTGTCAAGTGATTAATATTTAGTTTGGTTTGCCATTTCATCATGAACAGGTTGACAAAAGAACAACGCTTGCAAATCGTGCAAATTTATTTCGAAAATAATGGTTCAGTTCGCGAAGTTTACCGCAAGCAAAATCGCAAAATTTTGTTCAGTGGTGAGGCTCATTTTTGGTTGAATGGCTACGTCAACAAGCAAAATTGCCGCATTTGGAGTGAAGAGAATCCACATGAGACCCTTGAGACGCCATTACATCCACAAAAACTGACTGTTTGGTGTGCTCTATGGGCTGGTGGAGTCATTGGGCCATACTTCTTCCGAAATAATGCTGGAGAGTCAGTTACCTTTAATGGAGACCGGTATAGAGCCATGATAACCGACTATTTTGTTCCCGAATTGGATGGCATGAATGTGGATGAGTTGTGGTTCCAACAAGACGGCGCTACATGCCACACAGCGCACGTCACAATCGATTTATTGAAGGAAACATTCGATGAGCGCGTAATTTCGCGGAATGGACCTGTCAATTGGCCACCAAGATCGTGTGATTTGACACCATTGGATTATTTTCTTTGGGGATATGTGAAGTCGCTCGTCTACGCCAACAAACCAGAAACGTTAGGGGACTTGGAAGCCAACATTCGTGGCGTTATTGCCAACATACGGCCCCATATGCTCGAAAAAGTGGTTGAAAATTGGACCTGTAGAATTGGCTTTATTCGAGCCAGCCGCGGCGGCCACATGCCCGAAATCATATTTAAACATTAATGGCATAAAATTATCCTTCCAATAAAGCCAAATTGATGGACATTAAAACGATTTTCTTGTGTTTTATTTCAATTCGAAGTTCTATACCTCTAAAAAAAACACCCTGTATATACATACCAACTTTTTGAGAAATTTTCATACGAGAATTACTTCACTTCTAAATTGGTTTTTATCACAACAAATCACAGTTGGTTTTATTTATTTTATTGTTTTTCATATACGCATATAAAATATTTGCTTTGCATGATGTTTATTTGACGAGTTGTGGGTTGCTAAAGTGTTGCCGCTTTTGAAATTTTTTAATTTTTTTAAAATATATTTTCGAACTGGAAATAAATAAAAAATATAGGATACGGTTGAACTTTCAGGTCATACCTGGAACTTTCCAAAAATTATAACCTCAAAGCGCTAGAAAATTCATAAATTTTTAGAGCAATTAAAAAAATAAAAAGCTGAAAAATGAATGTTTTATAAAAGGAAAAAGCCTTCCTCGCATTTGAACTTTCACTATTTGACATCATCACCGTACAATGGTGCAAAGGTTAGAAAGCAAAGAACTCTGATGATGAATGATCTAGAAAATATCATGGTGGTAAGTTCGACCCTTGTTTCGGCAAAAAATTAACTTTGACTTTTTAATTACTACATGTTTTGAGTATTCCTTTCTAAATAAAATAATTTGATGAAAAATTAAATTAACAAACTACAAAGCATGAATAATAAGAATTACTTTTGAAATAAAAAAACTTTTTTTTTCGAAATTTTTCGACAGGAAACCGTTTTTGCCGACATGTCGAACGTCAGAAAAAATCTAAGATTTATCAACCGAATTATCTAAAATTCCCTCAGATATTTGGCAGTGTGTGTAGTTGGCAGTTTACTGTTATGACGTTTCTGCAAATTTTCTGAAATATTATCTAATTAATATCAGACTAGTCTGCACATTACGGAAGGCAATTTAATTTCCTTTAAGATATTTAACAGAATAGTCTGCACAATTTCTTATCTACGTCTTACTACTTTTAGCAGCCACTTCTGCGTAATAATTCCCATTTATCTCTTAACAGTTTGTGCATAAATATTCGAAATTTTAAACTTATAAAATACGGGTAAATGATCTGCCATAAGCATTAGAGCAATGCATGGGTAATTTTATACGACGTTTATGATAAATTTTTAAGTTTAGCTCCCACTTTTTTCCGACATTAATACGAAAAGATGCAAAAAGTATCAGATAATTCGGAAAATTTTCTGATGTTTTGCCAGACAATTTTCCTACATTGTTCAGACATGTCGAAACTTCCTTTAGAATTTCTCTAGAAAATTCGTACAGAATTCTCTTAGTCCCCTTTTACATATCAGACATTTCTTGCCTGACAGAAAAATATATAGGCGAGAGGAAGAAAAGGTAGAGAGTGTAGTACACGACTATCTGTACTGCACATTTTTCGCTTCTGTTTTCTACTTTTCGCAATACATACGCAAATCAAGCAAACAAAGCCACAATTCTAACAAAAAACACACACATAAAGTAAAAGAATCGGACATTTTTTGACGAAGTGTGAAAGCTTCAGGCAAGTTCAAAAGAGAATTGAAAAAATGTCCGTCAAGAAATGTCTCATATGTAAAAGGGTACTTCGACATTTCGGCAGAATTCTTACTGCCTGTTCGCCGATGTCGATGGAGTTCTTTCTTTCGCACAAATTACATTTCAAGCAAAAACAAATTAAAAAATTTTGTTGTTGTTTTAAATATAATTGTGCTAAAGAAAGAACTCCTTCGACGTCGGCGAACTGGCAGTTAGAATTTCCCCAGACAAAGAGGTCCGGTCCGGTTTCTTGTCAACCACTTATATGATTGATATTCGGTACGTTTTTTGACCCGGATACGAATTCGGCATCTTGTGCAGACTTTCTGGTTGACTTTGAACCGAAATCGGCAAAAAAAAAAATTTCCGGGAAGTCTTACGACATTTTGATGCTACGTACGAATTTTATACGACATTTCTGAAAATTTTCTAGTTTTAGCTTCGACTCTTCTGAGACATTAATTAATTCAACAAAAAGTAAAAACAACAACAAAACGGTAGCTATGTATAAGAAGGAATATAAAACAAAAATGAAGATTTTACTGGAAGACCGCAACACATATAAAATAATAAACATAGACCCGACAACTAAATTGCAGAAAATGAACAACAATATTGTGAACGAGCTTTGCAAAAACAATAATATAACGAAATACCAAAAATCGGTTATGACGTCCCACGCGGCCACAGCACCCGTGTTATATGGCCTACCAAAAATACACAAGGAAAACATTCCCTTAAGGCCAATTTCATCATCTATAAAGGTTCCTTGCTACCATTTGGCCAAACATCTTGGCACAATCTTAAAAAATCTAATCTCCCCGATTTTTAACGTGAAAAACTCCTTCGAATTAAAGGATAAATTAGATACAATATCTTTGGACGAAAACGACATTATAGTTTCATTCGACGTAGTATCGCTTTTCACAAATATACCAACCCACCTAGCCATAAATAATATACTTGACCAATGGGAACTTCTGAGAGAACATACAACTATACCAAAGACACGCTTTCTCAAGCTCCTAAAATTCTGCTTAACTGACAATAATTATTTCACGTACAATGAAAAATTTTACCATCAAACGTATGGTATGCCAATGGGAAACCCATTATCACCAACGATTGCAGATATAGTTTTAGATGCACTACTTGACGATGTAATTAACAAACTGAAAGTGAGGAATATACATATAAAATTCATGTCGAAGTATGTAGACGATCTACTTGCAATTATTCATAAAGAAGACGAAACCATTATATTAGAGACACTCAACGCTTATCACAATAAATTACAGTTTACGATCGAAAAAGAGTCAGAACAACAAATACCGTACTTGGACATGCTTATCATCAGGAATGAAAACAAAGTCATCACAGATTGGTATATGAAACCGACAGCATCAGGACGACTCATAAATTATAACTCAACGCAACCGATAAAAATGAAGATTAACGCTGCAACCAATTTGGTAAACAAAATAATTTATATAAGCGACAAAAAATTTAGAAATGGAAATATAAATAAAATAAGACGGATGCTCACTATGAACAATTATCCAATTTACATCACAAACAACATAATTAACAGAAAACTGAGTAACAAAAAAATTATAAACAATGCCGAATCAGGAGAACAAAAAAATTTTTACAGTGTACCATTTATCCCCAGGCTAACAGAAAACAAAACATTAAAAAACATGATAAACAACGAAAATGTAACAATAGCACACACATCGAACAAAACACTAAGGCATCTATATACAAGCAAAGAGACAAAAGTAGACAAATTAAAAAAAGATAATGTTGTATACGAACTTACATGCGTTGGCAACGAAAGGGAAAGATGTAACAAAGTTTATGTTGGAACAACAAAAAGAATGCTAGCTACACGATTAGCGGAACATGAGGCAGATATAAAGAAGGGAAAGGAGACCACTGGACTATCACAACACATTAAAGAAAGCCAACACAAAGTAGATTTTAAGAGCGTAAAAATTTTAGACAAGGAAAAATCCGCAAATAAGAGATACACATTAGAGAGCTTAAAGGCGGTGTCAGATAAAACTTTGTCGCTTTGCGTGACGTTTCTAACTTTGATAGAAAAGTGTAAAGCAAAAGGTGTATGACACAATGAAAACTTTGACAACACTCGCGCATTGATCGTTTACCAAAAAAGTAGTTGATAATTTTGCTATTTATATATATATTTTTTATAAAAATAAAAGTCAATTATGTTATTTTACGATTTAGTATAAATAAATAAATGCCACATACATATTTACCTCTTATTAAAACAGATTCAAACGCGCAATATGTTTCGTTTGGCAATATAATAAAAGAAAATTATTTCAGCTGATTGTCAAAGCAAGCAAAAAGATGAGAGTTGCCGAACTTTTCGCTTCACGCTGCGTTAAAAGTGCTTTATGTGACATGTTTCGTATAAGTATGTACATTTCATCTTAGATGTCAAAGCGAATCTGTAACGCAACGCGAAGCAAAAGTTTTATCTGACATGGCCTTAAGGATACAACAACGTTTATCGAAAGCTCTAAACACAAAAGAAGACAAAGATCAAACAAAGCTCCAGTATTCAGTTGCAATAAACCAATAAAAGTACGTTCTGTGATATAATTTTAGTTCAATTCTGTGATTTAATTTAATTATTTTATTTATTTATTATATTAATTTTTGTACGTGTTGTCCAACTTTACACAAATATTTTAATAACGAATAAATAGACAGTGATGTAAAATTATAATCGTAAGTTGAACTATGTGTTACATTACAAACATTTATATTTTTTAAAAAATTTATACATACATACATATGTGAATATATATTTAAGGGAAAAAAATTTTTCTTCAACAGAATTTAATAAAATTCATCTCCTGATGAAGTCGACAAACCATCGACGAAACGTTGAGATAAAGATTAAATAATTAGTTTTATTTACATCGCCAGAAAAAATTAACATTGACCAAAAATAGCCCAAAGATATAAATATATGGAAATATAAAAATCTTGACAAACTAAGTATTACTTCATAATTGGTCACAAATACATTAAATAAAAAAGTAAAAAGCATTGATAAATATTGTACCCTGTGGTAAAAAGTATCGGTAATATCGGAAAATTTGTTGACATTTTCTCTTTTCCTTTTATCATTTCCATAGACAATTTGCCAGAATTCGTAGAAAATTCTCTTAGAAGATATTTAGACGAAGACTTTTTAATAGCTTGATTTTTTATAGTTGATCCTCGAACAGGGTAAAAATATGTTTCAACGATAACAAATCCAAAAGATATTGCATGAGAAAGTAAATTTCTTTTGGATTTGGTATTACGATAAACGCACCCCGTTTGGCCATAAACTTTAAAAACATCAAGCTATAAAGTATTCGTTTAAATTCTATATTAGACATTTCGGCAAAGGTTTTAGAAATTCATGAAACAAAGAGGTCCGATTTTTTGACAACCACTCATATGATATTCGGTGCGTTTTCCGACCGACTTCAGATATGAGTTCGGCATCTTATGCAGACTTTCTGACCGAGTTCGGCCCGAATTGGGCAAAAAACTTTCGTTATACGGACATCACCGTAAAAAGAGTCAGGATAACGTCATATAACTTCAAAACGTCTAGATCTTGATGAATAGCCGATTTTCGCGAATCGGACTGAAATTATTAGCATCTCATTTTTATTAGAAGGGAGATTTAAATTAAATTAGAAAATTAGAAAAAAGAAAACATTCATCAAACTATTCCATTACGGACACCGAAGGGTTAATCATCAGACCCAATATTAAATATGTAGTACATTATTTTAGACTAGCTAATCGTTACTTACTACTTTTGTTCGTTTTTTCGTTTATATTTTTGTTTTTATTGCCAAAAGTCAAGTTGTGATGATGTTATTTAATTGTTGTTGTTCTTCATTTTAGTCTTAATGATTTTTTTGTTACTTTGTTGTTGTATTTCATTTTTTGGCTTAAAAACTCTACAGAGAATTTATACTTTTTGTTATTGTTTTAAAATGAAACATTAAAATGTAAAATTTTTCATACGTATTTTTGTTGCTTTGAAGTTTCTACTTCTTGATTGTGCCTTTTAACATTAAAATTTGTTTTATTCGTTTTGTTTGTTTGGCTGTTTGTTATTGAATCGCTTGAATGCTAAAAACGATTGTGGCAAACTTTCAGTTGCATTTTGTTACTTGTTGAAGTGTGTTGCAAATAAATTAAATTTTTAATTTTTTATTTTAAAAGCCTTTCATATTTTTTTTTAAAACTTCTTTTATATAGCAAACATCTAATTACTTTAATTATCTGCTAATAAAAAGTATAAAAGTAAAACTTGAAAAATATAAGTGAGAAATTTGTTTGGTTTTAAACAAGTTTAAAAATAATTTAAATGAAAAAATAAAAAAAAACCAAAATAAAAAAAAAATACATAAAAAACAATTAATTATACTATAAAGAACAAATTTAATAAACAGCTTTTTTGTTTTTTTAAACAGTTAATAAATATTTTGAAAATAAATACATACGAAACTAAATTCAAGGTAAGAATTAATTTTTACTTATGAACAATTTTTATTAACAAAAAAATAACAGACATTTGGACAGATCAGTCCAACATTTTGTTGTGAAATGTTTGTTGTAACTAAAACCACTTCATTATAAATAGGTCTGTAATTAAGTCTCACTTACCAACAATATGAAAGCTGTCTAACGAAGTACTCGTATTTTGTGGTTGCGTGAGACATGGCGCAAATATTATTTACGAAATATTTATCTACACCTCAATATATACTTAAGTGCCAATTACAATACAGGGTAATGCAGAAATATTGGAAGACAAACATTCATTCAAAAACTTCTTGCAAAACTTCTTTCAAACAATAATAAGCATTTGATAAAGAATTTTTTCTTTTAACACCGTATTAAGTCTTTCAAGTCAAAGTACATTTTTAATAAGATAGTTTAAAGAACTTAACCCATACGTTTGAAAGATTCTTTTTTAATATGTATTACTTTAAAATAGTACTATTTTAAAAGGTAATTTTTCAAAAAATGTTTTAAAAATATTTTTTAATAAGGCCGTTTTAAATCTACTTTTTTAAAACGTATTTTTTTAAAAAGTACATTTTCCAAAAGGTACATTTTATAAAAAAACGTTTTGAAAAGGTACTTTTTTTATTAGGTACTTTTTTAAAAGATACTTTTTTTTAAAAGGTACTTTTTTAAAAGATACTTTTTTTAAAAGGTACTTTGCTTAAAAGATACTTTTTTCAAAAGGTACTTTTTTAAAAGGTACTTTTTTAAAAGGTACTCTTTTTAAAACGTACTGTTTTTAAAAGGTACTTTTCTTTGGAGGAGCTTTTTTAAAAGGTACTTTTTTCAAAAGGTACTTTTTTTAAAAGGTACTTGTTTTAAAAGGTACTTTTTTAAAAGGTACTTTTTTTAAAAGGTACTTTTTTTTAAAGGTACTTTTTTTAAAAGGTACTTTTTCTAAAAAGTACTTTTTTTAAAAGGTACTTTTTTTAAAAGGTACTTTTTTTAAAAGGTACTTTTTTTAAAAGGTACTTTTTTTAAAAGGTACTTTTTTTAAAAGGTACTTTTTTTAAAAGGTATTTTTTTTAAAAGGTACTTTTTTTAAAAGGCACTTTTTTTAAAAGGTACTTTTTTTAAAAGGTACATTTTTTAAAAGGTACCATTTTTAAAAGGTACTTTTTTTAAAAGGTACTTTTTTTAAAAGGTATTTTTTTAAAAGGTACTTTTTTTTAAAGGTACTTTTTTTAAACGTTACTTTTTTCAAAAGGGTCGTCTAAAAGGCACTTCTTTTAAAAGGTATTTTTTTAAAAGGTACGTCTAAAAGGTACTTTTTAAAGGTAATTTTTTGAAAAGCTGATATTTTTAAAAGGTACTTTATTTTATAGACTCAGGAGCTGGAATACTAGAGCTTCGAAGGAATTTGTAGTGTGTAGATGGCCAAAGCTCTGGTCATCACAATGGGCCTAATAGCCTCTGAGTTTACTTGTTGACAGCTCACCACTTAAAAAGTTAGCTATTTACAAGGTACTGTTTTAAAAAGTACTTCGTCAAAAGGTACTATTTCAAAATGTACTTTTTTAGAAGGTACTTCTTTCAGGGGTACTTTTTTCGAGAGGGACGTTATCTCTGCTTTCTCTTATTTTCGCAAAGTTTCAGAATTTTGCTCTGCAACCTTAAAACAATTATCCGAAGCATTCGAATGGATACGACGATTTGGACACTCAAATTAAGAAATTGTGATGAGGAAACCTCTTGCAAATTTTACTAATATGTATTTAGTATAAAAACAACTTTTTCGCTTTATTACAATCGAATGAATAAAAGTTATGAACTTACAAAATTTAAAATTCTTGGCACACTTGCTTTAAATTTGAGCGTTTTGTTCTGATTTATGATGAGTTTTTTAAAGCTTTTTTGTACATTTTAGTCCAAAGAGAAATCTGATAGTAATGGAACTTTTATTAATTAAAGTGCAATAGTTAGGAAATACCAAGTAGTTTTGATGATAGAAATAAAATTATATCTGATTGTTCATTAATTGGCTAAAAGGGGTCTATACTCTTAGATATACTCTTTTTAGAAAGCTTTTTCTTATTTCCCCAATATATTTATTTGGCTAATTCACAGTACGTACATACATACATATGTACATTCATTAAAAACTGTTGGATGGGCAGTTAGTTGTCACTTTCTAATTGGCCATAAGTAATTTGTTGTAATAATATAGAATAATTTTTTGCATCTTTAAGATTAATTTTAAAAAATTTCATATCTAACGACAAGACTAATTTTATTGTCACAAAGGCGGCTAGAGGAATCTCAATTTAGATCTCCAGAATTGTAGGGTATTTTTGATCACATATGAGAGCTTCCAATGTTTGCTAATCGTTAAACAGTGTTTAATGCAAACACTATTTGCATCGGTAAAACTTGTTAGCCGCGTTCGATTTAATTCGCTTATAATTTAATTTGTGATAAATTTACGTAAAATATTCTCACATTAATTTCCAAAGAGATTGTACATGACGAAGTAAATTAATGTGTTGTATGTAAAATATATTGTTTTCTTTTATTTTAACTATGATTTGAACATTTTAGCAACGGATATGTAATAAAATTGGGTCAAGAATTCATTTAATAGGAAAACAGTAAAACAATACAAAATACACACTACAAATATAGGTTTTAGTTGTTTAACCTTTTTCTTTATTTAATAAATAAATTATATGGCTGATTCCCATTCTAAACGTAAATTTTGTGTTTTTTTTGTTTACCAATGCAACTAAATGAAATATGACAAGGTAGGATTCATCTTATAGTTTTCGTCTCAATCAATGGATCCTGAAATAAAATTATATATCTCGATTTCTTTAACATTTTAGTGTATGGAGCGTTACATTTGCTTTCGCGGTTGTTCCAGGAGTGATTTTTGCGAAAAATATGCAACACAAAAATGAGTATAGGGCTTAAAAGCACTATACATCCGCTCTTTAAAAACAAAAACTTATAATAATCACAGGACGAAATTAAAAGTTATGACCACTTTTTCAATTTTGACTTGAGTTCACATGGAAAAGAAGTTTTTATTTTTTTAAATAATTCTTTACAGACATTTCTATATAAGCAAAAAGGAGACTAACTTTTTTTCAAATATGACTTATTTTAATAAAATCTTGTTGGTCGATTCAAAAGTTATGGCAATTTCAAATAATTTCTTTGTAGCAAAATACGACCTACCTAATATACATTCTGCGAGAATATAACAACCCACAGTGCTGTAGAAGCATAATTTATTCAAAGAAAACCAGAAATTTGTAAGCAGATAATGTTTTTTATATCGTTTCTACCCTTCAGCTGCTGTTAACTTTTTTTAACGTCTTAAAATTTATACATAAATTATATTTAAAAATTTTCTTAAGTAACGGTCAATACATTTTTATACGAACTCAATATTCTTTTTTTTTCAGAACACACACTGTATTTGGAATTCCACACAATTCAGATGTATAATCTTCGATGTATTTTAACATAACCTCCTTAGGTATTCACTAAAAAATTTCAATTATATTAAAAATATGGATAACACTCAATAAACAACGATTGATTGATGAAACGTTTTGCAATGTAATACTATTTAACAAAGTTCACAAAACTTTTAGATATTTAGATGTACAAACATACGCTGTTATTTTAGTGTACATATGTTGTTAATACAATTTTATTAATTAACCTGAGTACTGAAGCATACTAAAAGAGCGTAATGCTCAATACACATGACTGCGGACAACATCAATTAAAAAAACATATAATTTCTAGTATTTTTCAAAATTTTATGTGTAAAATAAATGCAAATATTCTAAATCCGTTATAAATTTAATTTCGTTTTTGAAAGAATTCAATGTGGAAAATCAATAGCATGCATTACGGACACGCCATTTAGTATGAAGAGTGTAAAAGCAGTATTTTCGTTCTGCGTTTCTAACACTTAATGGATAGTCTTACATAAAAAAAATTATGTACGTTTTTCATTTTCAAATTTATGCGTTTATTTTTACTTTTAACGGACACGAAAAAAGCATTTGAAATGAGAATCAGGCATATAAATCCGAAATGCTAAATAATAATAATATCAAAAGATCTTTTTGAATTAATTTTATTTAATATTTTACTTTAAAAAATATTTTATTATTAAAAAGAAGGTGCGCGCCAAAATGGTAAGGTCACTTCTTTTTTTAGCTGTGGTAATGTAAAAGTTCAAAGATTTTTGCAAGATACCATTCGTTTTTGAAAAGCACTTGTGCAAAAATGTTTATAACTATATTGTTTGTTGTTAATACAGACTTAATTTGTTCTCATTGCAATAAGTCAAATAGAGAAGGAATAGCATGGTTTTTTAAAATATATAATTGGGGTATTCACAAGGTGTCTTATCATGTCATAATGTCATAAAGTGCTAATATTTTAAGATAGTTTAAAAACATTGTTGTTGTGCTTCAAACAAAAGAGTCCTAAATTTAAAAAAACATACTTAAACGCTTATAGCCAAGACTTCAAGCTTTAATTTAAAGCATATCATGTATTCCTGTGTGCTAAATTTGCAGAGATATTTGAAGTTAAAATATATATATCGATGATATGAATGTATTGTAGGTTTATAGTAAGTGCATACCATCTTTAAACCTATTTTAAAATTTTCATGTAATATACATTTATGAATGCAATTTTATGAAATTTTGCTTAAAAGTAGTTTATTGCCCTGTTTTAAATATTTATGAATATGGCTGTAAGAGTTTAAAATATATTCAGCTGGGTTTTATTTACTTTATTAACAAGCTGAATAATTTAAAAACAAACTGGCCTTAGCCTAATAATCAATTTAGATTCACAAACTGGCTATTATTTAAATTTTGTCACTTGTTCTTAGCATTCTGATTTCAAGTATTTATAATTGTTTTTTTTTATGAGCTGATACAAATTTGAAATAGCACATTAGATTATGAGGGGTTGCTCACAACAGTCATATATTTTCGTGTTATTATTTTAAAACATATGACTTTATGAAACTTCATCGAAACATGCCAAGAATAAATGTCAAAAACGTTTTTTCTTAAGTTGGGTCATGAGTAACTTTTCATTCACGGTCTCGCACGCTCACGTTAAAAATACTACGAATCTTTTCAGACTCGCAGATTACAGATTTGTTACGGTGTGGAAATTTTGTACAGAAAATTTTGTAAAAAGCGTTGCAGTGGCGGTATATAATTTCCGAAAATACCGTTACGTAATATGTGAATAGCACCATAACTTAAATAAATAAATGTGTACGTTAAGACTGGCGCTAAAAATTCCCCTTTCGATTTTTATAAAACCCTAGACGGATTATTGTAACACTTGGTCTAAAACTGATGTGGTGAAAATTGGAGCTAAATCGGACAACTTTAAGCCGTGCCACAATGAGGTAAAATTTCAAATTTTGCAAAATTCACCGATTTACCAGCAACTGATTAGAGAATTCGTAATTTTGAAAATACACCCTTGTGACTCATGTGGCTTCAAATGACACTTGTTTTTCACAGATATATCAAAGTTATTTTCTCCAAATATTTGGAAAATCTTTACAAAAAAAGTTTTAAAACACTTTATGAACGAATACATTAACACTTCTACACTTTGGGCTCAAAATAACACATTAAAAACTATGTTGCAAAATTTGCATTAAGTATTTTTGCAATGGTTTTGCCAAATATTTTAAAAAAATGTTCAAGAAATAATTTTGAAATGTTTTTTTAGCGTGTAATATTGACCCAGATGAGAGTAAAGGGTTAACTTTTCCAGCAATAAATTTTGAATAAAATTTAACATATTCAAAGGCGCACCCACACCGAAAATTACCGGAATGAATTGTTGGAAAATGGGTAAATTTTGTGAAATTTGAACTATGACCTCAATGGGGCACGCCTTATAACGAGTGATTTTTTTGCTATTATCTTTTTGGCAACACTAGTTTTGACAGCTCACGCACGTTTTGTATCTTGTGTCACTGTCAAACATCTTCAGTTTGGTCTATAATTTAATCATGTATCGTCTTACAAACGAACAACGCTTGCAAATTATTGAATTTTATTACCAAAATGCGTGCTCTGTTAAGTTAGATGAATATCCACTTTTTTATCGAAGAATTGTGTTCAGCGACGAGGCTCATTTCTGGTTGAATGGATACGTGCACAAGCAAAACTGCCGTATTTGGAGTGAAGAGCAGCCAGAAGCATTGCAAGAGCTACCAATGCATCCACAAAAAACAACCGTTTGGTGCGGATTATGGGCTGGCGGCATCATTGGGCCGTATTTCTTCAAAGATGATGCGAATCACAACGTTACTGTGAATGGTGAGCGCTACCGTGCGATGATAACAAACTTTTTTCTGCCCAAAATGGAAGAGCTTGACTTGCATGACATGTGGTTTCAACAAGACGGTGCCACATGCCACACAGCACGCGAAACAATGGACCAATTGAGAGGCGAGTTCGGTGAACAGTTTATTTCACGCTTGGGACCAGTCAATTGGCCGCCCAGATCGCGCGATTTAACGCCTCTAGACTATTTTTTGTGGGGCTATGTTAAGGCTAATGTCTATAGCGACAAGCCCGCTTCGATTGACGCACTGGAAGCCAACATTGCCAACATTATTCGTGAGATACCGGCCGAAATGTTGGAAAGAGTATGCCAAAATTGGACTAAGCGGATGGACCATTTGAGGCGCAGCCGCGGCCAACATTTGCATGAAATAATCTTCAAACATTAAATTATATCGACCCAACTATCGATCGAAATAAATATTTCATGCATTTTTCTGAATTTTATGTGTTTTTTTCTTTTTTACTTTCCGATAGTTCTTATAAAATCACCCATTAGTAGGCCGATTCAGCTCAAATTTTCCCCATATCAGTTTTAGACTAAGGGCCATTATTATAGCTTGAAAACAGCTAAAGTTAAGGTGTTATCGGGACATATAAATCGTTTTTCAGTATTATAAATAGATTTTAAGCAAAAACTTTCCGATAAGCTAAAGGGAAGTTCTTCTTGCTTTTAATTTTAACGTGAGGTTTATGCTATTGGAGCTGCCTTAGCTTTTGAAAGTATTTTAATTAAAGAGACATTGAAACAATTTTCGAGCATAATTTTTGGGAAAAAAAAGAAATATTTGCTTCCTTTGCTGTGTGTATTAAAAGTATTTTAAAGCGACGCTTAAAGGGCAAAATACACCATCAAAATGCTTGACAAGCATGTTAATAGTATGAGTGAAATTTCGTTAGTATTAGTGACACCGACGACGCTTGATGGAAAATCTACTTGGTTTTGATTTTTCGTCAAGCACACGTACACGAATCTGACACCAAGCATTTTTATGGTGTATTTTGCCCTTAAAGATGTTAAACGATTTTCGCTATGGTATTGCCATGTTTTCGAAAAGATTAATTTTATTTTACAGGGAAGTTGTAATAACGAAAATAGTTACAGGTAACTTTATTCCTTACTTTAGCTATAGTTTGCTTTTACAAACGCGTACTTAACAGGCAGGTTGTAATAACGGGCTTAAGTATCACAATAATCCACCTGAGTTTTTATTAAAATCCAAAAGTTTAGTTTCCTCCATGCATCCTAATGCCACTCTAGTGTACATGTTTTTATTTTGAGAGTCTGCTGGCAAGATGTCTCAAGTTGAAGTTGAAACTCCGGCCGGAAGGTAAAATTCCGACTGCTGATCGGTGCAGCTGCTGTGGATTGTTCCTGTGTCGGAGAACTCCTGGGATTTTGGGCATCTTAGGCCCTGTTTCTCGGAATCTCCAAACTGGTTTGTGTCCTTGCCAAATGGTCTGTGAGTTGGCTAAGTGCTTCGTGACCGTGCTAGCTGGAGGTATCTCTGCTAACTATTGGCGATAAGTATCGTATTAGGCGCTAATATACAGTATGGCCAGCACTGTTTCAGATAAAGCTTTTCCATCATCGATTTGATCTCAAATTGTTATTGCACTAAGAAAAAAAGAACAATGAAAAATAGAAAGTGTTATCTTATCATTTTAATGGCATGTATTTGTTTTTAAACTATGTATATTTTAATTATTGGAAACTCGACTATTTGTAATTATTGCTGCAACAATCGTTAATGATGTTGTGAAAATTATTTTTGCATATTTTCCATAATCAGAGAAAAATAACCTTAATGACAAGTAGCAATTATTTTGAACTAGAGATGGGCACCGCTCACGTGATTAGTTTGTATTAGATGTGATCAGAGGTGATCTCGCATGATCGTGAATATCTTTTTGGTATGACTCTTCTGCATATTTTCTGAAATATTATCCGATTAATATTGGACTACTCTGCACATTATTTTAAGGACGTAAAAAGTATAAAAAAATTCCAAGTTTTCTGATGTTTTGTCCGACAGTTTTCCGATATTGTTCAGATATGTCGAAAATTAATTTAGAATTTTCCTGAAAGTTCCCCCGCTTTCCTGTCAACCACTCATATGACTTTGGGTACGTTTTCTCACCGACTTCGCCATCTTGTGCAGAGTTTTTGTTCGACTTCGAACCGAAATCGCCAAAAATTTTTGCTACTTTTCGTCTGAATTTAAAGTTGTAAATATTTATGGGGTATGCATGAATATTAGTGAGAAATCACTCATGATTTCATCTCTAGTTTTAACATATGAAAATTTCACTTCAAATAATTTTCTGATATCTACTGTTATAATTTTATAATAACACGTCCCGCACAATGCTGATAAATTTTTGCATATGACCCACTCACTCACTGTTTGCAAAAATGGCAGAAACAATTTAAATAAATTAAAAAATAAAAAGAAAGAGGTGAAAAATCTCATTATGTAGGCGGTGGTTTGCTTGAAAGTCAGTCTGACTGTCTACAATTCAGATGTTACGTTGTTGATATTTTGAAAGAAAAGTTAAATGTAGCGATAAAGCAAATAAATAATGCATCTTCTTTAAAATTAACAAAACATAATAAAAAAAGAAAGGTTGTTTGTTTTTTAATACTGGGAAGTTTTTATTTGTTCGTTTTCAGTTCTTCAGTCTACAACAATACAATTGTTTGTTGTTATACATACGAGTATTACACAAAAATAAAATTATTATATGCTTTAATTATTTTATTTATTTCGTTTTAATAACAAAAACTAACACAAATTTTTGTTTAATTAATAAAACAGCATTTGTTCATCACCACGTAACGCCTCATAAATTTTTTTTGAGGGAATTTTTTAATTTGGAAAAAAAGAAATATTTGCATAAATTGCAAACTGTAAAATATGTGATTGGTGGGTGAGTGGCATAAGCTAGTTTCAATAAAAATTTTTATCTGTGTTATACCTATAGATTATTACATATGTGAATCACTATTACTTTAACAAATTCCAAAATTCAATACTTTTATGCTTGTTTCTTATTTTAATTTTGCAAACTTGATTTATTCTCAAACACTAGCCATACATACTTACATAACTTGAAAATTTTTTATTTTAATTATTTTACAATTAAACCCTTCACTTTCTGATTTAATTGAAAAAGTGTTAAAGTTTTAAAATATTATATTTAACTAATTCACCACCCATTTATTACACTTGCTTACAAAAAAAAAAATTACCAATTAAGTTATGAGTTTAGTCGAACTGTTTGGGCTTATATCCAAAGAGTTCGGTTTTAGTTTAATTTTTCAATGAAATTGTATTTTTATTTAGAGATAAATGTGAAGCATGTAGACAAATAAAATTTTGAAAGTGCGGAGGGTTGAACTGACGTTTCGATAGCTCCAGCTAATCTCATCAGAGTTCTTTACCGCTTAGACCACTCGACCAAAGTCGGTGGTTTGCAGTCAAGCGGCAAAGAACTCTGATGAGATTAGCGGGAGCTACCGCGCAGTCAAAATTTTCTTCGTCCACATGCTTTACATTTATCTCTAAATAAAAATATAATTTAATTGAAAAATCAAATTAAAGCCGAACTCAAGCTAAAAATAATTAAATTTCTTTGGATTTAAACCCACACAATCGACTAAACTCCTAATTTAATTGTTAAACTCTAAAGGCACCTAGCAAAAAGGATTTACATGTTCAAATAAACTGAACAAACAAACATTCACAGACATACTTGTAATTATCAATGATAATTTATACTAGAATAGAGAAATAATAAAAAGAAGCTTAACACAAAACAAAAAGAAAAAAGTGAATATCAATAACTATCAAATGAAATTACAGCTCTAAGACTGACAGTATGAATTGATTAAAATTAGATGATATTGAACTCTTGACTGCAAACCACCGATTTTGGTCGAGTAGTCTAAGCGGTAAAGATCTCTGATGAGGCTAGCGGGAGCTATCGAAACGTTGGTGCAACCCTCCGCGCAGTCAAAATTTTCTTTGTCTAAATACTTCACATTTATCTCTAAATAAAAATATATATATATTGATTGAAAAAAATATATATTGATTGAAAAACTATATTAAACCGAACTCAAGCCAAAAATAACAAAATTTCTTTGAATAAAAAAATTTACCTTAAAAAATATATGTTTTTTAAGCTAATTTGGCGTTGCTGAGCACGAATATAACATTAATTTATTACTCATAAGCTCCGTTACTAGAATCAAAATTTATTGAGTTACAGGCCTCAAGATTTGAAAAAAAAATAAAATTTTTTTTAAAAAGCGTACAAAAATAGCGTTACGTAATATGTGAATAGCCCCTAACACAATTTTTCCCCTTGTTTTGTAAAAAGTCTTTAAAAATATTTTAAATACTTAAAATCTCAATACGCTGTTGAAAACTACAACTACTGTCGAAATTTCTCTTTTAGACGAGTAAAACTAATAGACAACCTCCTGAGCAATCTGGGAAGTTTATCATTGAAATGAAAGTAGGAACACTCCTCTGCTATGTCCATGAGAAAATTTATACTGATCGAATTATCCGTTTAGGAATGGTTGAAAATATTTTAATTGTGCCCCACTGCGCATTGTAAGTCTGATAAAAAAAGTATATAACTAGCGATGCCAGTCGGGACTGGTTCTTAAAAATTGCGCTACTCAGGACTTAAATATTAAGTACCAAATTCCGGATTTTGGTATCCAATCACGGGATTGAAAATGCAACGAAGTCCAGTCCGCTCTAGTAACTCTATGTTTTCCCGCAATTATTCCATTTTAGCATGTATTTATTCTCGTTATTATTACATATTTTTAATATTAAGATAAAGAGTTAATGAAAAACTCTCTTTCGCTCATAAAAAATTACAGCAATTGTTATACCCAGGGAACATTTTGCTGCCGACATGTCTGACCCCAGAAAAATCTGAAACTTTATCTAAAATTTAGCAGAATATTTGGGAATTTTCTGGTACGACGTTTCTCCACATTTTCTGAAATAATATCCGCTATCAGACTAGTCTGCACTTTATCGGAGGGCACTTTAATTTCCTTTAAGACATTTAACAGAATACTCTCCATATTTTCTGACATACGACTTACGACGTTTATCTGACACTTCTGCACATTGTCTAATTTTGGTTTTCGTCATAATTCTCATTTATTTCTTAAGAGTTTTTGCATAAATATGTAAGTTTTTAAAGGAAAAGTGCATGGCACACAAGACGGACGAGCTATAGAAGTCTTAATATTTTTTGATTCTATTTGCGAATTTGATACGACACATCTGATCAATTTCTAATTTTAACCCCGACATTAATACGACATGCCGTAAAAAATAATAGAAAAAAAACCGGACAATTTGCTGATGTTTTTCAAACATTTTATCGCCAGAAAATTCCTTCCGAATATCCCCAGAATTTTTTTTCAGAAATCGTATGGAATTCTCTCATATATTTCGACAAAGCTTTCAGAATTTTCTCAGAAAAATATGCCCGCTTTCTTGTCAACCACCACTCATTCGATTTTCGGTAAGTTTTCTGGCATACTTCGGGTATGATTTCGGCAACTTGTACATACTTTCTGACTAAATTCGTATTTGGCAAAAAATGTTTGCTGAGTAAGTAAATAAAATCTAATAAATTTAACCGTTTTTTTTTTGTTTAATAACAATTTGTCTCCGTTTAGAAATGAAAACAATATTTTTATTCTTATCAAAATTGAGAGTCAAATTGTTTTTGTATTTTTTGCTGATAAAGCAAACTCAGTACGTGTAATTTGTTATACCAACACCTTTATTTTCATAATGACAAGAACAGAATAATACTAAAAAATAAAAAAAATCTGTACAATGCAGACCACAAAAATATGACAGTCAATAACGTGAATTTAACTGTAACGTGTCGTGTTTCATTAACTCTAGAAAAATAAATGTAAAACGAGAGTTTAAATTAAAAAAATTTTCATTTAACGTGGCTTAAATTAAGATGATCAAAATGGCTAAAGTGAGATGTTGCATATTTTGTTTGTTATCAAATTATCAGTTAATTAAAAGTCATCGAAAATTATATCAAATTACATATATCAAGTTTTTCGAAATAACACTTCAACTGGAAAATGTGTCTTTGCATATCATTTGCAAAAAATTAATTGCATCAAACATGGTTCAAGACAGCTATTAATGTCATATATTTTGCCTATTTTTATTGTTATTATTTAGTGCATACGTATGTATGTTTGTATATTAGGAACATCCTTAGCTATATATATGGTGATTTTTTTACTCTCATTTTCTGTTTACAAAATTTTTTATGAAATTAATATTTTTGCAGTTATGAGACAAACAAAATGAAATTTTATGTTTTTTCTTTAATTCGAGCGGGTAGCGGAACGTCTTACACCCAACCGATTGATATGAAAATTTAGTAGGATAATCTTTTATCAGTATTCCTCAAACTGGGGAAGGGTTAGTGTACAAGAAAGTTGACAAAAAAATCGCCATATAGCTAAGGGTACCCTAATGTATTTACATAGTATATCAACAATAAGAAAGATAATGATCGTTTAACAAATTCCAAACAGCTGAGAGTAAACTAATATATTATATAAAAAGGGTTATCAGAGCAAGTACATTTATTATCAAAAAAAAAACTAAACTGCGTTTATCATTATAAATATGCGGAAATAATATATTTATTTAAGACTACCAGAATTAGTTACATCTTATGTACATTTAAGATATTTTTTGGCATTACTTTTATCATGCATAGTGATGGCAAAAAGAAAATTATTAGTCGATTAGTTAACCCTGCACAGTGGGGTAGTATCAAAATGTTTTAGAAATAGATCAGGCATTTCTAAACGGATAATCCTATCAGTATAAAATTTCACATTGTCATAGCAGCAGTGTATTCCCGTTTATTTTTTGAATACCTATTTCCCAAATTACTCAGAAGCGGAGCTATGAAGCATAGGGTTACGTAGATAGTCAACTAACATGGTCAAAACATAAAGATAGTCAAAAACATAAAGCTGAAAGTCCATAGCACGCCTTTTCGCATCAACGCTTTCACACGTTTTACGCATTACACGCTTTTCAGCGTTTCAAGTTACATGTCACGCTTTTTACGCAGAAGTTTTTTTTGTTAATTTATGCTCGCATATATTTTTAAACTTTATTACAAGAGCAAAATAGTACACTATACAAACATAGTCATCGATAGCATTGAAAATAAAGTATCAATGGCTATAAAAAACAGCTAACCTGTTAGTACGCCGCTGATGACGCTTACAAAAATAGAAAGTAGACCTACTTTTTGCGTTGGACGCGTCAAGGCGACATGCTCTATAGCTTGATACGTATAACTACACTGAATCAACTTTTTTGACAGCCACGTATGCCGCAAAAAATCGTGTAACGCGTGTTATGGACTTTCAGCTTAAGTCTGATGTCAAAAACCTAAGTCTAATAATTTGTTATTAGAACATTTTATATTAGTATTGGTGTAAAATAAAAAACTTCTTACAGCACCAAAACTATACTTAGTTGTAAAGTATTTAAAGTATTTTATAAAATTTATAATTTTTTCAACATGAATTTTTAGGTATTATATAAATAGGACTTATTTTGCATTAATTAATAAAAATATGAATTTAGAGTCGTTTTTAATACTTTTGAGCTCAAAATTGGCTTAAAATTTTTTGCATTTTTTCTCTTTGGTACTCGAAATTTTTATACCAAATATTAACAAAAATGCAATACTGCTGAATGAAAAAAATGCTACAAAACATCGATAAATTTCAACATACAAATGTCAACAAAATTAAAAACATATTTCAAAATTACCAAAAGAAGAAACAATTGAGTTATGAATTTTAGTCCAACTGTATGGTTTTTTATCCAAAGTTATTTGGATAAAAAACCATACAGTTCGTCTAAATAGCTTTGGATAAAAGAACAAACATAAAATTGATTGTAAAACAAATAAAAGAATAAAATAAAATAGTGTTTGTGTGTGTGAAAAAAAATAAATTTTAGTACATTTTCAAGCGCAAAAATTAGACTATCTGACGTGTGTTGAATTGCCTCTCTCATGTTTGTTGAATAACAAAATATCCAACGTGTGAATAGAGAGGCTAATTTTTTTTGACAGAAGGGCAGTTGACTGACTATCTACGCATTATCTATGCTATGAAGTCTCAAAGTAGGGAACTTCGGCCATGTAAAATATTTTAACGTTTGCCATCACATTCGATTAAAATTTTTTTGCCTATATTATAGCCCTTAAGAATATCTAAAAGACATACCTATGTTAGGTTGGTTGTACAATTACCTTGTATAGTCAGCGAGTTACACTCCTTTGAAAATTGAAATTTATCAATTTGTCAAAGATTTGGGGTACTGATTTTCAAATTTTTCTTTGTTTTGAAAAAAGCTAAATTTAAAAGCGTTCAAAAGAAATTTCATGCAGTTCTGTTGTCTGAGTTGAAAAATATTTAGTTTTAAACAGATTCGAACACGGTACCTCTTGGCTAACAGACTAACGCACTTCCACTAGGCTACCGTCACACATTCGAAAAATTAACGAGAGAAGTTCGCTTTAGCGAACATTAGATTTTTTTTTAGATTCTCGAAGAAATATCGAAGAGTTTTGTTTCGAAATTTCTTCGCACACGTACACTCTCTATTAATGTTTGGCATGTCCCATCACAAAACAACAATAAAACTCCCTGGTCAAGTCAAGTGAGATGTTATACAAAAACACACGTATACTCTCTATTAATGTTTGACATGTCCCATCACAAAACAACAATAAAACTCCCTGTTGTTTTTCTTGTTGTACATTTGTTTTAGTTGTCCGGCTACCTCTTACTTATATTATTCAACCATGGTACAAACCTACGCTGTTATTTTAGTGTATGTTGTTAATGCAATTTAAATAATTAAACTGAGTAATGAAGCGTACTACAAAAGCGTAACGCTCAATACACAAGACTGCGGACAACAACAATAAAAATAATTATAATTCCTAATATATTACAAAAATTTTATGTGTGAAATAAGAGAAACAAATGCAAATATTCTAAAACCGTTATAAATTTAATTTCGTTGTTGGAAAAATTCATAGGTTGTTAATGTAGAACATTGGTGGTCAAAAATATTTTGCAGCTGTCATGCTGTGAGAATTGTGAGCTACAATAATACGAAAAAGTAAACGTAAAGATTTTCATTAAAATTTTATCACAAGAAATTATATTGGTCGTAAAAATGTATAATAATGCGGTTCACACTGAATTTACTATTTCTTTACTTGGTAAAGTGGAGAAATTTTCAATACATTTTGCCCCAATCCCCTTGGTTTTTTCAAAAATATATTTTTATTTCTGATAAAAAGCACTTTATTTTCACTTCATCTACACTCGTCGCTCTCGCATTAACGACTGAATAGAGAGTATAAAAAGAAATGAAATAAATAGTACAAACAATTGTTTGCTGAAATGAACAACTTTGATGTAGAAAATCGACAACATGCATTACGGACACGCCATTTAGTATGAAGAGAAAATAAATAGTATTTTCGTTATTCGTTTTTAACGCAGTATAATGGACAGTCTTACACAAAAAAAAACTAATGTACATTTATGTATAATGTATTAAATAATGCTGAAGCAGTTTTCATTTTAATATGTATGTATGCGTTTATTTTATGAAATATTTTACTATACTTTCAACGGACACGAAAAAAGCATTTGAAATGAGAATTAGCCATATGGATTTATTTGCCAAATTGTTAAGTGGGCCTTGGGCCAAACATGGACTTTATGGACAAAACCACAAAAATTTCAGTTTTGGGATTTCTGGGAACTTTTTTATTAATTCTGAGACTTCCAGAAGCAAACCATAGTTGTTTTTGCTTGGTATTTACTACATACATAAATAGATATAAGATAGATATAATAGGGGAAAGATCTGGTCCACAGACCGGCACTGCGACACATAGTGGATCTTTTGTATCATAGATCTATAAAGTAAATCAAGCTCTGCATGACTCCTTATGAAAGTCAGCATAGAGTTTGGAGAAGCCCGCTAGCCGCCGCCGACCACCATTTTACTTCGGGTTCGCCCTCTGGGTCTAATCATAAGGTAGCAAAAAAAAAATTCTAAAAAGTCAACTCAAAGAGTAAATAGAGATATTAAATTTTAATTAATCTCTAGTCTCTTATTAAAATAGTGGCCTTTATAGTTATTTAACTTATTTTAAAGCCCTTATGACACTACATTTTTCTTGCTTTGTTTTGCTATAGGATTGAAAGAAAGAAATAGCAAATTATAGAAAGAAACAACTATACAAAATGTAAACAAAACGTAATGGCTTCTTTAAGTGCTGCCTACTTTTTATTTATAATAAAACGCCTAAAGAAAAAAAAGTTGAAAAAAAGAGGCGCTCAGTCGCTGAATTCGTTAATAAACCGCTAACTTGGCAACACTTTAATGTTTCAAGCTTGAAATGTCAATTTCAAGTTGAACATTTTTACATTTTTTTGCAGCACCCCATTTTTTATCGATAACATTAGTAAAAGCTTTGACAATTTGGTATTTCTCTTAATATAGCTGAACTCTTTGCACCTGGTAAAATTTCCTATTATTTTCTATTTGCACTGTTCTTCAAAATTTGGAAAATGAAGAAAAAATGTAGTGTCATAGGGCTTAAGGTAGATTTATTATAATACTATGGTCGCACTGTTTTGGTATAAACAGAAGTGATGCCAAGTTGCTACAAAAAGTTTAATACATTAATTCCTCATTCTTTCACATAATTTTAGGCATCATTTACCTTATGTAGATATTTTAATTATTTCCATAAATAGTTTTATTTTAGTTTTTTGAAAAACTTTTAAAATTAATTTTGAGAGCTTCATTAAAAATAATTTAATTTCACTTTTAAACAAAACTTAAAGCTAACATAACATAAAAATTCCTTCATAGTTTGCGTTTAAACTTATAATAATGAAAGTAAATTATGTATTTAACACGAATGCTTTGTGTTCGTACGTTCGATCATCAATGTTTTGATGAAGATCTATGATTGTGTATGTATTTTAAAGATATCCAATGTAATTTTTAATTATTTCTTGTTTTAGTTTTTTATGTTTTTCTTTTATATTGTTTTTTTTTTACAGTAATTCAGATGATGTGCAGTGAATTACAAAAATACATATATGTTTGTTAATAATTTTTAATAACTTAATGTTTGTAATTAATTAATAAACACTTGTAATATAATATGTACATAATGCATATATACTTATTTTCGCTAGAAACATAATTGTTTAAAGAAAGTAAGATTGAAACAAAAGCTTGAAAGCAGATTAAATGTTGTGTTTGGGGGAATTGTGTGTTTCCTATTGTTTTAAATACGCATTAGACTGGCTCAAAATGTTAAAAACGTTAACATCATTTGCTCGAAAAGGCTGCTTTGCCTGTATTCGAATATTCAAAAATGTTGTATACTTAAAGCTGTTTTTAGACTATTATACAAGCTGTTCGACTTCTGCACAAAATGCAACCCTGATATAATGTGTTGTTTTTGGTTTTTAAAAACTTTCCATAAACTCATTAGATCAGGATTGCATTTTCTACAGAAGTCGAACGGCTTGTAAGATAGTGTAAAACAGGCATAACCAAACATTTTAATAAATCGATGAATATATGGAGGTCGCTATAAAATGTCGGCCTTCTGTGACACTACGTCTATACCTGATATATTTTTTATCATGACAAATGTCAAACTTTATATTGAAAAATATTTTATTTTATGTTAGCTTTTTTTCTTTTAGGAATTTGACATTTGGCATGATAAAATTATATCAGGTATCGACGTAGGGTGAAGTCCATACTGTTGAAATTATGGACTCCACAAGGTTGCACAATCAAAATTGCCACATGTTGATTTTAAATTAGTATATTTTTTTGTGTGTACTGGGGAAATAGTACAGAAACTTTATTCAATATTTGTTTATACAACATTTTATTTAAAGCAAATTTTAAATGTAATTTTATTGATTTTTCATTTTAATTGCAGTTACAAAATTCTCGTAACAGCCGTTCAAAATGATGTCATCATCATTGGCAACTTCACCACCATACACTCGAATAGATCATCGAACTGTGTTTAAAAATCTACAAATTGAAGCAAACAACAACAACAACTCTTTAAAGAACTACCAAGCTGCGGCATTTAGCCCAATTAACAATAAAACAAATCGTTCGTCTAAAACAACTGACAAAAAATCAACCATACATTCTACAACACTGCTACACACAGCCACAACACCTAGAATATACGTGCAACAAAGGTCTGCGATAGCAAAATTAGCGCCCAAAACAAAAATACCATATCCTTTGGCAACACTTTGGTCGAATCGAAAGTCAAACAGTTTCAAACGTTCCTCTTCACTGCGCATGCGTGGTACAAAATCCAATTTACCACTCATTATGGAACCAACAATAAATGAAACATCAACAACGAATGCAACCATTGAAAATGAGGAGAAATGCATTGTTGGCACAAGTGAAAATAATAAAGAAACAACAAACGAAAGTACTGCTGCTGCCGGTGGACTACAATTCAGTGCTAGACGAAAGCTGGCATTAATCTCACAGTCGGAAGCTAATGTGGCGGAACCCACATTAATAAAACGGTCAGTGTCGTTGCGTAGAAATTTTAAAATTTCCTCCAATAACAACATTTTTAACAACAAAACGGATTCTTCAAAATATAAAATATGTGGAGCAACGAATTCAAAATCCTTGTCACTACATGATGTAACCAAAACTAACGATCAAGGCGATGGTCTTAATACAACAAGGACAACAACAACAACTTTTCCATCATCTTTTGCAGCACCGGGAGTTGATAAGTACACATCAACAGCCACAGACATTGTTAAAGATTTCAGCAATATGGTAAGTTTTATTTAAATGAATTTGTCAAATAAATAAAGTAAGAGTTCGCCTAGTGCTCATTAGTATTTTGAAGTTATATAAAACTTATAAAAATATTGATTTTTTTAAGTTCCCACACACTCCTTGTTCTAACACTCCTGCAATCGGTCATTCGTTCACTTGTTCGACTTTGAGGCGTCGTTTTTAGTTGTTATCAGCGTTGCCAGAATGATGATTTTATTACTATATTTGACGATTTTTTAATTACGTTGATTTTTTCTAACAAATGATGAACTGATGTTTTCAGATTGACTTTTCGTAAAGTTTTGTCAAAATAATTCGGCTAAATCAATATTAAAAATGCCAAATTCAGAGATTTTCATAATAAGTATCCATAACTTAGTTATTTGAATAGCATACACACAGAAAAATTTCATATTAAAATCGTTGAAAACAAGGTTCAGTGTTTAACATTTTTCGGTTGTGATTTTGCTTCATAGGTGTTTCATGGTAATTCAATATGATTTTACAATAATCTTCAAAAAACATTTTTTCATTAGAAATAACTATATTTCATGTTGGTTTAATATTCCAGTACAAGTAAATCAAAATGATATTGATACTGAAATAACACCAAGAATCATGTTGAATCAAAGTTATTTCAAGTTGAAACAACGTGGATTTAATACAGAAATAGCACGAAGAATCATGTTGAATCAAAGTTATTTCAAGTTGAAACGACGTGAATTTGATACTGAATTAATACGAAGAATCATATAGAATTAAATTTGAAACAACATCCCAGTAAAAAAGGAGCTTTCATTTGTGATCCGAAAGTGGTGCAAATCCGCATAATTGCTAATAATTTTTACATAGCGTTGTTTGTCATTGTAAGAAGTTGTCTTTTTTGATGCATATTCATTGGATCCGAAGTCGTGTTCATAATGTTAAGAAAATTTGTTTTTTTTGTATGTTTGTTTGTAGTAAGTGCAAAGGAACTAATTTTTATTTACTTCTAGAGAGTTATTTTTAACCACCGACCAAAAAAGAGGGGTGTTATAAATTTGTAGTGTGTGTCTGTGTGTTTGTACAAGTCATCGTTCAGCCCAAACGGCTTTAGATTTAGGTTTCTGTATTTGAAAGGCGACTTGATGGAGAGCGTTCTTAGCTACGTTTGAAGCAAATCGGTCCAGCCATTTAGAAGATATCACATCTTTTCTAAATGTATCCTCCTGCATATGCGTATCCTTGACAGCTTATTTCCCAAACGGCTATATCGATTTTAATTTAGTAAATTTGTTTGAAAGGTGACTTGATCCAAAATCTTCAAACCTATGTTTGAAGAAAATTGGTCCAGCTGTTTTGAAATTATCATAATTTTTTTCGGTGGTTTTAAAAATTTTTAATTTAATGTTATTTATAAATAAAAGTATGATAGTTCATAACATTTTTTTTCTTTTGCTTACAAAAAAAACCAAGAAACACCGCTAGTGTTTGAGAACATTTCGAATGAGCCTCAATTTTGTATAAGTAAAATAACTTTTTAGTTAATTATCTGGATATTGTTAAAACCACTTCATAAGAAGTCGAAAATACACACTTATTGCTCTTTTGGAAGTAGAGAAAAAGTAGTTTTCCCTAAAATGACTTCCAATTTTTTTTGACTGGGATGAATTAATTGATTAAAAACCGCTTAAAATGTAAAGAATGTCAAAAAAGCGAAAAAAGTCACGAAAATTACGCAAATTTTAAAAATTTAAAAATCTTGCTAAAATTGGAAAGATAGCAAAGTTTGATATTGAATAAAAATCTGTAAACTGCTAAAAGTCAACGACTGGAAAAAATCACTTTCTTCGCTAAAGTTCGTGAAATTTCGCAGAATTTGAAATATGCCTCAAAACTGGTTAAAAACTGCTAAAAATCTAAGGAATGCCAAAAAATGCTGAGAAAACAGCGAAAATTACGAAAACTCGTAAAAGATTGCTAAAATCGAAAAGATAGCAAAAGTCTGACATTCGGCCATGTCACAGAGTTCAATTCCATTCGGAAACGGAATTCAATCCCCCCTAATATGTCAAGTCGTATCTGGAGCATACCGCAGCATTGTAGAGCCGCCAACAGTCTGGACACATCTGACAAATTTGCTTATTTTAGTTTTCTTTTTTAGACACCAGCTGCTACAAAAATGGGGTAGGTTGAATTCCGTTTCCGAACGGAATTGAACTCTGTGATATGGCCGATTGGCTAAAAATAGGTAAACAATTTGTAAATTGGTAATCACAATAAAATTAGTGGACATGGTACCTTCCATATAATTTTTTATTTTGGAATATCTTTGGAGCTAATGCAGCAAGAAACTTGAAATTTTGTGTGAGTAAAGCTTTTTATAATGTTGTCCTACAAAAAATAATTACGGATTGGACATGTGGGTGTGGTCCCTCCCATAAAGAGAAAATATTTACTTTAAGATATCTTAAAAAGTAATATGTATAGGGAGAACCTTGACATTTTGTGGGGATGACTTTGTTGATATTGTGCATTGTGCTCTGGAAAATATTTCAGAATTGCACGAGTGATATTACCTCCTCATACAGAGGTAATATATATTTTGAGATATTTTCAAAACAAATACCAGCGTAGCAGTCTTGCTGAATTGCTTAAAACGTACTACTACTGGTGGTCTAGAAGGAACAATAGGCTATTAATTTTTTTTATGTCTCAAGTTGGGAGACACTTCCTATATATAAGCAACATTTTAATTAAAGACATCTTAAAAAGGAAAATCTGTAAGATTATATGCTAATAGCATAGTTTAAAATAACACTATGGTACAAAAGTTGAGAAAACAAATATTGATGGGCTCTCATGCACCAATTCTGTTTTATTGGAGTCTGTAGAAAAAGAAAATACCTTTGGTTTTTTTTAACGGTAAATGTAGTGCAAAAACGGTTTTCTTAGAGTTTGAAACTTAAACAGTCATAACTTCTTTATATAAAAATGGATTTCTACGATATTTTTCGCGTTTGAAAGATATGACTCTTATCTTTCAAAAGAGGTACAATTTTAGAAAATCATTTAAGAAATGGCTAAGTTATGGTAGTTTAAGTGTAAAAAAGAAAAAAAATTTTAACAAAATTTTATTTTCCCCGGCTTTAAGTTGCTTATAAGATACCAAAACACTACATATATTTACTTTTGTAAAAAGGAACACTAAAATATCTTTTTAAAATGCATAATTACATTAAAATCGGTTAAGAACTAAATGAATTATGGTATGTTTTGCGTTTTGATATTTTGTTTCTTATTTAGAAATAGGACGCTCACGCTAATATGTATATTTCATCACAACTCGAGAACGGTTTAACTGATTTAAATAAATCAAGCATTAAAAGATACGGAATAAAGTTACCTTTAAGCCAACCATATACAAATTTTTTTTCATATCAATAAGCGGCGAACATTTACTTTTTTCACCCAAAATTAAACTATTTTTCGTTTCCAAAAACTCACAAAAATCTTAAGAGAACAAAAATTTTAAAATTGTATCAGAAAGCTAGGTATATCAGGAATAATTAAGTTCGATCGACCAATGTCGATTGTATTCATAACTAAGTGAAGGAACTTTATTATCTTAAGCATATTCTCCTGCTTGACTTATCTAAATCGGTTAAACCGTTCTCGAAATATGGTGAAATATATTAGCGCGACCGCCCTATTTCTAAATAAGAAAACTCAAAACAAAACAGATACCACAACTCATTCATTTTTGAACCGATTTTAATGTAGTTTCGCATTTTGGATAGCACAAGGTCTTAATGAAGACTTTTTCTTAAGTAACTTAAAATTTTTGATTTTTAACAATATGCAATAAAGGAGTGATATTAGTAGGCTGTTATCTCTGAACACATTTTATTTTTATTTAATTTTTGGTTTTATAACTTTTTATGGTTTTTTACTTTATTAGAGGCAATTACATTGACATAAATATTTTCATCATCACAAACTTTTAGTGTTTCCTTATCTAAGCTTTGTAGGTATTGCATCAGAAATTTTTGTGGAAAATTTTTGTGGAAAGTTTTTGTGGCCTATATACATATTAAAATAGTTTACAAAATAAATGAACCTTAAACAAAGAGATGTTTGGAGTCGCTGATCGCGAATATGAAATAGGCTTGCCTCGATACTCCTATTTGCCGATATGATACGATATCGGTGACACCGATACCAATATAATAGCTTAATTCACAAAACCTCTTGTGTCAATAGGGTAAACTTTGTTATTGATGTTTTCCATGTAAAAACTAAATACACTTATACACTTTTGTTTCATATGTTTCGAACAAGTCTCATTTAATTTTTTTTAATTCCTTTATTTATAAAATGTTCATTACATTTGTAAAAAAAAATAGATTAAACGTTCAATTTGAACTTAGGGCGCCATTTAATAATCCAGCAAACAATTTTTGCCGATTTCAGTCCGAAGTCGGCCAGAAAGTCTGCACAAGATGACGTATTCGTATCTAAGGAAATTCTAAAAAATATGTCGAAATGTTTAAGAGAAAATTCTGCACAAATTCTGACGAATTTTCTGGGGAAATTCTAAAATTGTTGTTTAAGATTCTGCATGCATTGTTTGGCTGCTTATGCCATCCCATCAGAAAACATTTAACCAATTTTATAAGTTTAAAAACACAAATATTTGGGCACATAATCTCAAGAAATAAATGAGAATTATTACGAAAGGTTAAATCAGACATTGTGCAGAAGTAACTGCTAAAAGTCGTAAGACGTAGATCTGAATATGTGCAGACTATTCTGTTAAATGTCTTAAAGGAAATTAAATTGCCTTCGGAAAATGTGCAGGCTATTCTGATACTAATCGGATAATATATCAGAAAATGTGCAGAAACGTCTTAACAGAAAACTACTGATTAGTCGGCCAAATGTCCGAGGGAATTTTAGACAACTCGGTTCATTGTCTTATCAAGTCTCCGAATTTTTCTGACGTTAGACAAATCGGCATAAAATGTTTCATCAATACAAGACACAAGCCGATACAATATATACTGGAGGATCGAGTAAAATATACCCAATTTGTATTGAGTTTCTAAAAAAGCTTTTCGAAATAGTATGTTTCAGTTAGCAGTTCCCGCCTGGATCCGCGCCTAATACCACGTCAGTTGCTAATTTTTGCGATTCCGATCTATTCTCCCTTTTTATTGATGGATTTAACTTTCTCTAAAATGATTCCCAGTCGCTAACATTCAAAAGGACGATTTACGTATATTTATTTTTGGTGCCCAAAAATTAGATTTTGTTGTACAGTGTTTTTGAAGACTGTTTGCCAATGCGACATGTTTTTCACATATGTATTGTCAAATTTCCCACTGTAAAAGTTGTACATGCCGAGTGAAATATATGAAACATTGTCATATGACATCTACGAATCAAAACCATATGAAAAATTTTTAATTAGTGCGTGTTTTATTTTCATCTGATAAAGCATATGACATCAGCTGTTGTGAATTAAGAAAAGTGTGGTTTGCCGGAAAAAATATTAAAGAGCACATAGAGCTTTATATATTTATGAAAATTGTGCACAAACTCAGCACATATACACAGAAAAAACTAAGTTTCATTTTTAGTAAAAAAATTCAATGACTTGGTAAATATTTTGTCTAGAAACGGACCTACAAACAAATTTGTAAATACAGACAAAACTGTCTCAATAATTTCATTAAAAAAAAACTTTTTTCAGTAAACAAATTGTCCAAATCTATAAAACTATTTGTCTAAAAATATTTACAAATTCTAAACAAAACTATTTACTGAATCAAACAAAAATATTTACTGGATTGAGCTTTGTCTAAACGTTCGGAACTTCTTGGTTAGACTTGGTGGTCACGAAACAGCTGTCAGTTCAACCTTCCGTACAGCCAAATTTTTCTTTGAATGTTCAATATTTACATGCTTTAGAATTTCTTTCTTAAATAAAAAATAATTTGATCGAAAGATTAAATTAAAAATGAACTTAAGCCAAACTAATTTAATAACTTTGCATAAAAACCATACAGTTCGACTAAAAATTCATAACTCAATTATTAAAACTCTAAAGGCACTTAGCTAAACATGAATGTGTACTGTTCCAAAAAACTTGGGCAAAATAAACATTCAATAAAATCCCAGCATTGAGAATATCGACGATATTCCACGCTGGTAAGACTGAAATGGAAAAAGCTTAAAATAGTTGAACATGCTAAGAAAAGACAGTTTGTGAAGTTCCGAACATTTAGACAAAGTTCAATAAGGTGCGACTCGCCACAAGATGGCGACAGTGTGTTAATTGAGCTTACTAATATTAGTAGGATTTTCGCTACAGTGTTGTTGCCACTGTCAGTGGTAGTATGGGTAAAGGACTCTGATGAGTAGACTTGGTGGTCACGAAACAGCTGTCAGTTCAACCTTCCGTACAGCCAAATTTTTCTTTGAATGTTCAATATTTACATGCTTTAGAATTTCTTTCTTAAATAAAAAATAATTTGATCGAAAGATTAAATTAAAAATGAACTTAAGCCAAACTAAATGTTAAATATTTCATAAAATTTTAGATTTGATCCACTATAACTCAGTAATTTTTTATCCGATCAAAGCCAATTAGCCACTATTCAATACATCATTCAGTAGGCTTTCAAACGAGATATAATTCACTTTAATCGAACTAGCCTTTGACTCTGAATGGTGCTCTAAAGAGAAGTATACATCGAAAAAACGCAAATGTACCGTTATCTGGACAATGGCCTAAATGAATTTTTATTTTTCTCGCGCTTAGCAGATCCTAATTACCCTAAAAAAATGCATTAGAAAACGAAAACCTTTTGGTTTTAAAGAAGTGTAATTAATGATTTAAATCCCAAAAATTTCTGGCAACGCTGGTTATTGTTCATTTTACATCGAATAGAAAATGTGTGTTAAACAAACACACAACTGTGTTGCGAGTGAGGCATGTATTACATGTAGTATTTTTAATACTTTTGTTGTACAATAATTGTATTGTTGATGTTGTTGTTTGTAATACCCAAAACATACCAATTTGCCAAATTTTTTGGGTTTCCTAAAGGGTGGTGAAGATGAGATAGTCAAGCAATTCTTATACAAAATACGTAAATGCTAAAAAAAGAACAACAATTTGCATGAAACAAAAAAGAAAATAACAAAAGTATTACATAAATACATACATACATACATATGTACTTATATGAAAATGCCCATGTATGTATATATATTTACAAATTTATTAAAATGTTGCAAAATATTTTTGTTTGGGTTTATGATCTGAACATTTATAAATATACAAGTGAATTTAATTTAGCTTAAAATGTCCTTTAAACTTAAAAAAAGTTACTGGAGACTCTAGGAAAAAAATTTCTTTTGCTGTTGGCTGAAATGGGTGAAATGGTCTTGGGCTCGAGACTAGTTTCAGGCAAGTCATCAACATCATGAATTTTTCTGATGGTCAGGATTGACCTGTTACTGAATGAATATGAATGGCGAGTGCTGCTATCATCTGCAAAGGAGTAGATAGGATTGGAAGTTTGACAGAGAATGGCGTGGCACCCTTTTCCGAAAGGAAGGCCACTAAGTCACCCGTAGAGCGTCCTCTACAAAACTCATACTGGCGATCACTGAGTAAACTGTTGGATTTCAAATACCTCACATGATGGATGCAATCGCTTAATTCTGATTAAAAATAAGAAAGTTATTAGCCCTTAAGCGAAAACAGCTACATATATTATTTTTCAATTATTTTTCATACAAAATTAATTTATTAAAAAAATTTTTTTGATTGAAAATAATTTTGTATGGGAAATAAAATCAGATTTTTTCAGTTAATGGCTTATAACTTTCTTATATTTTGTCAGATCTTCTCGATTTTAAACTTCTTTGGCTCGGCACAAAATTATTTTTCGCGTGTAGCCTTAAAAGAAAATTACTAAACAAATTAAAATAGATTTCCCCAAGAAAAATGTTGATGGAGAAGTAATGAGTTACAAATAACAAGTTATAAATTTCAATATTTAGAAATACACAAAAAATACGCAATACAAGTTAAATGTCTATGTTAAGCATTGAACTCATGCCTTTTTCAGTTATTGTGTTATTTTATGCCAAGTGTTTTACTCACTAGGCTACTGCACAACTATTTTCTTATGAGATTAAAACTTCTTTTCACAAACATGAACACAATTGAAAAAAATCCAATTTGCTTCCCCAGGGGTTGAACTGTTTATCGTCTGTGCCAATAGGAGAATAAATGGCTTGTTTAATTACTATTAAGTAATTGCTCAATTACTGTAAAGTAACTCAGACGGTATGTAGTTTGTGGTTGAAAAGTATGTTGTTCGGTAATGACAACTCATTACTAAGTTTTTGATGGATCATATAATTTCTCTAGCTTCCAGCCGCAATAGAGGACTAAAAGATATGTCGAAAAATATTTTTTAAAATTCTTTTGCATACAATTTAGCTAAATGCAACATTCTGGACTCGATTCGATTGGACTTTTTTCCCTTCACACATCGGCGCTCCACCCTAATGTACAATATTTTGCATTTTTTGTTGTGAAAAAAGATCACGCACCAAATGCATTGAAGTTTTGTATGTACGTCTTTTTTTCTTAAATTAAAAAAAAGCACATTTTAGTCCAAATAAGTAGTTTTTGCTCAAAATGGTAGGTAACGATTTTGTAAGTGCGATTATCTCCTCAAATCGATTAGTTTGAAAAACGCAAAACGCAGTTGCTTTCATACAAACCAACTGAAAGCATTGTTACAAAGGATCACACGTGCTCGAGACATGTTGAAATGAAAAACTTCAACATGCAGATTTTTTAAACATTTTCCTAGATCAGCACTATGATCTCATTGATTTCGACTGTTTGTTATTTAGAAATTGTTTTGGAGTCGATTTTTTTAAAATTATTTTTATTTGAATTTTATTTAAATTTGTTTATTTGAAATTCTTTAACTCAAAGCACATTTCACTTAAGCCGACTTGCTGGTTAATCACTTTAAGGTTTCTGGCATCGGCTTTCGCACTTTTCACGGGTATCGAAATGGTTGTCATTGCCACCACAACTATAATTGTATGCAACACATTTGTTTGATTCAGCAACGTATGACCAGGCTTTATTTCGCATAAAGCAGTTTATATAATCTCCATCAGCATCGCTTGGGAAAGCTTTCATGGCACAAGGATCCTTTGTCTTACACACATCTTCACATTCTTCAGGAGTTTTGAAACGATTATTATTTCCACCGCAACCGCCATAGGTGAATTGATAACATTCATTGTTATTAGCATCGTATGACCAGTTTTCTTCATCGTTCATTCGGCAAAGGACATCATTGCCTCCTTTGTATGGATCCAGACCACAAGGATCTACAAATTATTAATTTTAATTAAAACTGCTTTTGTTAAACGTTTTTTTATATTCTATATACCTTTCTTGAAAGCAACTGCCAAAGAAATTAAGCATAAAATAGATAAAAGCAAACCAAATATACTCATCATATCCTTAGAACAACCACTCGTTTTATCTTTTAATTTCAAATACTTAAAAAAAATTTAATCTGTAAACTGTTTCTAAAATGAAATGTTAAGCAGCTTTTATAGAAAAATATTTCATATAAGCAGAAATCTTAAGTCAGTGGTAGCCAAATAACGACCCCCTAATTAGGGGGTCGATGTTGACAGTCTATTATGAGAATCTGTTGTTTATTATAGAATCGCTAATGTCGAATCATCGTGGTACCAGTTAAAATTTTTAATGTATTTGTTTCAGTTAAAATAAAACTGAAAACTTTAACATTTTCATTAATTGCACAAACGATTTGGGTTGCGGCAACAAGCAAATTCGTTACTTAATATGTGAACACACCCTAAATATTAATGAAAGCACAAATGCTTGACTTAAGTAAAAGCAAGAAGAAAAAAGAATTTCACATGAGGCATAACCTCACTAGCAATGGGTTAATTAAACGCTATTTTAGTGATGGTAAATTTTAATTTGTCCTTAATTGTGGAGTTTGGTTTAAGTTAGAATAACAAATAATTCTCGTATTATATTTCCAGTCATGATTTGTATAAATAAGATATGAGATGATATACAACTAAGCTACTTGAATAGTAGTGAAAAACATGAAATACAAATGAACACTGACTAACGGAGTGTTGTAGCTTCCAAAAATAGTTCCCCTATTCTGAAAGGCGACGTTGACGTCGACGTCACGTCAACACGACATCAAAAAATTGTCACTTTTATACTCTTTGCCGACAACAATTGATTAATATTAACATGCTGGACTAATTTCATAAGCTTCAGAAAATAGTAAGAGACTGTTAATAGCAGTCAATTGTTGTCGACAATGAGTAGACAAGTGAGAATTCTTTTCTTTTATGTTGATGTGACGTCGACGTCGCCTTTCATAATAGGGGGGATTTTTTTATGCTCTGCCGTATAGGTTGTAGAATTAATTAGCATAAATTTTTCCCTTGATATCAGGAATATTGTCACATTCCCACTTCGTTCTGATTAAAAATATTACGAGCTTTAGCCTAATAATAGCACTAGTTTACAGTACATCGGGTTCCGGAAAAGTTTTACCTGCTTCTAACTATATACATATGTATGTTATGCAAATTTCAAATATACAATTAGAATATTTTACCAGCTCCAGTTTTCGAGATATACATACCGTTATGTCAAAAATGAAGGCTTGAAAAGAGTTTGCCCTTTTCAGTAAAAAATTCGAAACTCGACAACAAAATTATCTTTAAGACGTACAAACAATGTTTCTAAATTTGCCTAGTAGTTTCAGCGATATCGTTGAAGTTATGGCAAAATTTCTTTTTAAATTTTTGTTTCTTAAAAAATTCATAAAAAATAAAAAAAAAACCAAAAAGAAAAATTCATTCCCTTTCTATTAGGATATATGTACATATGTAGGTTAATATGTATGTGAAAACGAACCACATTTCATTAAAATCGATCGGCAGCTTTTAATTTGACATACACACAGGGATTAAAAAGTTACTGTTGTATGAAAATCATAATTTTTATCAATTGAATTCTCTCACTTGATTGTAAATAAAATCAAAAGTTGTGGATCGATTTTAATCAAGTATGGCTCGTTTTGTTTGGCACATGTTTACCTATGTAAATGCTAATAAAAATTAAAAAATTTTTGTTGATTTATGAATTATGAATATTTTAAAAACAAAAATTTTGATAACATATTATTTTTTGACACAAGTTTCACGATGTCTCTGAAACTATGGAACAGATAAAAAAATTTGTCTCGTGTTAAAGAGAACATTGGTGCGGAATTTAATATATGTATACTTTTTTATTTAGGCCCAAATTTACAGTCATTAGTTAATTATTAGTAAACTAAAATGATAACTATTGTTTAACTACAACTTCATATTTACAGTGTATTGTTTAACTAAAATTTTTAATATGTGTAAAGAATGGTCACCCTACCAAATATAAATAAACAAGCAAAAATAAAGAAATAAAGAATATTTCACATCTTAAGGCGGCAATTTAAAAAGTTTTAAGCACGCAAAGCTAATGGAGCAAATAGTTTTTTGTCGCTTCTAAAAGTATGCCATATGCATGTAATAATTTCCAAAACATGGTGCAATAATTATGCAGGTTCAACAAATACAACAAAAAACTAGCTAATGCTTGTCAAAAAAATACACGTGCTAGACGTTGCTTATGTACAAAACTACCAGAACAAAAAATAGTCAGCTAATGTTATGCTGCCACTTGTATACTTATTGCACCATGTTCCAAAGCATCTAACTAATTGTTAACCAATCGCATTTGACGGTTTAACTAATGGTAAACAAAGAAGTGTGAATAAAATATCATTGGCTAAACTATTGTCATTAGCTAACTAATGACTGTGAATTTGGGCCTTAATTGAATAGGACAAAAAACCGTTCGCCAGTTATATTAAAACGGTATATTTCGAAAACTAAAGCTGATAAAAACGGAGTGAAGTTTCGCGTTCAGTGTCCGAAATAACCAAAAAACAACAATCAGTTTCCATTACATACTCTTTTTTTTAATTAAAGCCCTGAGTAAGATTTATGTGATCTATAATCAAAAAAAGTTTGGCAGCTTCTGACATCATTAGATTAAAAATTACGTTCTTTTCAAATATGTATTGGGTAAGCAAATAGCAACTACATATTCAAATATACCAGTAATTCTCAAGAAATGTTAGTAAATAGGTATTAAGAGAAAGATAAAATATTAAAAAGGCACTAAAAAGTTAAAAATAATTAAAGTAAATACGAATTTATGACAAAAAATCTCTGCGTGTGTTGTGTTGATCAAAATTATCTCCAAAAAGCTAGAACTGTGAAATTTATTTCACTAATAAAAACAACAGTGGGGCCCAAAACTAAGTCTCCCTAAATATGTTATAGTTTTCTATTTAGCTTTTTTCCAATTATCGGGGTCAAATCTATCACATATGGCAACATCAATTTCATTATCAACCCCAAAGGCGGATGTGCAGTGAAGTAACACATACGCCATCGAATCTACACATGCACAATAGTTGTTAACACATCAACCCTCTCAAAATCAACAACAACAGCAACAGCAACAACAACAACGAAAATGGTGCAGAATGAATGAAGTAAAGAAATTATCTGCACAAGAACAACAACACACGAAGTCATGTTTCGTTTCTCATAACGTTTCATTTTCTGCAAATTGTTCACAAATTTGTTGTTGCTATTGGTTTCTATTTTACTATTACTCACACATGCTCACAGTATGGAAAATACATGCATGCACAAGACTCTGTAAATACACAAACAAACAATATTGACAGATTTAGTTTTTCCAACCAAAACTTACAACAAACAATTTAATTACAAGAAACACACACGAAAGAAAAAACAAACAACCAGACAACTAGACAACAAACGAAACAGAGACTTAAAAAAGTTGTTTGTGAAAAATTGTTTAAAGTGCATGCAAGTCAGTTGGTTTTGATAAGCTAAAGTGTTAAAAACAAAAGTTAAACAAACACAACATACTAAAAAAAAAACAAAAAAAATGCATTAAAAGAAATTAAAATAATTTAAAAATAGTAACGAATACGAACGTACATACATACAGACATACATATAAAAACTAATGAATTTACTTCAAGTGCCTTAAAAGTTTAACGAAATGGTGGCTTAAAAATACAGTTTCATTTTACTGCTAAAAAATTCTTAACTTTTTTCTCTGTTATTTGACGTCATGTTACAACAAATATTCCAGGAGCTTATTGCAATCGAATGGTAATTATTTCATATTCTTAACTCCGATCAATAGGGTTATTTACCTTTCGAAATGAAAAATACAAATATATAATATGTGTGTATATATGTTATTGACCAAGTTTTTAATGTTGTTTTTTAAGTACATACAAAATACACGTAACAAATAATACATTTTAAAGGTTTTCTTTTGGTTTGTGGGACTAAGTACGAATGAAAATCTTTAATTGAATGTGTGAGTGAGTGCAATTGTTTTTGCGTAAAGTGGATGTGAGCGTGTGTGTGGGAAAATTCACACCGAGGTCAGTAGTGGAATCTCAACGACAAGCACATGCTTAATGTCTATAGCACAGAACATTGCCTGGGGTACAATTAGTCAGTAGCACATTTTTGGTGTAGTTGTGGGAAAGTCATTAGACTTAATGGGAAGAGAGTTCAATCAATTGTATTAGCTTATTTAAATTATAAATAAGCTAATTGTCTAATAATCCTATGTCTATAAAATTTATCATCATAGGTATGACTTTAAACAAAAATTCAGTTCAATTTATCATTTTTGTTGGCCTTGGACCCTTCCGAAATCAAGCCATTTTGCAGCAAAGTTTTGATTTTAGCTCATATGTTCTAAAACTCTAAAGATGGGACTCAAAAGCAAATACCACTTTCAGAAACTCTTATGTGTATCCATTTATTCGCCAAAGCATTTTATGGGCCTTGGACCAAATGTAGACTTTATGGGCAAAACCATAAGATATTACATTTTTGGGACTTTTCCGTTTCTTTCTTATGAATTCTAGGATATTCAGAAGCAAATCTTAGTTTTCTTTGCTTTCTTGGTATTTACTGCGTAAATTGCTATGTAACTGCAAATTCTAATTCAGAAATATCAACGATCAACGATTTTATAGCATTAAGAAAAAATTTATTACGTATACACAAAACACTATATTTTCCCCTTATTTTTCAAGAATTCTTTCAAAAATCACTTAAGGCCGTTTCAGACTATAATACAAGTATTAATACTTTTGAGGGAAATTAAACTCTGACATGATAATTTGTTATTGAGTTTTGAAAATTTGCAAACAACAATTATATCAGGGAGGCATTTTCTTCAAAAGTATTAATACTTGTATTATAGCCTGAAACGGCCTTTAATAATATTGGGCCAAAATACACTTTAAGATTTTAAAACCATTTTTTAGTATGACAATACTGGTTTTAAGTTCGTAAAGTGTACTTTGCTTATGACTATGAGTATGGGCCTTTATGTATACGTATGGAGGAACATTACATTTTTTATAGCCAAGTGAAGCTGTTTCAGTACGAGCATTTACTTACAAGGTCATTAAGTTTACATGCTTAAAAGAAAAAGGTAGACATATCACATATCCAAAGTTACAAAACTATGTGTAATTTGCTATAGTGTATTCAGATTTTAACAATATAGAAAATCTTAAAAGACTTTTTGCGAAACAGGGGAAAAAATTGTGTTATGTGGTGTCTTGTTCATATAAAATTTGTTCTTAATAGTATAAAATAGTTGATTATTATTATTTTCAAAAGAAATTTTGCAGTTATTTAGTAATTAACATAATAAGTACTAAGCCAGCAAAGAAAATTAAGATTTGCTTCTGAGAAGCCCAGAATTCCTAATAAAGTTCTAAGAAAGCCCAAAAATTACATTTTTTACGGTCGTGCTCATAACACAGCGTCTTCACGAGACATTAACTTTGAGATAACATGAGAAAAAACGTCGGCAGAATACTAAAAACAAAATGTCGAATTTTCTCTTAATCTCATACTAGGGGAAGACGTAATTTTACTTTTCCGAAAAGATTTCATTTTATGCAAATGCTCATCGAGCTAACATGTACTACTTTTGCATTATTAGTTACTTTATTTTTAATTTTTCACACAAATTTAAAAATCAATTAAACACATTTATTCATTTATTTCACACAGAAATTTTATCAAAAACATTGCTTTTCATTTATTTTAATAAACACTCACCCATACACACTATTTTATTTTAATGTACATGTGTTTTTTGATAGTTCATCTCATAAGATGTGTTGTTATAAGAATTCTTATAGCAACGCTCTCATAAAATTTTTTTATAAGATTGAGATAACACTAATTTGAAGTCTACACGCAACATAATTTTCTCTGCGATTGAATTTGACAATCTCATCTTACATATTATGTTACGTGTAGACCTCAAGTAAAGTCCACATTTGGTTCAAGACGCATAAAACACTTTGGCGAATAAATGAATACACATAAGAGTTTCTGAAGGTTGTATTTGTTTTTGAATCCAAGCTTTGGGATTTTAGAATATAAGGGCTAATATCAATACTTTGCTGCAAAATCGATCGAAATTCAAAATGTTCTAGGGTCAACAAAAATGTAAATTGAACAAACAAATTTTGTTTTCTAAAATGATGTCGATGAAGCTTTTTTTTTTTTGCCTAAAAGGTAAAAACCCCAATACAGAAGTTAATTTTCTAAACTATGCGAATTATTGTTGGGTATGTTCCGAAATAGCAAGCGTCTGTGTTAGGGAAGTTTTACTGTATGTATTATATTTGAGATACAGAAAGTTTTAGCCATTCTTTTGGCTCATGTCCAAAATAAATGGTTTGTCTGTATGCTCGTAACAAACATTCTGTACAAGAATCAAACACAGAAAATGAAAATAAAAAAGTGCAATAACAAATAGTGTTTGTTTTCGTTCCAAATTAGTGTCACTTATTTAAAAGTATTTTTATCGATTTTCTCTTCTGTTATCTCAATGCAAGAAAATAATTTTTTTAATATACATACATATTTTTAGTGAACCTTTTTTTATTTCGAAATATTAAATGCTGTTTTACTTGTGCTACAATATTTATGCATATTTTTATATTAAAATTTTGTTTGTAACCTTGTTGCAACTTTTTGGTATCTCTTAAAAGAAAGCAAATATTTATTTTGCTCGAAGTATTAAAACTCTAATGTACATGTATTAAATATTGCTGAGTTACGAGAGTGGTACCAGATTTATCGAGCTGGGGCTTAGATTTCAAATGGTTTATGATTACCGGTGATTACCGTCGAATTTTCTAAGGCTAACTTTTGGAGGTGCTTCAGATATGCTTCATGTATAACTTTTTGTAATATTAATAAAATTTGATTTATGCAAAATAATCAGTTGCAAAATTGATCAGAAATCACATTGAAACACGCTAAAATGTTTGCTAATACCAAGAAAAAAAATATCATGTATGTTTCTGGAAGCAATAAAAAACTTTCATGCCTTCCATATGCGATGCTTTGAAACGCTTCCGAGTGTGATCAAAAAGAAGGCAGACATCTTTAAATGTTCATACTGTTGAAATTGCGAAGTTAGTCGGCTTTTTACATTTATTCAACACGAACTTTAAAATAAACAAAATCTTATTTAAGTTGTTTTAGACTATTATACAAGCTGTTCGACTTCTGCACAAAATGCAACCCTGATACAATGTGTTGTTATTGCTTTTTTAAAACTTTCCATAAACTCATTAGATCAGGGTTGCATTCTCTACAGAAGTCGAACGGCTTGTGAGATAATGTAAAACAGCTATTAGTAGCATTGTAGCTTTCAACAAAATAGGCTCCAAAGAATTGTCGCACGCATTCTTTCAAATAAATATGAACACTTTTAAAAAAATCAAAGCACACTTAAGCATCCTTACTTATTGCATCATCTCTTACGTATTGCATGAAGGAGAGAGATTTATAATAGATTGGTTTTGTCCAAAGTTTATCGATGATACAATCGGATGACACAATAAGACGAAGAAATATGATTTTGGAAATATGAATAAGAGCTCCCAAGAAAATCATGCCTATTTGAAGCCCTTTTCGAAGCAGGACAAACAACCATAACCAGCTTCTCTCGCTTGCAAACCTGCTTTAGCCGAAGCAGTAGATTTTGTTGGGTACCGAATTTACTCTCTGCATTATGAGAAATACATTTACCCCTATCGAGAATAAAAGGCGAACATTTTATTCGCATGAACTATTTCCCATGAACAAAAAATGGTGAAAAAAGAGTTTAAACACAACAACAATACACAGATGCGAATCACAATTTTAGGGAAAGGGAAACATTTCATGTGAGATTATATTCGCAATAAGGGTGATTATTATTACATATTAATTAATTAATTTATTCAATTATTGTGAAATTTTCACCAGTTATAAATAAAGTGCAAAATATTATCTCAAATTTTTAACTAATTTTCCATGTACTTATTAACTCTCCAAAATATTTGTGGTTTTATATGCTCGAATGATTTTCCTGCCATAACGATTACTGTTTAATTTACAATTTTCCATTTTGATATTTTTCACTTTACACAATCGAAATATCATCATCCATCCATCATCGTTTGTTTGGCTCTTTTTCTGCTCAACTCAAGCATTAAGTAAGAGATTGGGAAGTCAGTTTTAATAGTTAATGTAAAAGAAAAATATACTTAAATAGTTGCTAACCGCAATAAATACAAACAAGATAATAAGATTTATAAATATTAACCGTATAGGGTGTTTTTTTTAGAGTTGGATAAGTTTAATTGAAATTAACTTTATTTAAAAGATTATATTACGATGTTAATCTTTTAAATTTTCAGATTTTGACAACTGTAAAGAAATTACCAAAATGAAGAAATTTTCGAATTTCTGTTTTGGTTTGCAATTTTTTTTGTTGTGACAAAGTTTTCTTCCGTTCAATAATTTATAAAATAATCAGGCTTGTTCTGTATTACTTGCAGAATGAAAATGTTCGTAATTCTCAAAGCGTTGTTGTTGTTGAAACTTACACTGTATAGCAATATATTTTTTTTCAATTACAAGGCTCTAACGACTGCTTATTTTAGAGGTATTTGTTTTAGGGGAAGTTAAATCCCCCTCCTATTTTTACATAGTTATATAATATAACTGAAAAAATAAATGGTATAAAATCTACACTTACAACACGACTGCCAGATTTTACCATTTATCGTCACTCTGACGGGTTTTAGTCCTTAAAATAGCAAAGTGGCGATTTGACGATTTTTTCCTAAAATTTGACGATTTTATGGAAAAAGGCCTCGCAAAACTAATATTGCCGACGTCAACATTTGCTCTAGCGATGCCACTGGCTGTAATGATTCTATCAGAGTGTGGTTTAAGTTCTACGAGGCCGTTCCGAGCATCTTTGGAAAGCAGAAAGGCGACTCCGATTTCTCGGGGCTGGCCAGACCGTTTTTCGGAATAAAATATCGGTTTCGGGAGATTTGGTTTCGCTTAATCTTACACAGAAAAAAAATAAGTTTCGTTTTTGATAACAAAAATCCCGGTACTCAATTAATTTGCTGTGATAAAGAATTTCGCTATATGTATTGATAACTAAAATTAAAAAAAAAAAATTATAAAACATTTTATCAATAAGTTTTATATTTTTCAATAAATTTAATTTCTAATTTAAGTAAGTTTTTTATTAAAACTTGGGGAAATTTAGATAAAAGAATTATTTAAAATTTATTTAAAAAAAATATATATATAAATTTAAAAAAATGTTAACATGCCTGGGATACGAACACAAGTTCTTCGGACGTAAAGCATGCACTCTACAGCTGAGCCATATCCCAGTTATTTTTTAATGAGATAGAACTTGTTTCAAAGCACCTACCCCTGGAAAATATGTCTATGTATGCAACGAGTTAAGTACATTTTTATTTAATTTAACAGCTCTGTTTATTAAATATTTGCCATTTTTCAATAACTTTTTTATTAAACACTTTTATTGCGTGACTTTCAAAATGCGTGGTATTGATAAATATTGTATTAATATAATGGCAAATGTTATTGAAATTACTCTTTGTCTTTCAACAACATAATTTTATTGAACATAATTCTGGTCTATTTTTTTTCTGTGTATAAAAAGTAGATTATAGTTGCTCATCTCTGTACAAAGTTCGGATATGGGACTGCCAAGTCGCTTCCAGGTGACAAACATCTTCGGTTGTCATGGCTTCGTCCGTTAATTTTAATCTTAAAAGCTGACATATTCAATATGTATATGGGACATTCCACGCTAAATCGGACGTTTTGAAAAAAAGGTTTTTTTATTTTCCCCATTTCATGCTTGTTTTTAGTACCGCACACAATGGTAAATTTAGAGATTTTTTTGACTACTCGTTCAAAAGATATAAAATTAACAAAAAAAAAAACACTTATTTTAGTTCTTTGCTCATAACTTTCTTAATAATGGTACAAATGGAATTTTTTTTAATTTATGTTCAAAATTTTTGGATTTTAAATTTTAAATCGTGTTTTTCAAAATGAGTGTATCCATAGATTTGTAATTTTAAACTTCTACCTACGCAACAACTTTTAAGCCCGGTTTGGTAATGAAAAAATTTTTTTTTTTTGTGAAAGCATAGGTAATCTTGTAAGTCTTATGCTTGAGGTATAAGACATCGTCAGCACTTTCATGAATATTTTAATCCTCTAACTCTTCGCTGCATGGCTCATCTTGCTCCTTTCTTAAAAAGGGCAAAAAGCTCCCCTTTAGTAGCGATGTAGAGGGCCGAAATGTTCTCTTTTTCTTAACTTTAAGCTAGTAGTTACATGCATGTGCACTATGTGCGCATATTTCGTAGCAAATTTAAATGCTTATAGCTTCCAAAATACTCAACAGATTGTAACAAAGTATAGTTTGTGCACATCTGTCAATAAATATCTTTAAAATGATACAAGTCTAATTAAAATTGGATTTATATTGTGATTGTAAAAAGCGTAACAAAAAATCGTATTGCCTATTAATTATATATATTTGGATTTTTTTACGCACAAGCTCACAGTACTATGCTCTTCAATCCAAAGAGAACTTAACCTAAGGTTTTATTCATTACTTGCACAACATTGGCCACCACATATGTAGTGATAGCCGAAATATTGATCAAAATGTGTTCCATACCTAAATTCTAAATTAAATTCTAAATTATAGACTCTTAGATTTTCTTCTGCAAACCACTGTGCACAAATTTAATGTTACACCTATTTAATGAAGTAATTTCTGTGTTATTTTGTATCTTTGTACTCATTTATGTTTGTGTTTGTATATCGGTTGTGGCTTAACACACATTTCCAATTACAAATAACTTAAAAAAGAAAAAGCAAAGCCGAAGTATGTTTTTCAAGCGAATAAATAAATACATGAATGAAAGATGAGTAAATGAATTGTATGTATGTATGTGTGTGTGTGAATGTTAAACGTTCACAATGATTTCAAATGAAAAATAAACTGATACATAAAAATTGCTTTCATTTTATTAACCATTTAACCTTTCTCTCGAAACAGTCTTTGAATCAAAACGGTGTAACAACGCAAAGTGAAACAAAAGCAGCAGCAACAACAACGATTACATCAGCTACACAGCAAACACGACCATTAACATTGACCACCTCAACAGCTGCAGCCTCAGCAGCAACGGTATTTTCTAAAGGACTTAAATCACCAAAAACTCCCCATAATCAAACTGGTAATCAGATTATTGCTACTTCAACTCCCAACTCAGCAGCACATCCACATCCACATTATCATCATCAGCATCATCAATACGGTAATCAGACTTCATCACACTGCAAACCATTGACGGGCTCAAAACTAACGCCCAAAACACCACCAGTGACACCAGATTCGCCAACAACATATTTGGACGATGATTTAGATTCGCTCTTTTCATATGGTACCACAACCTCGGGCCGTTCAACAATGTCTTGCGAACATCCTTATGTGGCCAGGTAAGTATCTGAAATAAATTTCGAAACTAGAAATTTAAATTGTTATTCAATTTATTCTTTCTATTCAAGAAATGGCACAACTTTTAGTGGCCGAAAAATGAAATATGTCGTTCATTGTTCGAATTATGCTGGCCAGGTGGGAGCTGATTATCTAACGCCCACCCAAAGGGCACAAAGACAATTGAGACGTTTAAAAGAAATACTTTGTGCCGCTCGCCAAGATCTTGAACAAAAAGATTCGGAAATTTTACGTCTTACACGCGAAGTGGTCGAATTGCGTTTATTCAAAGCCTCGCTTAGTTCACCAGAAGAACGTTCAGCTTCAAGCGATGCTGTTACAGTACGCGAAGCTGAACTCAAGACTTCTCAGGATGTTTCACCCATTGTCGATATGGTCGATGATGCACAGAAATCATCTAGCCCACGTCATCTTGCTCGTACGCCTTCAGTTATGCTACATCAGCATCAACATTTGCCACAAAGCTCTCTGCACCATCAACAACACAACATGATGCATTTGTCATCGGACATGCAAAGTTCATTTGCCGATTCAGGACATTTTGAAGATATGACTTCATCTTCAGTACATTCCAAAGACTCGTCATCGTACACCCCCTCATTACACCACACACACGATCAGGCGTGCGGTAGTGATGTGGCATCGTGTTCTCCCAATGCATCGGTAGGTTCAGCTCCAACTGTTGAACAATATGAATTACAACGTCAAGAGCTGATACGTTTATACGAGCAACGTATTGAGGATTTGATACGTAATCAAGATGCTGCAACTAGCGAAATGAAACGTACGAATTGTGATCGTATTGAAGCTTTGTTGCAAAAGTTGGCCGAATGTAATACACGTTATGCCGATATTGTACCCGATTACGAACATGCCAAAGAGCGCATTCGTGAACTGGAAAAACAATTGGAAGAGTTGCAGCGCCGATTGGCCGAACATGAGGAAAAACAAAAGCAAATGTATTTGCATATGTATCAGAAGGGTCAAGAATGCGAACGTATTGCTCGAGCTGATCAGGTATGACATTTTAATTTTTAAATTTCTGTTTTTTTGAAAGAAGAAAAAAAAAACAACTATCTTATGCACTGCCAACTAGACTGTTCCTGTACGTGCGCAAAGCAACAAAAACTTACCCGAAAACTTTTTTAAATACAAATTTTTTATGCAAAAAGCTTTTAGGTAAGTTTGTGCAAGTACAAGTAACAGACAAGAACAGACTGAACGTTTTTATAGGGGCCTTACAATTGAAAAGCTTTTCAAATTAAACTCTCAATATATCTTTCCGTTCAAAATAGCCGATAATTTGAGGGAAATAGTGCTGACAAATTCTACTCTATACAGAAAAAATCTATAATTCGTATTCTATTACTAAATTCATAAATTCAAATATTTTTTTTACAAAATTCGTAAAATTAAAAATTAAAATGCGTAAATATTTAATAAGAAAAAAATCGCATATTTTCCTATCAAAATTTTGTATTGGAATATTAAAAAATCTAACAAAATAACAAAAATTAAAAATTTTAAAAACCGCCGATGCAGTTGACGCTGTATCAAAAGTTTAAGATCACTCTCAATCAAGTCAGCTTTCAAACAAAATTTACTAAATTAAAATCGATCCAGCCGTTTGGGAGCTACATTGTCAAAGACACACAGATTCAACAGGATACATCTAGAAAAGATGTGATATCATCTAAACGGCTGAACCAATTTTATTCAAACATAGCTAAGAACACTCTCGATCAAGTCACCTTTGAAACAAAATTTACTAAATTAAAATCGATCCAGCCGTTTGGGAGCTACAGTGTCAAAGATACACAGATTCAACAGGATACATCTAGAAAAAATGTGATATCTTCTAAACGGCTGAACCAATTTCATTCAAACATAGCTAAGAACACTCTCGATTAAGTCATCTTTCAAACAGAAAACTAAACTAAATCAAAATCGGTCCAGCCGTTTAGCCTGTACGAGGGTTCGTACATCCCCACAGATACACAGACACACACTACAAACTTATAACACCCCTTTTTTTAGTCGGGGGTTAAAAATAATAAAATTTAAAATCAAGTTCGAACACATGTGTGTTAAAATAAAAATTTATGATAATTTTTTCTGTGTACTATGAAATGCTTAATACTACTTGATAGTTTTATTATACTGATTTATTTTTAGACAGTGTTGTATTTTTGCCGGCAAAGTTTTCACTCAATTCATTAATAAAAATACAATTATGAAAATATCCCGTAACTACTTTGCACATAAAAAAAAATTATGATAATTTTTATTTTAACACACATGTGTTTGAATTTGTTTTTAAATTTTAATATTTTTTTGTTTGATTTTTAAATATTTCATTGCAATATTTAATAGAAAAAAATTTTTTTTGGTTTTTTATTAAACATTTTCGAATTTTACTTTTCAGTTTTACCAGTTTTGTGGTAGGCCCCATTTCCGTAAAATATATTTGAATTTATGAATTCAGTTATAGAATAAGAATTATAGTTTTTTCTGTGCAGTATTGAGCAGGTACAAAATAGTGCAAGCGCTTGGTTGTCGGTTTTAAATTCGAGCTTTTTCAGAACTAGAAATACACGCAGGGCCACCACGAAAGCAGGATTAAAAAATTTTTAATATCGAAAGAGCAACTTTGTGAGTTGCAAAAATGCAACGCTGTTCTCATGAAAAGTATTATTTTATGAAACTTTTCATAAAATTAGCAAATCGGAAATATCTGTCAAAAAATCTGTCAGATATATTTACTGTTAATTCACACTGTCTTACTATTTTTGCAAAAGCAATTTCTTTTTGACAGATCTAACGACTAAATGTGATAGTGAATCATGGCCTTTAATAACGTGACTACTTTTTTTGTTGGATCTTAACGATTTTATGATTCATGTGTTCGGCTTAAAATAAGGTAATAATAAGGTAATCTGAACTGATGGAATATTCTTTATAAATTCTATGAATTTCTACATTAATCCAATGAAAAACTTTATCAAAATTCAACCAACGTCACGCTTCGTTGTATTAATGAAAAAGTTTCGTTAAAATAATTTTAATGAAAATTCCATAAAATGTATAAAATACTTTCATTGATCCAATGTAATAATTTTACTAAACTAATGAAAATATTTTATGATGTTTAATTTTATTACCATAAGCTACTGGCTACTGGCTACAGGTCAGTAGGAAGAATTCATATTTGGCCATTAATAATATATAGCAACAAGAAAATATTTTATGATTTTGACATAATTTTAATGAAATTATTTGATAACTTTAATGAAAACATGACATTATTTTAATAAAAGGTTTGATTGTTTTAATAAAATTATTACATTATTAACTTAAAACTGTTTTATCGATTATTATAATTTATTGACAATTTCATGCAACAAAAACGGATTACAGGCACTAATGCACAACAGAATTTTTTTAATGTTGATGACCGCTCACAGTATCGAACTTAGAATCTTGATTTTCATCAGTCATCTTATAGACGACGTCTTAAGCACTTCAGTCAACAGCATTCTTAAAACAATGTGCTCTATAAGTGTATAATTATAAGAAAGAGTACAACAAAACAACACGAGAATGTTTTTTAAGGAAAATAAATAAATATACCCAAACTACCTTAGAAAATATCAATTTTTCAGGTTATGACAAAAATTTAACAATTTTTAAACTAGTGTTATCGATGATCATAAAGGCTTATGAGCTATAGACTTGTAGACAAATTACACTAGCCTGTGAAGAAAATATCCTTTGAATGAAAACAAGGGGAATATAACGATTTTAATTCGCTAAACTCAAATCCGTTCACAGTTTTTTCTATCATGCACAAATTTTTTTATGGGCGTGACTAATACAACCGAAATAGACCGGTCACGCTAATATCATCATAACCTCAGAACGGTTTGTCCGATTTAGATAAATAAAACACCAAAAGATGCGGAATAAAATTGCCTTTCATAATTTTTTTTATTTGCAACTATTTCAAAGTTATTCAGAAATTAGCGGCGAAAATCGTTATTCCTAAGAAACTTTGCAGATACATTAAGTTCCCGTGACAATGCAACATTATGATTAGAAAAGTGGTCATTGCCACGCCTGTTTTAAAGCCGAACTTTTTTGCATGAACTATTTAATTACCCATTTATTTTTCAATTTCAAATTAGCTTAAAATTTAAAGCACTAAATTCACTCATGTAGTAAAATACTTTCTTTATAATTATTCTTCTTTCGTTATTTGCAGGCTTTAGAATTGGCACACCGAGCACCACAAAATAAAGTATCGATCAATGAGTTGCTGCATCAATTGCAATCCACCCAGGATGAATTGGAAAATATACGTGTAAGATTTTTCAAAATCTTTATTATAATCTTTACCATATTATTTTGCATATTGCATTTTGTTTGCGTTGTGCCTTGAGTAAAAAAAAAGCAGAAACAATTTTTTCGTAATGGTTTTTCTTAAATTTTCTGTTTGTCTTTTTAAATTGTCATTAACAAAAGTCTGTTTCTCTTTGTCATTCTGTCTCAATTTCATAAAAAAAAGTTTATTAATTCATTAAAAATTCATCTCACTAATATGTATTTTGCTGTATGTGCTGTATGTTTTTGCTCCATTTGTTTTTTCTTGACATTTCAAAAATAGCCTTAATTAAACAACACAACGAATTTTTTTTTGTTCATGTTATTTCTTTAAAACGAATTCGAAATTATTACATTTAATTAATATTAAACAGTTCAGCACCTTAGCGATAACAATTTTGTATCTTTTTTTTTTTTTTTTTTGTTTAAGAAAACAATTTATACGAATACAAATAACATTTTTAATTTGCTTTTTGTTGTAATTACTTTATTTTAAATTGTATTTTTAAAAGCAAAATTTAATAATGATTCATTTGTTTAATTAACAAACAGTATTTATAATTTTTAGTTTAAATGTGTTGGAATTATTTACCTAATAATTTGCATTAAGTTTAAGCTAAACAAAAATTCAATTTGTCTCTTTTCAAATATAATTTCACAAATAATTTTTTTTAATAAAACTTTAACCATATTAATTTTGTAAGACCATACTTACAGATGTACATAATTTTTGAAAGAAAAGATATATGTAATTGAATGCAAGGTATCTCTTGATTAATCATTTTTACATAAGAATAACATAATAACCCAGTGGAATTTCTATCACATACATCTTCGATATGAGAGCAATGATAATGTAGGTGCGACCCATCCAAATTCTGTATACAATTCCTACTTACATTTACACAGCGATGGCCTAGGCCGTCAGATGGGCTCAACACTTCCTACATTGTAAGCGAAGGTTGGATGAGTTCAATTGTTTGGTGACGGCTTGTGCGGTGGCAAAATTTTTTTCGTGCTTGTTTTGTTCTTCGGTTTTAATTTGCATATAATTTTACAATGTGATGGAACAAAGACTATTCTGAATCGGATGCTAGTTGTATGCACATAACTATTTTGTTATAATTTTTGCTATTGACATAATAGTATACAATCAGATGCTTTTCAATTTGTAATAGCTTGTTGTTCTGCTGGGAAGTTCAGGAGTAAGAGATATTAGGAGAATATTTAATATAGAGAAGTGTTAGAGAATTTTTTATGTAATAACATTTCGTATACACAAAAAAAACTTATATTTCTTGTACTTTTTGCATTCCAAATATGTTCTTTTAGTCTATTCTTTAAAATTCATATTCTAATTAAATGTGAACTTATGTTCGCTACTTTCGAGATATCAGACTTACTTAATTTTCGATGTCATAATAATTTGCCCGAAAAAATTTTTGTTATTAAGCTCGAATCTTCGAATAAAATATATCATAAAAATGTTAAGCTTTGCAACATTTTTTTTTGCCAAACCCTGAAATTATTTGCGAGTTTTCGAACATATTTTTACACCTTGCATTGATTTTTTTTAATTTTATACTTTTTATGCTGACCATGTTCTAAGCCAAGTTACAAATTTCGAACATATGTACTTAGATATTTTGTTCTCATTTTCGGATATACTGAAAACCTCATTATAGTATGCTGATGTTAAAAGATTTTGGCCATCAAATTCATTTTTTATAAAATTCGAACTTTTACCCGGCTAGGACGCGAAGAAAAAGTTTTTGAACATATATATTTACTTTAGCGTTCATTAAGAGCTTTTTGTTAATTTTAGGTTTTAAGCTTTTAGCTTATACAAACCTGAAGCTCGAAATTTCGAGGATAAGTACTTTAAAGTTGTGATTTGTTTCGAATTCTCGAACATACTGAAAACCTCATTATATGTTAATTTTATAGCATTTTTGACACATAATTGATTTCTTATTAAATATTATTTTTTTGGCAAATTTTGAGACGAGGTGCCAATTTTCGAACATTCTAAGACATAAATATTTTCACTTTTTCCATTAAGCTTTTTTCCAGTTTAGGCTTTAAACTTTTATGTCATGTAAACATCTTATGTAAACTTAAAATTAAGTTTGAAGTTTCGGTCAGGTGCCCTTGGAAAGTGTGATATTTATTTCTAAAAACTTCGTTATTATCTGATGTTACCATAAAACTGATTTTTTATTAAAAATTTAATTTTTGCCAAACTTAGAAATTAAGTGCGAATTTTCGAGCATCGTAAAACTAAAATATTTTTTTACATTTTGCACTAAAGTTTATTTTCTATTTATTAAACTTTTGTTCAAAATTTCGAACATGTGTATATTTAAATTTATTTTGAATTTTTGAACATATGGAAAACTTGATTATACTAAGATGTAATAATATTTTGGCAAAAAAATTTGGCTACAGAGTTACCACCCATAACTGGTTTTTCTAAATTTTTATTATTATGTTCTTTATATGGAAGTTACACTTCCTCTCCAAACCTCTATTCCGCCATTTTTTGTGCAACTACTAAAAAGGTAATACCGCCCATATACTTGCTAACATTTTTAAAACTTTAAACGCGTTTTACCAAGTGTAATTTTTTTCTTTGAGATATGAATACATTGCAATAAAGGAGCGAAATGTAGTTCTGCCGATATGAGAAGATTAATAAATGGTTTGCATGAGAGGTAACCTTCCCTTCGATGCTAACACAGTAGCTGAAAAGTAACTCACACCGATTTAGAAGACTATCACAAAGTCAGTTTTCCAGATATACGATAATTAGCAATTTCTTCTTGCGACCACTACTATCCCATAAATTTTTTACTGGACTACGTAAACTGAGTGTAAAGTAATTCACACTGAGCTTGAATAGTCTCACTAATACAGTAATCCATACACTCTAAAACATTACTTCAAATTTAGGATCATATATTGTCTAAACTTGTGTTGAAAATTTCTTCTTGCCTAAAATTACATCGATTTTGTAGTTATTTTGTTAAAGAAAAAACTTTCAAATTAAACATATTTAGTCCAAATGGAAAACATTTAACATAAAGTATAATACGACTATGGCTGAATGGTAGATACGTCAGACTATCAGTCAGGAGGTCGCGGCTCAAAACTGCACGCATCCAATCGCTTTTTTAGTAAAAACATTTTGTTCAAAAATAATGCGTGTGTAATTTTAGGGCGATAACAATCGGTAAAGTGTTGCCGACTATTATCGACCTAATTTTCAACAAAAGTGCTTTAGAGTGTATATAAGTTAATTACACTGTACAAAATAAAATAACAAGGTTCTAACGACTGATCCTGGTAGAGGGGACTAAAAGAAAATATACGTGTTTGGAAGCTTACACCTGGAATTAATTTGGGGGAGGGGAGTTAAAATTCCCCCCTTTACGGTATATTGTTATAGTAAATTGGCATAGATAATCTTGTAACCCTTACATTTTAGTCATAAGGTGTGTTCATTACTTTTATGTAAAAGATTACGGGGAAATTTTTTGTAGAAAATTTTAAACCTGTAACTCTATTGCAATGAGTCTTTTTGTCTCTTTCATGAAAAAATGTTAAAAACTTCCTTTAAACATCAATATAGCAGGCTGAAATATCCCATAAGGGGCTATTCACATATTACGTAACGCTCTTTTCAGAGTTTCTGTAACTCCCCCCCTCTTTAACCCTTTTTGCAAAATGTTCAGTATAAATTCCCTAGTTCGTAAGAAATCTTTAACATTGAGCGAAGAAAAATTAAGCCTTTCAAAAAATCCAATTGACATCCTTTAGAAATTTACGTAAATTTTAATAAAATTTTGCATCTTTCATGCGTGATTGACGCCATATCAACCATGAGTCGAAAATACCATAAGTTTGTTGGCCACGGGCTCTTAGACTTAAGCTCACACAAAGAGTCCGAATTCTCAGTATACATTTTATACCAACATGTCTGACGTCAGAAAAAATCTGAAACTGTAGCAAACAATCAAGGGATTTGTTTAAAATTCCCATTTGCATCGCCTCGAAATCTAGTAGATTTGATTTTATATCTTTATAAAAATCTTTAGGGCTTACATCAAGCTTTCTTTTTTTAAATTTTTTAGGACCACTGACTGAAATTTTATCCTAAATTATAGCCAAACAATTGCAACATATCTGATTCACACGCATTAAAAAAAACTCCTTCTACAGCGGTTAATTTTTTAGTACAATTAGGAAACAGCCATAGTGAAACCACTAAGTATTATGTACAGTAATTCCTTGATTTACGTCACCTCGACTTACGCTGTTTCGGTTAACGTCGTCAAATTTTTTGTACCTATCAAATTTGATTTGCATCTCTATTCGATTTGCGTCGTTAAATTTTTGGTGCCTTCCAAATTCGATTTGCGTTGCCATTCCATTAGCATAACCCGGGAAATTCCACAGTTTAGCTAAAATCTTTGTTTTTTCGGTGTTTTTATGCGGTTAACGAAATTTGTTCACTCCCATTTCGATTTGCGTCGTCATTTCGAAAAAATACATGGAACTCCATTTTTTATTATGTGCAATATCAAATTCGATTTACGTTGTTTCGAAGTACGTCGCCATTTTCCGGAACCAATCGCGACGTAAATCAAAGGATTACTGTACTAGATTTTTATTAGGTTTCATCCAAGTCTGTGACGAAGTATATTTCGTTTTGTATGGGAAATCTAGTAAAAAAAATTAGATTTTAGTACTAGATTTCGAAGCAATGTAAATGCACTATTAGACATTTTTCCGACATTGTTCAGACATGTCCCTAGAAAATTTTTCAGAATTTGTACAGAACTCTCTCAGATATTTTTGCAAAACTTTTACAATTTCCTCAGGCTTTCTTGTCACACACTTAGATGATTTTCGGTACGTTTTCTGATCGAATTCGGCATCTTAAGCAGACTTTCTGACAGAGTTCAGGCCGAATTAACCAAAAAATGTCGGCTGGGATGATATAAGCTCATGTGTAGAATCCATGCAATGGTAATGTTAGTGTCACAATCTCATTTAATTTGAATATGTAAAAGGGAACATTAGCCTTCAGCAATAGCAGAAAATTTATTATTTTGAAAACATTTGTAAGAAAATATTAAAAGACAAGTTGCACTTCTAAAACAAAATTTTTTATTTCAACTTTATATAATATAATTTTTTACATAAATCATTTAGTTTTTAATCAGAGACAAACATTTTAGACTAATAAATAAAAACATATACAAAAAAACATTAACCTCAAATAAATTAGGAGGGCATGGTTTTTTTGAAAGAACTAATTGAACTAACAACCAGTACAATATTAAATTTTTTTTAACAAATTAATATTTTATAACAAAAAGTTTTGCATGCGTTTTTTTCGCAATAAAGTAGTTGTTGTTGAAAATTTTATTTTCCTTTAAATATCAATTAATCCAAATCTATATAAAGTCTTATTTTGCTGCATTTTATCTACGCAATTTTAACATTTTAATTGCTTTTGAGGAAAAGCTTAAAAATAACGTCCACAATTCCTTAAAAATAATATTTTATAATTTTATTTAGTTTAATTTTAATTTTCAAATTTTATTTGAATTTCTTTTATTTATTTTTTTGAAAAAAAAAAAACAACCACAAATATTCCAAAAAATCCAATATTTTATAGGCAGCAGAATGTAGAAAAGAATGCGGCAATAATCATGCTCTCCTTACAGCAAAAGAGGCAATTTCTTTGTGGGTACTCGGCGCGCGTAAGGTTTGTAAAAGTTCTAACTTCCACTCACACACAATTTCGATTTCCTTTTTTATTGAAGTTTTTTATATTGAAGCTTTTTTTATATATACAAAATTTTTATAATTATATTTTTTGTTACATTGAGATTGGTTTATTGTATTAATTTAATTATTAGACAAATTATTTTTAATTTAAAACGCGGTGTTGTGCTGTATTTCAGTTCAGTTTAATTTTAAACAGAAAATCATTTATTTTTTTTTAATTTATTTCAATTTGAATCATTAAATTTTTTCATTAAAAAACAATCACCGGTATTTAGGTTAAAACATTTGGATATTTTTGGAGGTGTTCATTAACATCCATTTATGCGCATTCATTTGGTGGGCTTTTCTCATTCATTACAGTGTGGTGGAATTGGTCTCATGATGTCATCAATAGTTTCAACTAAATTTTTTTTGTTATTTTAAAACCGAGTTTAAAAACTTAAAATATCGAAAAAAAAGTTCAATAAGTAAATTTATTTATGTGTAAAAATTAAATAAAAATCTTTTTGTAAGGACGGGATGTTTTTTTTTAATAATTTATTTTCCTTACCGTGATTAATGCTTCTCTCTAAACAATGGTTTTCTGCAAAACCTTGTTTCCTGCGCAAATTATTTGTTTAGAACCCGAACATTTATAAATAAAACTAGATCTGATTTTTATGAAAAACGGATTTCTGTTAAAAGTATTTATTTCATTTAGACTAAGATTTTGTGACTTGAACTTTTTTGGTATTTATGGACGAAAGGGTTAAGAAGGCGTTCAATGGGGTATCCACTCCGGAAGGGAGTTCCTTTCCCGTTGGTCGCTTTTCTAACCCTTTCGCCCACAAACTCTAAAATGGTCAAGCTAAAAAGTCTTCGTGTTCACTGAAGCAGATTAATACTATGGTCGTACATTCGCCTTAATTGGAGCAATTAAGTTTTAAATTTAGATGACTCAATTAGCATTTGAAGGCATATCTAATAGGTGAGACCATTAGCTCAGCTAACTACTACTGTTGTTCTTATTTTCGCAACATGCGAATTTTTGCGATACAAGCAACCAATTTTTACCTTTGGTTTTAGGTATTTTTGCAAGTTCTACATTTATTTATTTCTTTATTTAAATTGTATTTAATTTTGTCTTGTAACGACCCTTTTCACAATGTACGATTAAGAGTTAACATGGACTTTAACGGAAACTTCGGCATACAAAACTTGCCGTTAAAGTCCACGTTAACTCTTAATCATACATTGTGAAAAGGGGCGTAAGTAAGTAACGAATAGCTAGTCAGCTTTTCTAGTGAGTTCACCTTTTAGATACGCCTTGCATTATACATAATTTTGTCTTCAGACTGAACACACTTATGAAGTCTGTACAGTAGAGGCTACTCAATTTATGAAACAATTAAGTACTAATTGCTCAATTTATTAATGGAGTTCTTGTATGGTAAATTGAGCTCAATTAAGGCCTCAATTGTGTACATTTCCTAATGGCGCAATTAAGGTGCATGTCTGAACATGTTATAAGGCTGCGTATAAAGGCAATTATTTTATACAATCTGCGAGAGATTGCATACTTCATGTGAAGTCATCCAGATACCTCCAAGGAACCTGATTCTGCGCACCACTGCCACCTGACAGTCACAGAGAATGTGCTTCAACGTCTGTTCTTGCGTTCCATAGAGTCTACACACTTTGGTATCAGAGCTACCAATAATAAATTGGGGTCGTCTGAGACCATAGTATTCGGTAAACCACACCGGTAGTAGTCTGGGGTAATTTTTCGCCATTAGCGGAAAATTTTGGGACTTTCTTTGTCATAACTTAATAAACCATGAAGAGCTTCCCAATGGTGAGCAAACTCCATCTGTGCCCAGGAACTATTCCTCTCATTGACATATCCTCGTGAAATGCCAAAGAAGGGTTCCGGTCCTATAAACCTACGTTTGTCCCCTCAGTTAGCTAGACAGTCAGTCCGTTCGTTTTCAGCACGCCTTTCATGCCTAGGGACTCAGCATAACAACAGTTTACTATGAACGCCAAGATTAACACAGACCATGACAACTTCCGACCTTATCTCATAAGAGATTAAAGCCTTGAGTGGTACATCCAACACTTTCGATAACAAAGGAGAATGTCATAAAATTCCGTCTGGAAAATCGTAGGATATAGGCCTTTGAAAATTAGTGCCGTATATGCTTAGCCCCCGTATCTCCTTTTTACTATTTGGAGACGTCAGTGAACCAAATCTGGTCAGTATCTTTGTGCCATTAAGTATGTTTTCCTTGAAAGCTTACGTCTGAGCTTAATTTTAAGGGGAGGTGAAGATCTTCCCTTTTAAACATTGTTATATGAAAAGTCATAGGAGACAGTGTGCAACCCTAACAATTTAGATATTGGTTGTACTACAAGAAACATTTCTGTAAAATATTTTAACCCTCTAATGGGTATTTTTGGTCCTTTTTATGAAAAATTGCGAAATACTACCCTTGAACAGCAATATAGCGGAACAAAATGTCCTACAAAAATATTTTTAATAAAATTCTACTATAAGTCTCCCAATACACGAAAGCTCAAAACTAATATTGAATGCCAGAGATAAGTCATAATATGTTTAACACAAAAAAAAAAAATAATTTTTCACTTCAAATATCAAATTCCCTGAATCAAATGTAAATTTGTTCAATTTAGGTCCTATAAAGAAATTTGTAAATTCAAATGCAAAAATTTTTAATAATTTGTTTGAAAAAAAATTCAGATTTTTTCAATAAACAAATTGTTTCAATCAAAAAATGTTTTAGAGAAATAGAAACAATAAATCAAAGAATTTCATAATTTTAGCGGGTTGCCAACATTGGCGGCAGGTAAATGAAATGAAATAATAAGTCAAACAAAATTATTTATCAAACTAAATAGAGACAATAATAAAGATTTAAAATCAGTTTCAAAAACATGTTTGTTTTAAAAAAAAGCTATCATCGTTTTTTCTGTGAAGGGCTAATTTCGTACTTATTCGCAATTGCTGGTAAAATCTCCCACAAACTTGGCGGTGAGTTTTAGCAGAATTTATAACTCACCAATGGTGAGTTATGGTGAGTCACCATACAAAAGAGTGAGAGATATAGAGTGCTATACGCAGGGTGACCGTTGAAAATTTTTAAAAAGTGGCACAAAAAGGGGATTTTGAGGAAAAAAGTGGCACCAAAAAGGGGATTCTTTAAAAAAAAGGGGCAACTTTTTTTAAAAGGGAATAATTGAACCAAATTCTAATATTTAATGAATTTCTAGGGCATATAATGCTTTTGAAATAAAACGAATTGATTTTGATTTTTTTTCGTTCAAAAAACTGACTGCTTTTTATATAAATTTTAGACAAATAATGCAAACAAGCCTTGTTTGTATAAAATTTATGTGAAAGGCACTCACATTTTTTTTAGCAATTTCCATAAAAAATTTTTTACTCAAGTCGCTTGTTTGCATATGGAAACAGCACATTAGTAAAGTATATCGAAAAGCAGTTTCGCTGAGTAAAGATTTTTGCATAGCCGGCCTTCGGTCGGCGAAGCCGCTAAGTATACTGAGAGGAGAAAATCGTTAAGACCGGCCGAAGACCGCTTTTCAATATACCAAGAAGAAAAAATACTTAAGCCCGGCCGAAGGCCAGCTACGCAAAGAATATTTTGTAGTAAAATAAAATTTCTTAACAATTTTAATTAATTTCCAAATATTTCTTTGAATCGACGATGTCGATTGGACATATTTTAAGCATTGTTGACGCTATTTGCAAATTATTCTTGATGTTATTTCACTTTTTAAAATGCAATAACGTCAATTGATGTTTTATTACTTGTCACCGATTGCAGAAGTAAAAGGTGAATAGTCAAAAACATGTACATATATTTGAATTTGTTTTCATTTTTAAAAGTGTGGACATTATGACACATTTCAAAGTGTCATAATGGTCATAATAATAATGTTATAAAGTCCATGGACTTATTAAAAGTGTCACAATGCCATTTTTAGCAGTGACATAATGTCTTTGGACATTATATCACTGGATACTGTGACATGGCACCAAAATCTGCATGAAAATAATTTTAAAAATATTTAAAGCTGCGTGATTTTCATAAAAATTTTTAACAAGACGTTCTTGTTCGTGTTAGTGAATCAGGGTGTTATTTCTAATAATTTTAATACAATAATGAATATATATAGATCTAATTTCTTAAACTATTTCAAAATAGTTTTTGTCATAAGACTTTACATGATACTCAAAAACAAATTTTTGTCTTCAGATTTTTTTTTTTATAAAAACAGTTTCGTGCCATAAAAAGCTTATATTAAAACAAGAAGCATCATTTCATAAAAAGGGGCAAAAAGGGGGATAGTATTACAAAAGGTGGCAGATTTAGGCCATTTTAAAAAAGGGGCACTAAAAGTGGCAAGGCAGTTGAAAAAGTGGCAAATTGCCACTTTAGTCGCAAAACGGTCACGCTGGCTATACGTAATAATATCTATAACTCTCTGCTTACAAAATGTATGTAAGGTTAGTTTAGTCTGACGGGTTGCTGATAAGTTAAAAATAAATGATCCAGCCCGCTTGGGCCCAAGATTATGATCCAGAATATAAAGAAAAGAAAAAACTTAGGTAATAGAAAATAAGTTTCAGAGGGAGGAAGTATTCTGTAAAGAAGGGGTCGTATATAAAAGTAGGCCAGAGGTGGAATCAGGTATTGAGAGCCATCCGCCGCTCCTAATGAGGAAACTGAAGCAACATTCTCTGTAAGACCCATTGAGATTCCAAAATACAACTTTGACAGTTTTTGGAGCTGCTTAGTCTTGTTAATGTCAACGAGATGCCAGAGGGTTCTCATGCGTTTCCAGCAGGATGGGAGTGGGAGACCTCAGGAATTGTTATTATCAACATCCCGAAATAGAACTCCCTCTTTGCCATATCGTCCGCGAAAGTCATGTAATATGTAAACTCATTGTCGATAGTGGTTGTAATTAGACACTAATTTTATTTCGCCGCTTTCTCACTTTTTACGTGGTTTGTCGACTGCGGTCCCAATTGAGATTGTCCTGCAAAGCGTAAAAGTCATGATATAGATTTTTTATATAAGTATGTGGATGTCATTTTTGCATACAGTCTAGTTTTGAGGCACTCGTTCTCGCAAAAAAGTTATCATGTCTTCATAAAATTTTATTTTTGTAAAACATGACGATGAATAAAAAGAAAATAATTAAAATCATTTAGGGTTAAGGTCATTGCGTATTTCACTCACAGCTCTTACCGGTTATCAGTGATCAATGTTCGCATCCAGTCTGTCGCCATCACAGTTTCAAGATTAGATGTCGGAAATAATTAAAATTTCCTATTTGATAAACATAAGCAATTTTTTTTTCGCTCTTTTCAAAGCACAATTTTCTTCTTAAATAATTCCTCGGTTGACCTTGCCATCCTTATCTTAAACTGTTCTATTCAGACTATACTAAGATATTATATTCTCCCATTAGCAAAATACGGCATTCTATGTCGATCGAATTTTTCATTAAAATTCTATTGAAATTTCGATCGATATTGAGTGCGTAATTTGGTACCAGTAGTAATAAAGTCATAGAGTGTTCGATGTGAAAGCGAAAAACTCTCCGTGAGTAAAATTTTCTTGAGCAGAATGGTTTAGAAGTTCAGCCGTCAATGGGATTAGGAATACTTTCTTTGCTCTACAGTGTCAATGCCTTCAGCAATGGCCGATTCAAGTTTGATTTGCTATTTAATAATGAATAGATTCAAGGGAGAGCAAAGCTAGCAAATAAACAATACAATTAATTTACTCAAAGACTCGTAATTTATCTCTGACTGAGGTAATACCTAAGCCGCGTCGTCGCATTTTGTTGTTGAACGCATTGTTGAACGGCTTACATCGAATAACTGTACTTTCTACAGCTTTTCTGGAATTCCATTAACTAACCATACCCTTTATTTGTTTGTTATGTGTTCAAATGTATCTATCGAAATATGCAAAAAATTCGATTTTAAAAATGAGTTAGGGCCTTTCTATATTAAGGTAACGATATGTATCTCTTTGTACTTTTTAAATAAGTTGATGGATTGCTTTTCGAAGAACACTTTGAATGATAAACATTGGTGGAGTACCATATATAACTCGATATTGACATGGCTTACTTTAGTGAGTAGCATAAACTCATACTTTATTGATAGCCCCTAGTGGAGAACCATATATAACTCAAGATTGATGATGGTGGATACCATTTAAACTATTAATATACTTAAACAAATTCGCCACCAAAATCGTGCGACATAACGCCATCTCTATATGGATTGGAAACTGGACTCCCATCCAATTTCAATCACGAATGTGCTCATGAAAATGTAACGAAGTTGCTTTATTCGAAAAGTGTTGATTTTTTTTTATCGAAAATATGAATATAGCTTGCAGATCTGTATTTTAGAAATTTCTAGGATGAGAGCTTAAATATTCTACATGATGAAAGTATAAATTAAGCGTTCATCCAATTCATGAACGTTTAATATAGTTTTTATAGTTTTCAAGCAATCTCAAACGGATTTCTTGCAACCACTGGTTTTTCGACGAATTTCTGCCAAACTAAGCCGTCTTGGGCTATTGTTTTTTTTTTTTTCTCTAAAAAAATCAGTTTCCAGTTCCACACTGGCTTTGTAATCTCAAAAATAGCCTTCGATTTTTTTTATATATTGACTTATTTTTTTCCGAAATACTTACATACATTTGTATACTACAAACATACATACTTATTTTCTTTTTCGACAAAATTTATTTTGGTTCGTAAATAAATGAATACAAAAACAAAAATACTTCCAGGCCCCGTTGTCCAAAGAGGTACGTAATGTTGTTGTATTAAAACTAAAGGTCTAGTTAGTAAGAACGTATCGGGTTCGTGGGGATCAGCTGGCAAAATCTGTAACATAAACAAAGCTCGTTGCTGTTTACTAAAAACGTATCGTTGCTTTTGTCACGTAGAAAATCAACAGAAAGTAGATTTTTACGTAGCAAATGTCAAACTAATACCAATACAATATACAATATACTAATATACAATGCAATACTAACAGCTGACAAAATTGATTCGGTTGAGACGTTTTCTATCACTAACACCTTAAGTTAAGCGGCACTGAACGTTTTAGTGTTACGCGATACGTTTTTACTAAATAGACCTTAAAGAAAATACATATTTATCTAAGTAATTTAGATTAAATCAAGTTTAATCTTTCCAATATTGTGTTTATTATATTCAAAATATATAAAAAAAACTCGGTTTAAACTTTTTTTATAATTAAACTTGTAAACAATATTTTTTAGAGGTTAATTTTAATTTAAAACAAAAATTTAGCATGTTTAGAATAAAACATATTTCCTAAAATTTAATATTTGTAATTAAATTTTAATTAATTCAATTTAATTGTATTCTCTATTAAATATCTATAAACAATTTTAAAAAACAATTAACTAATAATAAATGTTGAATATTATATATTTTTTTGTGGAAAAGTATTTTTAGTACCCAGGAAAACTGTAATTGTACCTGCCTCAAGTTCTAGAACGTATTTATAGAGGGAATTATTATTGTAATTTTCGGGCCGCTCCTAAATATTTTCATAGGAATTGGTACTATAAAATTACTACCGAAATATACCTCTAGCTTCTGGTAGAATTTACCTCTTGAGTAAAGAATGAAAATCGAATCTTTCAGATTTTTAACGTTTGTGGGATCTATTGCGAAATATTTTGAAATCTACATAGAACATAAATAAATTTAATATTTATTTTTACCACGCTACATCGGAAGCATGAAAAGCCCCACTAGACTAGATGTTAGAGTGGTAGACTCGCTATCAGTTTGCCAATGACAGCCTAATTACAAATGCAGCCGTTATCGACAAACCACATTAAAAGAAAAGGCAACCAGCGTTGCCTACTTTTCGGATACAAAATTTGTAAGACTACATGAAAACGTCTGAAAATAGCTAAATTATATATGATCGAAACATTAAGTCAAAATTTTGGGGAAAAAAGTTATATTAAGAAATTATGTAGTGGTTTTATTGGAAGTCATTACTATAGTATTAACACAAGGGTTATTTACACCAGCTATACTTCACTTTTTAAAATGTCTTCTTGGGATGTCGAAAAATGTACCGAAAAAATTGCCAAAAATGCATTTTGCCATCTGGTGGAGAATTTTTCATCTCAGCGGCGAATATAATCACCTGGGCTGTCGAACCCACCTGGTATGAATTCGCCTTGGTATCAACAAATATACTCGTTTATAAAGGTATGGTTACACTTGGCAAATATTTACCGAAAAAAACGTAACCAACAGACATTCATTTTATGGCGATTTAAATTTCGCCGTCTTTTGCATATAAATACTGGTTAAAGCTGTTTTACACTATCTCACAAGCCGTTCGACTTCTATAGAAAATGCAACCCTGATCTAATGAGTTTATGGAAAGTTTTAAAAAAGCAATAACAACACATTATATCAGGGTTGCATTTTGTACAGAAGTCGAACAGCTTGTATAATAGTCTAAAAACAGCTTTATAATTACTCGGTATAGGAAATCTTGTAAGTCTTACGTTTCATGTATAAAATATGTTCATTACTTTTAGTTCTGTAAAATACCACGAGGATAATTTTGTGGAACATTTTAATCCTCTAACTCTTCGTTGTATTGGTATTTTTGTTCCTTTCTTAAAAAAGAGCAAAAAAAAAATTTCCCTTCAGGGGTGATATAGCGGGCTGAAATGTTCTACAAAAATATTCCTCGTGGTGTTTTACACAAAATTAACCAACACAATACTTAAATTTCAGTTTTCTTAAAGCGCATACACAAAAAGTTTAGTTTAGCACTTTAACAATATTTTGGTTTTCCTGAATATTTTGAAAATTACACTACGTTGTTTTGTCAAAAGTCCACAGATATTTAAAACAGACTTTTACGTTTAAACTACATTTTTACCTGTCTATCTATAAGTAGGCCGACCATATGTTTCAATTAAAGTAAACTTTATTAGAACTCTTAAAGTATGCTTTGTTTATGGCTATGATTATGGGTGGTTCGTTATGTTCAGCAGTCTGGCATAATTTTGCAATGCATGCTAAATGCATCTAAACTGATTGTCAACAACGGTTGTAGTACCAATTGTAATTAGGGTGTAACAAGGAATATTTGCTAAAAATTATAAAAAAAGATTCGATTTCGATGAAATTTACAGTCTAGGGGTTTCGGTGTAAAAAAAACGATCTAGCTAAATCTTATTCCTAAAAAAACCGCTTTTAAAGGTTTTTTCACACAACTTTTTTCGCTTTTAATCTCATTTTATGCGTTCTAGAACAAATAATTTTGGTACAAGTTTCAAAACTGATCCTGGGTAGGTTCCATTTTACTCATCCATTATTATAAATCATTTAATAGATCATAATTACATAATTACATATTATATATATTATTAATAAAAGAAACACATTTTAACATTTCATTTGGATTTTTTTATTATAATGTAATCATTATATATCATATATTGTAAATAAATTTAAATATTTTTGGTGTTTTAATTATTTCTTTTTTCGTTTATTTGTTTCATTTATATAAACTTCAAACTTTAGTGTAGAAATAAAATATTTTTGGGTTTTTTTTTAATTTGATTATTTGATATTTATTTTAAAATATCAAGCAGTTAATATTTAAACTAAATTATAATAATTCCTCCTTCTTTATTTTCCCCCTATTTCTTTTTTTTTTTTTTAATTTGAATTATGTGAAATATAACAAAATAAATTGAAAACCAAAACTTTAGACCATTTATCGTCGTTTATTGGAAGCGCAAAAGAATCGCACTCATGTCGATCCCGAAGTAACACTACAATTCTTGAAAAGTGCTGTTTATTATTTCCTCACCGACAAGGAAAACTCGCAGGGCCATTTGCAGGCCATTGAGAGTATTTTGGAATTTACCGAAGCCGAGAAACAAACCATCAACAAGGCTAGATCTGCGGCAAAATAAATTTACTTTGCTTTTTAAATAAGTTAGATAAAATATATAAAAATTATTATTATGAAAACAATGAAAGTTTATTAAAACAATGAAAGTTATATATATTATACAATTATGTTAAGTATTTATTTTAAAAATTACATATACACATAATTTTACTGTTACATATACTATTATTTACTTTAACATATTGGTTGTATTTTGATTTAATCTTTTGATTATGTTTAAGATTGTCTCAATCTGTGTTGTGTGCTTTGAAAAAGTAAAGAAATATAGAAAGAAGACCTCGTTACTGGCATGACTTTTTGCAATTTTAATAGATTTATTTTTTTAATTTAAAAATATTTATTTTATTAAAATTATGCATCAATATGGGGCCCTCTCAAGACTTATCATTTTAAGTGGCCCCTCCCTACCTACTAGCAGGCATGTCATAAAGTGCAATTTTATACGAAACCGAATTCGATTTAAGTTCTTTACAAAGGCACTAGAGTTGTAAAATGTTGATACTTTTGAATACTCGATACTAGTCGATACTTATTAAGTATTGACTCAATACTTTAACGGGTTTCTTGAATTGAAAAAGAAAATAAAATGAAAATTTAAAAACTACTTGTAAAATTAAAGTTTATTTAGTTGTTTATATTGAAGTATACATGTTTATTATGTTATGTTATGATATTTTAATAAAAAAAAAATAGTTCAGTAATTTTCTGTGCCTTAAAACTTTATTTTTTCTGATTTGTTTGCTTAAAAATACAACTCTGAAAGTATTGAGTAGCTACTGTTTAGTATCGACTAATAGTCCGGTCAAAAAAAAACGTAAATAATGAAACACAATTGTAAACAAAATGTGCAAAGTCTCCATTGACTCCAAATTTTATTCAAGGCCAGAGTTAACAAAATGACATGTTGGATTTTTCAGACAAACGCTTAGTTTTATCGTAAAAATAACTGAGATCAGTAAAACTATTACACTAATAAATAAATATTGTAGCTTTTTAGCTTTCTGGGAATTTTGGCAAGGACTAACTTGACCGAACTATTTAGTGCTGGTAGTTTCTCCTAGTGTAATTACTCAATACTTTTCATTATAGTACTCAGGGCGGATTGATGAATAGTATACAGGCGAATTCAAACGAATTCGCTGAGTATCACTGTCAAATAAAGTACACATCAAAGCGAATTAAGTTTACAGGTGATGATAATAATACAACAAACACAATATCAATTCGCCTGGTTGGCCGTATCTGTCAAAAACAGAAGACGAACATTTATTTAAAATGTACTTTTATCTACTCTTATTACAATTCGTAATGACTAATCATTACGATTAAAAAACAATTGACAGAAGTAGTCATATGTGCTTCCAACACGACCTGTATTATTGGATCATGGTACATATATGAAAAATAAACAATTTTTATGTATTGTATTCTACAATGAGAGTTACGGGGAATTTGCTTGAATTCGGCAAGGCGGATACCTTATTAATCTTCCTCTCAATACTACTCGATACTTTTTAACGCTTAAGAAAATTAATATTTTTAATTAAAACAGCATTTTTAATAGAAATATAACTTTTGAAATATATTTTTGGAAGTATCGAGTAATTACATATGAAAACGGGCGAATACTGATACTCGATACTCAATACTTTGCTAGCACTAGTCGACTAGTCCTTGATTTGTACGTTCTTGTAACTTGAATATATTTGATATTTTTTAACGAAAAATCGAGTAAATTTAAAAAATGTAGAACGCTCAAAAAATTTATTTCGTGAACAAAATACTCGTAGAAGATCATTTGATTTTTATATTTGTTTTTCGAAGCTTAGAGTACTTTATTCGAACTTAGATTCGATTCCACTGTATCGAACACAGAACATCTGTTTGGTGAAATTTCGCGATTTGAAATCGATCGATTTCCATCACATACTAGATTATCACTGAAATATGGAATAAAAATATTTATTTTATATAAATCACATAAATTGACTCTTTATTCAAGGAATATTTTAAAATGTAACTTTTGAAGAAAAACGTAACTTTTTTGAAAGAAAGGCGTAACTTTTCTTATTACTCCCGTGGCCACACTGTTCATGACTGCTGTTGACGGCGTATGATTAATGTCAATTTGTATGGAAAAACTAGTCAAGACTCAGTTCTGTTTAATCATTGAGGTACAATAGTCCTACAGTATGCTTATATTATCAAAATCACTCTAATATTTGAAAATCTAGGTGGGCTAGAGCGATTCGGGGGTGGCTTAGCCCCAATCATTCTTCTCCTCAAGCTTTCTCTAGCACACATAAGAATGGAATAGAGTTCCTCCTGGAAAACCATCTAATAGCTACCCAAGGACATGGCCCTTTAGAACGTGGGGCCGTATATCCCTGAACCCGTATCTCCATTTTGTTTGGAGCCGTCAGTGAACCAGATCTGGTCAGCATTTTCGTGCCATGTAGTGTGGTTAAGCCATTGGCCTCTTTCAGGTATTGGCCTCTTTCAGGTCAAAGTTTTTGTTCCAAACTAATGTTGGTTATATTTGATCACTTATCCTAATACATCGGCTGTTTACAAACTGTCCTAATGTACTTACGTGCCCGACCAAATCTTCGGTTTTTATAGTAGAAATTTCTGGAAGCCGAAGTGCACTCTTGCGGGCCCATATCTGCACAACTACATTAATGAGACTCTTTAAATTTCACATGGTTCACCCTTAAAATAAAATGCAGAATCCAACAAAATCTGGGTTATATAGGTGGGGGAGAAGTGTACTCTCCACACAAAGAAATTATTAATTTTCCTATATCTGCAGAACTGCAATAGTGATGTTCTCTAAATTTGATGTGATGATGATTCCAACAAAATCTTGGAAATATTGGAGGGGGAGAGGGGTACCCACCATACAAGGTAATTATTAATTGTCCTGTAGCTGCAGAACTACGATAGTGAGCCTCTTTTTAGTATGTATAAATCTTAGAAAAAAGTTAAAGTTCTATCAAAACTAAGAGGTATAGCAGGGTGGAGAAGGGTCCCACCACATAAATGAATTATTAATTTTCTTATATCTGCGGAACTACAATAGTGAGGCTCTCTAAATTCAATGTGGGTAATTCTTAGAACAAAGTGAAAGTTCCAACAAAATCATGGTGGTATAGCTTGGGGAGAGAGGGGTACTCCATGCAAAGTAATTATTATTTTTCCTATATCTGCGGAACTACAATAGGGAGACTCTCTAAATTTAATGTGGGTAACTCTTAGAACAAAGCGAAAGTTCCAACAAAATCTTGTTGGTATAGGCGGGGGAGACCCCCCAATAATGTAATTATTTATTTTCTTATATATAAAGAACCAGCAAAGCGGCACTCTCTAAATTTGTTGTAGCCTAAGCTGAGAACAAATTGCGCTTTTCAAATAAAGCCTGGTGGTATAGGAGGATGTTGAGACTAATAGCCCCCACACAGAGTAATTTGTAATTATCCTACATATATCTGGAGGAGGAAGGGCACGGCGGTACAAAATAATTATATATGTATTAATTTTCCTATATCTTCACAACAATGGGGTAGCGAAGCACATCGGGTGGTGCTGGTAATTATATAAAACGTTCAAAAGTGATCAAATGCAATACCAGTTAAAATTAATCCCTCCCTCTCTCTCTCTCAAAAATTCAATTTCATATCCAATTGCTATTCTGTGACCTGCCTCAATATTATGATTTCTAAACTTATGCAGTTTTATTCAACTATTAATTTTTTTTTTAAATCTATTTAGCTGTTTTTATTTGCAATATTTTATAAAAATAATAGATATTTTATTAGCTTTAGTATTTAATACGTCCACTTTATATTGATATTGTATTTTTAGCAAAATTATATTAAAATCGGATGATAATTAAATAATATTTTAATGAAAATTTAGCTAAATCCAATTAAAATCTACAACAAATTGGCCTTTTAATCAAACACTTAAATATACAATATTTAAAGAAGTTTTTAAACAATTTAGATAAATATTTGTTTTATTTTTTTAGTTGTGTATGTATTAATATTGTTCAAGTTTATTTTAAACGCTTTAACAATTTTGTTCATTAAATCAAAGTAATACTCGCAATCTGTTACATCAACTTTGATAACGAATTCAACTGTTTCTATTTAACAATTTTTCTAAGCTTTAGAAATTAATTTTAAAGTACTAAAATATAATATAAAAAAAACACAACACAAAATAAAGTTAAACTTGAAAAATTATATAAAATAAAACAAAACAAATAAATAAATGTTCCAAATAAAAATATGTAGTGAATTTTATTTAGTATTTTAAGAAAATGTGTTTTATTTAAAGAATAATAAGTTTTGGAATTTATTTATCTTTTTTACAAATTACACTGTACAACCTAAAAAGATAACAAGGTTCTAACAACGGATTATGGTAGAGGAGAGCAATAAAGGATACTTGTATCAACTTTTTGAAAGTTTAAGTCTGGCATTTATTTTAGGGGGACCTAGAGTTCCCACCATTTTGCACATTGTAATAATGAATCGGCAGAGGAAACCTTGTAATTCTTACATTTAAGGTATAAGCTGTGTTCAGCTTTTTTATGTGGAAAATTTTTGTGAAACATTTTAACCTTCTAAAAATACTCGTTTTATGAATATGTTGGGTTTTGTATAAATTTCTAAGCCTACTGAGCCTATTTTATTCTTTGTAATTTTAAGAAATAAATTATTTTTAAATTATCAACCGATTCTTCAAGGTCTGTGCATAAGATAAGAGGTTTGAAACTTTTCAAAAGTAAGTTTGAAGTCTACGGACGATTTGGTAAAGCACCGATGAAATGCATATAGACATTTCTTAACCCTCAACAAATAAATCTTTATTTTAAATTTTATTTCATTTTTTAATTTTCCAATATTAATATATATTCTTACATTTTTTTGCAACTTTCTTTCTAAAAAAAAACCAATTTTTTGGTCAACAAGTGCAAACTTTGCTGTCATCAAAATTTTTAAAGAAGATTTCTTTGGTTTTTAAATTGAAATTGCTATGAAAAATTTTATAACAATTTAATATGAAAAGCCACATAATATTGCTTTGATTTGTTATTTTATATGCCCGCCCAATTGTAGAAAAAAAAAAAATCGATTAATAAAATAAGTAAATTAAAACTTCTATAAAGCACAATAATTAAAAAATATCCCAGCAAAAACTTTTTTGATTTCATTCATTTGAATTGAATTTCATTGTTCTAATCCATTTGAATGAACTCAAAATCAATTCAATTCAAACGAATTGGAAATGAATTGCAATTCACTTTAACAAATTCACATGAATTGGTAACGAATTGCAATTCATTTTACTACAGATTCATTTGAATTAGAAACAAATTGCATTTCATTCCACAAATTCATTTGAAATGGAAACGAATTGAAATTCATTTCTGCCTAATTCGTTTGAATTGACTCAAATTTCACGCAATTCCTTTTTGTTGTGAAAAGAATTAATTCAAAATTTAGCTAATTCATAACGAGTTAAAATCCAAAAAGGAATGATTCATTTAAAGCTCTGCTGTATGTATGAACCCAGGAAACATTTTTTTGCCAGAAAAAATCTGAGACTTTACCAGACAATCAATCGAGTTGTCTAGAATTCGCTCAGATATTATTTGACAGAGTAGTCGGCAGTTTTCTGATACAAAGTTTCTGCACATTTTCTGAAATATTATCCGATTGATATCAGACTAGTCTGCATATTATACTTTAAGTCATTTAGTAGAATAGTCTGCATATTTTCTTATCTACGTCTTATGACTTTTAGCAGTCTGATTTCAGTTTTCTTTATAATTCACATTTATCTCTTGAGAGTATGTGCACAAATATTTGAGGTTTTAAGCTTATAAAATATGAATAAATGTTTTCTGATGAGCTGGCATAAGCAGCTGAACAATGCATGGAGAATTCTAAGCGACAATACTGAAAAATTTTAGCTCCGAATTTTCTCAGATTTTTATAAGACAGGATGTAAAAACTATTAGATAAATCGGAAAATTGTCTGATGTTTTGTAAGAAATTTTTCTGATATTGTACAGACATGTAGAAAATTCCATTCGAATTTCCCTAGAAAATTCATCAGAGTTCGTACAAAATTCTTTTTGGACAATTCGGCATATTTTTTAGAATTTCCTTAGACAAAGAGGTCCGGTTTCTTGTCAACCACTCATATCATTTTCGGTACGTTTTCTGAACGACTTCGGATAAGAATTCGGCATCTTGTGCAGACTTTCTAACCAACTTCGGACCGAAGTCGGCAAAAATTGTTTGCTGGGCAACTTCATTTTACTCGGCTCTTAACTATCGAGTGTTTGTTGTTCTCGTTTCATAGTTATAACGGGTGTTTTTTTTAGAGGTATAGAACTTCGAATTGAAATAAAACACAAGAAAATCGTTTTAATGTCCATCAATTTGGCTTTATTGGAAGGATAATTTTATGCCATTAGTGTTTAAATATGATTTCGGGCATGTGGCCGCCGCGGCTGGCTCGAATAAAGCCAATTCTACAGGTCCAATTTTCAACCACTTTTTCGAGCATATGGGGCCGTATGTTGGCAATAACGCCACGAATGTTGGCTTCCAAGTCCCCTAACTTTTCTGGTTTGTTGGCGTAGACGAGCGACTTCACATATCCCCAAAGAAAATAATCCAATGGTGTCAAATCACACGATCTTGTTGGCCAATTGACAGGTCCATTCCGCGAAATTATGCGCTCATCGAATGTTTCCTTCAATAAATCGATTGTGACGTGCGCTGTGTGGCATGTAGCGCCGTCTTGTTGGAACCACAACTCATCCACATTCATGCCATCCAATTCGGGAACAAAATAGTCGGTTATCATGGCTCTATACCGGTCTCCATTAACGGTAACTGACTCTCCAGCATTATTTCGGAAGAAGTATGGCCCAATGACTCCACCAGCCCATAGAGCACACCAAACAGTCAGTTTTTGTGGATGTAATGGCGTCTCAAGGGTCTCATGTGGATTCTCTTCACTCCAAATGCGGCAATTTTGCTTGTTGACGTAGCCATTCAACCAAAAATGAGCCTCATCACTGAACAAAATTTTGCGATGAAAATCAGCATCGAGATCAATCTCATTTTCGGCCCATACACCAAAATCACGACGCATTGCATGGCCATGATGAAATGGCAAACCAAACTAAATATTAATCACTTGACAGCTGACAAAATGGCCGCCAGTTAAAAAAGTGATGCCAACTTAAAGTTCTATACCTCAATAAAAAACACCCATTATATCTGTATGAAATAGAAATGAAACGAATAAAAAATGATAGCGAACGTTTCATGATCATCATATTTAAAGGCAAAATTTTTTAAATACAAACGCTTTTTTACACAAAAATCTTTAGTAAGCGACATCGTGGTGCGAAGCACCATAGAATAGAAAGTTTGTGAGTCCGTTGTTTCAGTAAATATGCGATATATCGTATTTCAAACGTTTTGATTTTGTGTGTGCTGGGTTGTCTTCAGCTTTATATTCAACAGCCACTCAATTTTTTAAAATATTTTTGTGAACATTTTTGTTCGGACCACAGGACCTCAAGCTGAACAAAAATTTTAACATTTATAATAAAAAGGTTCACAAATTAATAAGTCATTTAAAAAATATTTTTCCTGACGTCAGGCATGTCGGCAAAAAATTTCACTGGTCTTCTTTTTTTTTGGCGATTTCGGTCCGACGTCGGTCAGAAAGTCAGAAAACCTATCAAAAATCAGGAGTGGTTGACAAGGAAACGAACCTCTTTGTCTGAGGAATTTCTAAAAACTTTGCCGAAATATATGAGAGAATTATGTACGAATTCTGAAGAATATTCTGCGGAAATTCTAAAGAAAATTTCGACATGTCTGAACAATGTTGGAAAAATGCCTGACATATAATCAGAAAAATTTCCGCTTGAGCTCATAGCTTTTACGTCCTTTCGTATTAATGTCGGAGAAAAGTTGGATCTAATGTTAGACATTTATCAGAAATGTCGTATTAAATTCGCAAATAAAATCAAAATGTTGTAAGACAAAAGAAACAATTTTTCAGCAAGCTACGAAATGTAATTTCGTGAGTGTGTGAAAATTATCTTATCTTAAAATCACGCACGATCACACGCGGTACGTAATTTTTAAATCACGCTCATGCAATATTGCATGATTATTTTTTAATTTAATCTCAATCACGCGTGAATCACGCTTGGAACACAAAAAATTCAAGACACATGCACATCTCTAATTATACATACGATTTTTGAGAGCAACTGCTGCAGCAAATACCGCAAAAAATTATCAAAAGCAAAGCAAAGATTTTCATTTTATTAACACTTTTAATAAATTTAAGATATTAACTGTTTTCTGAAGTTAAACGAATTTAGTTGAAGCCTTTTATACCAAAAGTATCTTTATGATTAAAAATTATATATAACAGATTGATCTTGTTGTTGTTTTTTTTTAATTATTCTGTTAAGAAATTAAATCCAAATAAGTCTGTGCAAATATGCATTCATAAAAAGAAAGAAGTTGCATTTGCTTTCTTGTCTAACCCATCATATTTTATATAAAAGATAAATATTTGTACAGAATAAGAGATGCAAAGTTTTAATATTAGATAAGATGTGTTATTTGTTTTTTTTTAATTCTAGTACATATACAGATACGCTGAGTCCAAAATCTGGCAAAAAATTTTTTTCTTAAAAAATCTTAAAATATTTTTATAGATTACAGAGAATATAAAGTATTTCAAAGTTTAACTTTTTAGTTCTGCCCGATTTAAAGAAAATTACATAAACATTTTTTTTATTGCGTAAATGGCCCAATAAACTCGCATACATGAATGACATACATGAAAGCTGACAAACATTGGTATATGTCAGTTTTTCTCCTCACAGTGTTCATGGAAACTGACAAGCATTTATTTAAATTTTTTTCCAAAGGAAACTGAAAAAAATGTTCAATATTCAATCATATTTAAACTAGATAAAATTGCGACAAAACCAATTGCGATTTCAAATTTGAATTGAAATATATAAATAATTAAAAAAAAAATATGTCGCTGCTAAATTTTGTACGGTTTCTTTTGATATTTACATTCAAGTATGTCACTCTTCCCCTTACACCATATGAAATGTGTGGGCAAAGAAGAAATTATTAAAACTTTTTAATATTCGTCCAACATGTATGACATTCAAAAAATTTAACCATACAGAGTCAGGGAGTCCGTCCAATATGGTATTTGTGAGCAAATAGAATATGAGTTATCTTATTCCTTTTATCAATATGATTAGCCGAAATCTCACAACAATAGCTTGATTTATCGTAGGCGGAGCTTACGTACAAGCAAAACCAAAAATAAAAATAAGAGTTGGAAAAATTGGAATAAAGAATCAGAAGGTGATATTTCGGCTAACCATATTGATAGAAGGAATAAGATAACTCATATTATATTTCCTCACAAAATTTGGTTAAAAAGCCGATGTTTCATTAATACTAACGAGTGATTTTTTTGCTATTATCTTTTTGGCAACACTAGTTTTGACAGCTCACGCACGTTTTGTATCTTGTGTCACTGTCAAACATCTTCAGTTTGGTCTATAATTTAATCATGAATCGTCTTACAAACGAACAACGCTTGCAAATTATTGAATTTTATTACCAAAATGCGTGCTCTGTTAAGTTAGATGAAGATCCACTTTTTTATCGAAGAATTGTGTTCAGCGACGAGGCTCATTTCTGGTTGAATGGATACGTGAACAAGCAAAACTGCCGTATTTGGAGTGAAGAGCAGCCAGAAGCATTGCAAGAGCTACCAATGCATCCACAAAAAACAACCGTTTGGTGCGGATTATGGGCTGGCGGCATCATTGGGCCGTATTTCTTCAAAGATGATGCGAATCACAACGTTACTGTGAATGGTGAGCGCTACCGTGCGATGATAACAAACTTTTTTCTGCCCAAAATGGAAGAGCTTGACTTGCATGACATGTGGTTTCAACAAGACGGTGCCACATGCCACACAGCACGCGAAACAATGGACCAATTGAGAGGCGAGTTCGGTGAACAGTTTATTTCACGCTTGGGACCAGTCAATTGGCCGCCCAGATCGTGCGATTTAACGCCTCTAGACTATTTTTTGTGGGGCTATGTTAAGGCTAATGTCTATAGCGACAAGCCCGCTTCGATTGACGCACTGGAAGCCAACATTGCCAACATTATTCGTGAGATACCGGCCGAAATGTTGGAAAGAGTATGCCAAAATTGGACTAAGCGGATGGACCATTTGAGGCGCAGCCGCGGCCAACATTTGCATGAAATAATCTTCAAACATTAAATTATATCGACCCAACTATCGATCCAAATAAATATTTCATGCATTTTTCTGAATTTTATGTGTTTTTTTCTTTTTTACTTTCCGATAGTTCTTATAAAATCACCCATTAGTATCCACGATCAAACGTGGTAAAATCGAACAAAGGACCCTGATGATGACAGCGTAGCGGCTGTCGAAATTAGTAGTACTAATCATAGACAACTAACTAGACCCGTCACTATACAACAACATTACGAAGATTGTATGAAAGAGAAAGCAAATTTTATTTTCTAACGTAATTTCTAATTGACTATCTCATTCATACAATCTTAGTAAAAACAACAACATACATGTAAAACTGCATAGCACTGGAGAACAAAATTTTTTAGCTGTCAAAAGTATTTATTCTGTTCGATATTCTGTGGTGCTAATCCGTTCTTCTAGTCTGATTAGATATTCTAATATTCCACTCTTAAAAATAATTTGAATTTACATTAATTCAATTATTGTGAACTAAATTTACACAATGAAGTATATGGGGCATTATTTTTGAAGCGGACAACCCAACATTTTTTTTGTCGCTCCTCAAAAATGAAATCTCCTCAAAAATGAAATGTTTTCTAAGTGAATTTGGGGTCACTGAACACGAATTTATTTTTCTCAAGAATCGTTTTCGAGATAATCGCGAAAAACGTGTTTTTTGCAGATTATATAGCTATTTCCAAAAATCTTGAGAACTGTTTATATGAATTACGAAAATTTTGCACTGCTGCATAGATATATTTCAACCTCTTTCAACCCATATTCAAAATGTGTTGATCGGATCAAAATTCATTGAGTTACAGGTCTTTAGATTTGAAAAAACTTTATTTTTTCCACGTTTTTTCCAAAAATTTTTTCTGTATGATGTTTATTTGTGGAGTTATAGGTGCGCAAGTGCTGCCGTTTTTGAAATTCTTTTTTTTAATTAACGTTCCAAACTAAAAAAATTAAATCAAAAAAGGTAATCTAAGTGATTCTTAAGGTGGAGGTACATACCACGCGTTGCGCGGCAACGCTTTTCTTACTTTTCGAACTTTTAACGCTTTAAGAATGGCAAGTTACACACCACGCTTTTGATGCTCTTCTGCCTTTGCCGGCTATATTTAGCCTTGCCTTTAAGTTTTATTTTTCTTTATTTATTTAATACAGTTATCATCCATTTTTTAATAAAAAAATCAATTTCTATTAATTTATTTCCATTAAACAAACATTTTAGCATATGAATCTGGCAGTACTACCTGTCATTTTGTATACGACGCGTGAAAGTTGAAGAATGTTCAACTTTTTGCGAGTTACGCGCGTCGCAAAGTTCTGTTTGTATCTTGCATTATAGAAACACACTATTTCAACTTTTTTGACAGAAGTCTGTAACGCATTAGCGTATTTAACGCATGCTTTGTACCTTTACCTTTATAGGGAATAATTTGATCTTACCAAAATATATTTACTTAAAAAAATTCTTGCTCAAAACCGGAAATGACCAATTGAAATTAAAATTTTTCTAACTTTATAATGTTTTAGTTTTTGTTTACCAAAATTAGCCAAGGTTGTTCTCATTACACTGTAAAAGTTTAATAATTGGATTTCCATAAGCTTAAAAGTTATGCAAATTTCTTTATATGTCCCGCAAATTTTGCTCATTGTTTCAGAGAATCTATATAAGATATCGTGTAAGCCCTAAGTTGAAAGTATTAGGTGTGTACAGCACTTTTATGTAAAACTCCATGAGAAATAATTTCATGCAATTTAAGCAATTCTTTTTCTGGACTAATATTAATTTTATATATTAATAATCTCTTTCACTGTAATTTTGTAAAACAAAGAAATTACTCTACTTGAGTTTTGTTAAATTCAACTTGAATTCAATTTCAATATCTGCATGGGTATCGATATCGCCGATATTTATTTTTGAATATCGGTATCGTATCGGCAAAAAGGGGTAACGCTACTTCCCTAATATAAACATTATTTGGAACCAAAAGTCTATAAAGTTTTTTAAAATTTTAATAATCTAAATACGTTTTTCTAAATAGTTCTTTGTATTAACATCATAGGTTTTAAAACATTTCGGGAGTTTTTATAGATTAATTTGGTGCCAAAAATATATTTGTAGTGGCAACGCTGATTAACATAATCCGGATTTATGCCAGTAATGCATAATTCCTCCCAGTTTCGTAAGTAGTTATAAATCACAAAGGTTTTTGTCTTTGGTATATAATGTGTCTCTAATCTTCTTTAATAAGTCATTAAAAAGCTGCCAGTTTTATTAAATCTTTTGAAAAAAGATCGACGTTAAAGCTATAAAAACAATAGCGTTATTAATTTTTAGCTCTACAAAAATAAATTGCATAACAAATTTTTTTAGTCTGGTAGCATAGCTAGTCTTCCTGTTTATATTAAGTGCTCCCAAGTTTGCGTTAGTTAATACAGAGCTGTATGTTACGGATACACTTTGTTGTACTTTTATTTTGCAACTGTGCGTACTAACTAGCAAATAATTTATTGAGTTGTCAAATATAGAATGTTTTTTTATTTCTCCTTCGTATTCTTCAAAAGTGTGTGATACTTCATTTACGGTTCGTTGTTGCTAGTTTTTCGTTGCGAATACGGCGGCTGTAAAATAAATTAAATAATTTTTGTTTTTTATTATAACAAAGTGTGTAAAAATAAATCAAATAAAACATTTATAAATAAAGTAAGCTGCAAAAAAACACATTGTCTCAGTAAAATCTCTAATAAGTATTTGCAAACCGTGTAAAAAGGTATTTTGCTATAATTTTTTGTTCGTTCATTTACATACATATTTCGAACTTGCTGTTGATTGTTGCCAATTAAGGGATACAACAACAGCGTTTATGAAAATCCTAATAAGAAAATAAAAGAAAGAAAAAAAAACAAAATTGTGTGGAAGTTGTGATTTTAACTTGAATTAAAAAAAATTAATAAAGTTTTTCTATCCAAAAAAGAAAGCCCAGAAGAAAGTAAGGTGTAAGTGCAAAAAAAAAAAAAGATTAAAAATTTAGAATATGTAAAATTAAATTGTTAAAATGCTCATTATCGAGGTGGGTGAAAACAAAATATAATTTTATCAAATGTCTTTAGAATAAAAGCAATTGAAGTCCGTTAGTTAGTTTAGCTGATACGTGTGTTGTGCATCAATGAGTTGGGTACTTTAATGGCATTGTGGAACCAGTAATACCGAATTTACATTATTGAAATATTTCATGAAATTTGTGGCATGAAACTTTCTTTATTTGCTAATAGAATGGGCAGGGGAACAACTTGGGTTGAAAAAGTGATAGCAAATAATATTTCAGATGGCTTTTGTAAATTTTCTTTAATACATTTGCTTTATCGCGCTTGTGATAATACAAAAAGTTTCATGAAGAAAATTTCATGAAATACCTATTTCATCTTGTAAATTTGATATGACTGCTGGGGGCAACAAAATATTATTTCTTTTCAAAAATAAAATGCAGATAGAGTTTAGTAAAAGTATCTTTTTCACGAGCAACAAAATATCTGTGCCTATTTGGGCTTTATTTATTAATTTAAATAAATTAAACAGAAAGGTATCTCATACTTATAAACCCACTACAAATTTTATTTTCCAATTAAATTTCTAAAATATTCCTTGCAAAAATCTCTATAAAATCAGCGGCATTAGCCTTAAACATACCCAGCAAATCCAAAGTTAATAAATAAAAAACCTGTCTGCTTAAACATCTTCTTGCTCTTTTTTGCTCCCTTGCTGTTTCTTTAATCTATAAAGTAAAAAACAACAATTCAGCTTGATTTTTCAGTAGAAGGTAAGTTTTTTTAAATTTAATTTTAAGTGCCCTCACAACTTTTATCAATATATTATTTAAACATAATTAAAAGCCCCCTTATTAAACCGGTTTTTTCAATGATTTTGTTGCTTTATTATATACTTGTTTTAATATAAATATGCATGAATGTATGTAAGTATGTACATATGTATTTTAATATTTTATGAACGAAAATCCAATTTCTTTTTTTTTTAATTTATATTAGTTATTCCCTCAATGCACTTTGTTTTTGTAAATCTGGTTTAATTTTACATTGTTGTATAGTTGTGTTGTTGTTGTTGTCATTGTATTTGCTCTTATCATTTATCTCTTATTTAAGTATTTATTGTGTGGTCAGTTTAGTGTTTTTTGTTTGCTTTGTGCTCTAGAGTTGCCAAAGTAGTGGGGCGATTGCTTTAATTCCTAGAAAAGATTTCTTATCAAAAATTATTCTAAACAAATAGTAATTTTTTAAACTTGTAATACTTTTAAAGACCTTCAAGAGGTCAAAATTATATGGCGATAATTTATAGAACTTAATCACATCATATACGTACTCACATCCATAATTACAAGTTTTTATTTACTGCACTTTCTAATCATGCAGCTAAGTATACATACAGTGGTACAAGAAAATCTACATATCATTTTCAAAAACCGGTTTCTAAAACATCTAAAATTTTGAAATAAAAAAAATTTATGGTATGTCATTGCACAACGTATAGCAGAAACAAAAACAATCTATGTTAGCAGGACTTATGGGATATAATTTTTGTTATGACAAAACGGCAGATGTTTTAAATATTGCGTTTTTGAAAAGGGTATGTAGACTTCTCTTTGACCCTTCCAACCGTGGCAGAGGGCTAAAAGATATGTCGATAAATGTTAAACAAAGAATTGTGTCCATTGGTCTTAACTTGAGTAAAACCTTAAAGCTTTTGGGCGTGGCCATAAAAGAGCTTAGTAAAAACTATGCTACTCTAATTGAATAGGACTATCGATAGTAATACAAACAATATTTTAACAGTATTAACCGAAACAATTAGAAGTGTTAAGAATTTGAAAGAAATTAAAACAGGACTGTAATGTCATAATGGAAGATTTTATATGCTTAGAAAACACCAGAAAGAGGACTGAGAAATTTGATATTCTGTCATGGATTCCTTTCGATTTCTCCAACATCTACCATAAGTGAAACGATTTTTCCAAGTCTGGCTTTATCAAAACTAAAGAAAAGAACCGCGTAGATCCTAAACATTTAAAATAAAATTTTTCTTAAAGATAATTTTACAAAATCTCAAACCATTGCAGTAACTAATAAAATTATGTCACAAACTTGTTTATTAAAGGTTTTTATTGTTTAATTAATACATGGGTGATTGTCATTCTAAGGGTAAATTTTTTTTGTTTACGAATGTAACTAAATGAGATATGAGAAGATAGGATTCATACTATAGTTTTCGCCGCATTCAATGGATCCTAAAAAAATTATGTTTCGATTTTTTTACATTTTCGTGTGTTGAACGTTACATTTTCTTTCGCGGTTGTTCTGTGAATGATTTTTGCGAAAAAATGCACCACAAGAAATAAGTATAGGGTCTGAATGAAAGCACTATACTACATCTACTCTCAAAAAACAAAAAATAAAAATAAAAAATAAATAAATATAATAATCGCAGGACGAAATTAAATTTTAAGACCACTTTTTCAATTTTGACTTAGTTTTACATGGAAAATAAAAAATTTGTGTCTTTTAAAATAATAATTTGCAAACATTTATACATGATCAAAAACAGACTAACTCATCTTTCAAATAAGGCTAATTCTAATAACATTGACCAACGTTAAAAGTTATGTCAATTTAAAATAATTATTCATAGCGTAATTAATACATTCTTCGAAACTATAACAACACACAGTGCGGTAGAAGCAAACTTTTTTCAAAGGAAATCTGAACTTTGTAAACCGATAATTTTCTTTATATCGTTTCTACCCTTCCGCTGCTGTTAACTTTTTCTCATAACTATTTGTCCTAAGATTTGTATATTAATTATATATAAAAAAATTTTTACGTAACGCTCAATACATTTTCTAACAAATTTAATATTTTTTTCAGATCACACAATATATTTTGAATTTAAACCAATTCAGATGTATAATCTTCGATGTATACTATTTAGTTATTCACTAAAAAATCTTAATTAAATTAATAAAATATGAATAACACTCAATACATATTTTTTGATGCAAACCATGATGGTTTGATGAAATGATTTCCAATATAATACTATTTAACAAAGTTCGCAGAACTTAATGTTAATGCAATTTTAGTAATTAAACTGAGTATTTGTTAAAAACTTGATGTGTAATATAAGAGAAGCAAATGCAAATATTCTAAATCCGTTATAAGTTTAATCTCGTTTTTGGAAATATTCATAATCTCTTAATGTTAAAATTCAACAGCATGCATTACGGACACGCCATTTTGTGTGAAGAGAGTATAAACACTATTTTCGTTCTTCATTTTTAACACATAATGGACAAACAAACTTATGTATGTACATTTATTAAATCATGCTAAAGCAGTTTTCATTTTAAAATGTATGCGTTTATTTTATGAAATATTTTACTATACTTGCAACGGACACGAAAAAGCATTTGAAATGAGAATCACTGACATTGTTATAAATTCTCTTTTAGGGTTCCGTAGACCAAAAGTATAAAGGAACCCTATTGTTTTCGCTCCGCTGTCTCTCTGTCACAGGCTGTTTTCTCGGGAAACATAAGACCTGAAATACGGACCTGAAATTTTCACAGAATATGTAAAACTTTTTCCGCTACAACAACAAAAAAATGACAGCTCAAAATTAAAGGCTGTTCTAAAGCGAGCAACGAAACATGTTGAAATACTAATGTAATATACAGACACTTATATATATATTGGCACTTGAAAATTTCAAAGTTAGTGTTAATAATAAAAATTAAAGGGTGTTCTATCAGTTAATGTAATTTTACTATGGAATTTAGACAATATGCTGTATCTTGGAAACCGTAGAGGTAAACTCTTGAATTTTTCAAAAACGCTAAAACTAAGAAATTCCAAAATTAAATAAATGTCAAAACGAAAAATCGCCATAATAAAAAAGCGCTTAAAGGAAAGAAGAACCAAAATTTAAAAAAAAATCGCTCTAACGCAAAATATCAAAAAAACTAAAAAGATCGCCAAAAAAATAAAAAACGCCAAAAACAGAAAAAAATTGTAAAAACGGGGAAAAAACAATACAAAACAAAAAAACTTTAAAACTATTATCAAAAACGAAAAAATCGCCATGAGTGAGAAAAAAATCACCAAAACGAAAAAAAGTGTCAAAACAAAAAAATCGCCAAAAACCAAGTGTTTCTCGGGAACCATAAGAGCTACGGACCTGAAATTTTCACATCATATGTAAAACTTTTTCCGCTATAATAAATGACAGCTCAAAATTAAAGGGTGTTCTAAAGCGAGCAACGAAAAATGTTGAAATACTAATGGAATATACAGACACTTATAGATATATTGACACTTTAAAATTTCAAAGTTAGTGTTTATTGGTGTAGTCTGTAGAATAGATACACCAATAACACTGATATTTAAAACAATAAAAATTAAAGGGTGTTCTATCAGTTAATGTAATTTTACTATGGAATTTAGACAATATGCTGTATCTTGGAAACCGTAAGAGGTAAACTCTTGAAATTTTCAAAAACGCTAAAACTAAGAAATTCCAAAATTAAATAAATGTCAAAACGAAAAATCGCCAAAATAAAAAAGCGCTTAAAGGAAAGAAGAACAAAAAAAAACTAAAAAGATCGCCAAAAAAACTAAAAAACGCCAAAAACAGAAAAAAATTTTTAAAACGGGGAAAAAACAATACAAAACAAAAAAACTTTAAAACTATTATCAAAAACAAAAAATCGCCATAAGTGAGAAAAAAATCACCAAAACGAAAAAAAGCGCCAAAACAAAAAAAAGCGCCAAAACTAAAAAATCGCCAAAAACAAAAAAATCGCCATAAACGAAAAAAAGTGTAAAAAAATCGCTAAAACTATAAAAATCACAAAAAACCGAAAAAAATCTCCAAAACAGAAATTGAAAAAAGCGCCAAAACCGAAAGAAACACCAAAACTAAAATAAAACGATACTTGTAAGGTTGAAAGTATACTTTCTAAACTGCATTGTCTGTTGACTTTTCTAATTTCGATTAATCGGTTTCATTATAAAGTTGGCAACAAAAAATCGACTACAAAAATTTGTTTTTTTGGTCTTGGAAATCGATTTTCGACTACAATCCAAATTTATTTATTATTCACTAAAGTGCTCCTGCTTTGTGATTATAGCGATGGACAGATGAAGGGGCAAAAATAATAGTTATTTTACGTTTCATTGAACAATACCAATGCTTACCATCTTTATTGAACACAAACATTTTATGAATGAAATTCATAGGAACAAACAAATTTTAAGCTTAATTAATCAGAATTTTCTTTTTAGCATTTGAACTCCCTGTGCTTTAAGCCCCTCATTGTATGTAGCATTAGTTTTCTTTCTTTTAAAGACTTGGCTACCCTTTGAACATAAATTTCTGTGCTTTTTGTTACATATATCACGCACAGTGAGTTCAACTTACATGTTCACTTTACCTTTTACCACCTGCTTAGTTACTTCACCTCTTCTACCATTACATATTAGCTTTCAATTTTATTTCAGTGGTGGCCAAACATACACTATCTTATTCTTTGCTTGTGTATGTGCTTCGCGGATAAAATGATGGTAAAAAACACAGCCTATACTCGCGAGTATAGGAAATTGAGAGAATGGCCATCACTGTTTTATTTGCATAAAAATACATGCATACACACTTTTCTCTTTTGTAAATTGGTGATTATTCTCGAGCATTTGCGTGTAGAGTCGTTCGTCGGTTGGTCTTACTCCCAATTACATTTGCTTGTGTGTTTTAAAAGGGGTGTGCATGTGGTACAACAATTCTAATTGCTACATATGTTTTAGTATATCTTTTTCACTCCCACTTTTTTGTTCAGTTGTTTTGTTTTTTTTTCTTCATTAAGCGAATGCTGCCCTATTAATATATTAAACTAGATGCGCGGCGGTCATTCTCTCAATTTACAATGCTCGCGAGTATAGGCTGTTTTTTACCCTCAACACGTACACAGCTAAGAATACGATATTATATGTTTGGCCACCACTGAAAATCCAGCGGTAAATTGCAGGAGTAAAGAGGCTTTCTAGAAGGCCTGTTTAGCTGACATAAAGCCTGCCAATCCGCCTTCCATACTCATTTAATTTTTACCCATGCTGTCATGCTGTCCTGCGCCGCAGACTTCCACAGTCGCATACCAATGTATGGATTCTTACAGGCTTCTTCTGGCATGCCATTTTGAAGGCTATCTAAGGAAGGTCTGTTAAAAAGCAAATGGAGGTAAAACTTTTTCTATTTTGATATCGGCTTCTTTCGGTTTGATTAATGTGATTTTTATTTCGAACTATTTCTTATTATCCCAAGTAATTGTTTATACATTGAATTGAACATGATGTAGTTCCGGCGCAATAATTATAAATTAATCAGCTCCGACATAATAGCAGTGTCTGTGTGATGTCTCTTGGATGTAAATTTCAGTCTTATATACAAATTACATGCGAGAAAAGAATACGAGAGTGTTTGGTTATTTCCAAAGCACTTTTTTATTTTGTAATCCTTAAGCAGGGAAGAAACTATTGATATTTTTAGCTTAACATATTAAGGGCCATTATTACAACTCGGCTTTAGTTATAATTAGCATTTTATCGGACGGATAAACAGTTTTTCATTATTACAACTTTAATTTAACCTAAAAGTGTGGGATAACTTACAGGGAAGTTCATTCTTCCGCTAACTTTTATCGGCACACATTTTCATAGGCTGCCATACTTGCTTCTTTATCAAGTAAACACCAAGACGTATCTAACAGGTGAACTCACTAGAACACATGACCTTACTCCGGCAAACTTAGTGGAATGATGAAATTATCACAATTTCGTCACAATATGGAGCTTCCCTTCTTTAAGGTATTGGACATTTCATTATAGAGCTACCTGCGCTGATAATTCCATCCATCTTTCAACACTTTTTGACAATTGTAGTGTAGTTTCTACAACAAATTTATACTTGTTGTAGACTTATGTGTACCTGTTATCTGTGCCATTGTAAATACATATGTATGACGTTGCCACTTGTGCTCTGGTATAGCCATACTTTGAAAAAGATAATTTTTATTTTACAGGCAAGTTGTAATAATGAAAAATTGTTGCAGGTCAGTTTACCGGTCACTTCTGCTTATCATGCCAGTAACTATTTTCCAATTTACTGCTGAGTTGTAATAATGGCCCTAAGATGATTTGAAGCAAATTTTGCTAGTTACCCGATGGTGTTTTATTGGTCGACATCGGACATACTGCCTTCGAGTTATGGTGAATTATACTGGTATGCCTCGCGAAACTATTAGATAGGCTCATAAGAAAAAATCTGACGTGATGGAATTTTCTTTAAATTTTTTCTAAAGCTTAGTATGTACCTAATACCTATCCGAATTGCTTATTAATTTCTTAAAGGGGAAATCATCGTGGGGTTGTGTAGAAGCAGGAAATATTCGCAGGAAATCCGAAGATTGTCATCTATTTACATTTACACAACACGAACATCAAAATAAACAACAAGTCACACCTCTAAGTAAACAACAAATTATTTCTCATAAATTTAATGTGATTCCCAATCAAAATTGCGACATGTTGGTTTTATTTCTGTGTGTATATATTATGGTTTTTAGTGCGTTGTTTTGAATACCATGTATGTCTATATGCGCCGCCTCACACTGGGAAATATCAATCTAGCGACGGAAAAATCATATCTTCCAAAAGAATGGTCTGATCTACAAAAAATGTATGAATGAATTATAGGGATGAATGTAGGCTACAAGGTGTGTTAAAAGTTTAGTAGCTATTTTTAAAACAGTGGGCGCTATATGTTGTTATATAAGACCAATTTTACCGATAAAACTCTTAAAGCATCGGAAAGCTTATAGCTTCCAAACTAATAGTCTGATCCACAAAAGATGTTTGGATGGAAAGGCTGTAGGCTATAAGGTCTGTAGATAAATTAGCTATTTTTAACACAGTGGGCACTATATGTTGTTAGATAAGACCAATTTTACCAATAAAATTCTTAAGTCTTCCGAAAATCCATATCTTTCAAACTAATAGTCTGATGTAGAAAAATGTATAGATGAGTTATAGGCAAGGATGTGGCTATAAATTTTATAAAAATTAGACAGCTATTTTTAACACTGTGGGCGCGCTATATGTTCTTATATAAGACCAATTTTTAAAATAAAATTCTTTAGTCGTCGGACAGCTTATAACTTCCAACTTATTAGCCTTATCGACAAAAAATGTATGGATGAATTATAGGTCCGTACAAAATTAGTAACCTGTTTAAGCACAGTGGGCGATATGTTATACAAGACCAATTTTACCAATATAACTTTTAAGTTTTCGAAAACCCCATATCTTCCAAACTAATAGTTTGATCCAAAAAATGTATAGATAGGTTGTAGCCAAGAATGTAGGCTATAAATTCTGTAAAAATGAGACAGCTATTTTTAACACTGTGAAAGCTATATTTTGCTATATAAGACCATTTTTACCGATAAAACTCTTTAGTGGTCGGAAAGCTTATATGTTCCAAACTAATAGTCTGATCCACAAAAAACGTATGCCTGCAAATGCTGTAAGTTATAAGGTCTGGAAATAAATTAGCAATTTTTAGCACAGTGGACGATATATGTTGCTATATATGACCAATTTTAAAAATTCAAAATGCTTTAAAAAATAAAATTAAAACTGCATTCAAATTTCAAAATGCATTCAAAATTTGTCTTAAAATTGAAAACGACTACGTCATTGGTATTTCAATTTAATAACAAGTGGTTTCGAAAGCAAATTACAACAAAATCATATAGCAGTACAAACAAGTAGGAACATTTGAAAAAGGTGTATAGTTAGAAAAGCTGATGTAAAAGTTAATTTTTGGAACAAATTTACATTAAGATTCCACTAAATTTTCAGGTACTTTTGGGTATACGTTTTTTGTATCTCTCTGTACAAGGATTAGAAAATTTAAAAAAATTTTTTTCTGAATTTACGCTTGTAAACCTTAACTTAAATAGCAAATATATAAAGTAAAAAAGTTTAAAATAGCTGATATAACACTTTATCAAAAAAAAGTTACTTTGTCCGAAAACGTCCATCATTAGCGATTCAATACGCCAACAAATTTTATAAAAAATATCAATAAAGAATTACAACCTAATTTTTCTCAATGTTTAAAAGGCCATATTTTCCGAACCAGGTAACATACTGATAAATAAATTTGATGCTTAAATAAAGTGAGTTTTTTTTAAAGAGAAGTAACACAATCAGGTAATTAATGCCTACCAGTTAATTCATTAATGTGTGTTGAGAAAGGAATAGTGAACAGGTGGTGAAGTGGGAGAGAGATAGAAAGCTTAACTCATTTACAACCCTGCTATTGCGCGTTTTTTGTAGAGCAGTATTTCAAGCCTCTCTGGTGTCAAGAAGAGGCATAGCGTTGTTTAAGCTGTGTAGCCATTTTATTAGTTCTTTTACTTCGCCGATATGTTATTATTAATCGCTGCCGGTACTGCCAAAGTGATCAGTGCTATGCCTTCATCACTTTCACAGTCCAACAGCAACCAACACAATAACACAGCAATGCCAATGAGAAAAATGCATGATGTTGTTGGCTTGCCTGAAAGTAGCTTTGAACTCAAGACCTCAGGGTTTGTAGTCAAACGCGCCAACTACTCAGCCAACAGCACACTCCGCTCTTGTCTGCTTTGAAACTGCGTTTACATTTTTTCAAATTCTATCATCTTTTTTTTTGTCATTTTTCCGCCACTAGATTCACAGTTTTTCCCTCTGTGCGGCTGTCCGGACCTCTGCTTTGCAGTCGGTTATTTTTTCAAGAATTAGACTCTAATCCAAATTAAAAATAAAGAAAGAAACCCCTTTTCTTTTAAATATGTACACATTTTAAATTCAGTAAACTTCATTTAAATTAATATTAACCCCAGTCATCTTCAGTTAAATTGAACTGAGTACAATGAAAACAAGTTGGCAATAGTAACTGTCAACTGCAAATATATTTTGGAATTAACAATTTTACTAAAAATAACCTGTTCTACATGTTAATTAAGTTTATGTACATAGAAGTCTACCTGCATTTATCTGCATACCTACACAGTTAAATACGTGTTAATATATGTATTTGTGATTTCTTTGTGCAATTTCAACAGGTTAAAAATGATTTGAAAACTTTTTGATTTACATATCCGTTATAAACATACATTTTAAAAGCTTTCGTGTAACAAGTTCTGTAAATCAAATTTTTTTGATCCTATTTTAAATTTTTTTCTAAATTAATAACTTTATTTTATAAAAAAATACTGCCACAAACATGTCGTAATTGAATTTTAAATATGTATCTAATATTTCTTTTTTTGTTTGTTTTGTTTTTTTTAAGTACTGCTGTTATTATTGTTCTTTGTTTAAGCTTAAAAACTTTTTTTTATATCTCCATTTATGGATGCATTTCTTCCGCCTACAGTACGTGCAAAAATAACCTCAATGTTAGTTTACAACAACTGCAATAAAAGTGTATCTACCATTTTCCGGTTTTTCTAGCAAATAGGAACAAGTAAAGTAAGTGAAAAAAAAACATCAACAGATTTTTACAGACAAAACAGCTTTAGATTGTTTCACAAACATACACTCATACACCCCATAGTAAATAAGAACGTGGTTCTGGTTAAAAAATAAGCTAAATGTATGCTGTAAAGAGACAGTAGACAGATTTTTTAATCCAAGAAAAAAAAACTTCAACTAACATTAACAGCACAACAATAATACATGAAACTTCTAAAAGCTGAACTGCAACTAAACTACAGCCATGAAAAAATAATCGGTAATTTTAAAATAATATTCAATATATTTTTTTTGCCAAATTTGTTTTATCCAGAGGACAGTTTAAAGATAAAAAAGTTTTAATAACACTGAGCAGCAGAAAAAAATGGCCATTAAATAAAAATATGTGAAATATACAAAGTTTAATGTGCTAAACTCAAATCCGTTTTCAGTTTTTTTCTAGCACGTACACATTATTTTTAATGGGCATGACTAATGTGTCCACTAGGTACATCAGTATATTTCACCCTAACGCATTGTCCGACTTGCATAAATAAACCAACAAAAGATGAAGATTTAACTTAATTTTTAAGTCCTCCATATATAGGTTATTTTTTTCTATTTCTAACTCTTTCGGTGTTTTTTTTTTGTAAAATTCAACCTTTTTTTCAAAAATGCATAAAACATCCAAAGAAATTTGATTATTTTTGGCTTGATTTCAGCTTCAGTTTAATTTTTCAATTAAATTGTATTTTTATTTAGAGATAAATGTGAAGCATGTAGATAAATAAAATTTTGACTGCGCGGAGGGTTGAACTAACGTTTCGATAGCTAACACTAATCTCATCAGAGTTCTTTACCGCGTAGACCACTCGACCAAAGTCGGTGGTTTGCAGTCAAGAGTTGAATATCATCTACTTTCAATCAATTCATAGTGTCAATCTTAAAGCTGCATTTCATTTGATAGTTATTGATATTCACTTTTTTCTTTTGTCTTGTGTTAAGCTTCTTTTTATTATTTCTCTATTCTAGTATGAATTATCATTGATAATTACAAGTACTAGTGTGTGAGAATGTTTGTTTGTTCAGTTTAGTATGTATGTATGTATGTACATCCTTTTTGCTAGGTGCCTTTAGATTTTAACAATTAAGTTATGAGTTTAGTCGAAGTTTATGGGTTTGTATGCAAAGAAATTTAATTATTTTTGGCTTGAGTTCAGTTTTAATTTAATTTTAAAATTTAATTTTAAGGATATATGTATTGCGAACAAAATAAGTCATATGTCATGAAAATCGATTGATAAATGTTTATTTTATAAGCAATTAAGTGAATAATTTCGTTTTCAAATTTTCAAATAATAACATTAAATTAAAAATTTTAAAAACCCCCGAAGAAAACAAATGATAACTTCCAAATGGATGGACCAATTTTCTCTAAACATAGGTTGGAAGATTTTGTATCAAGTCACCTTTCAAACAAAATTTACTAAATTAAAATTGAGCTAGCCGTTTGGGAGCTACGATGTCAAAGACACACAGATTCAACAGGATACATCTAGAAAAGATGTGATATCTTCTAAACGTCTGGGCTAAGAACACCCCCGATCAAGTCACCTTTCAAACAGAAAAATCTAAATCAAAATCGGTCCACCCGTTTGGTCTGTACGAGGGTTCGTACATCCACACAGGCACACACTACAAACTTATAACACCCCTGTTTTTTGTCGGGGGTTAAAAAATAAATTTATTACCGAAAGTACGTTTTGAGTGCCTAGGTGTATTCACTTAAGTGCTAATAAAATCACAACATTTATCCATCGATTTACATTTTGTTGAAAATACACCTATCTTCAATATTTAAAAGGTACAGTTTTTGATGTTTTAAAATTTTATAAGCTTTTAGAAGGAAAGTATTTGTCTGCTTTACATAAAAAAAAACAATATTTTCGATACTAATTTCTGAATAACAAGGAAACCGCTGAAAGAATGAAACAAACACATTAAAACATTTTGAAGGTAATTTTTACATGCAACTTTTAGTATTTTATTGGTTGAAATCGGGTATAATGTTTTCGAGATAAGGAGCAATATACTAATGTACCTAGTGGAAATATAAGACATGCTCATATAAAAAACTATTTAGGTGATAGAAAAAACTTAAACGCCACCTTATTAACAAATTATCAAGCTTTTTGCGAGTTAGTTTTATTCATCATTTAACTAAAATGTTTTGCAATGCAAAATTATAATAAAATTTAAGCATTATTATTTAAACAAATTCTTTTCTCTGACTGTAAATACTTTTTAGCTCATGCTGATGATGTATGTATACAACTCCTTTTTAATACTAATGTAAAATGATGTAAAATGCAAGTTTTAACCACAACTAAAATAATCCTTAGCCAGTTTATTTGTTCGTACACACACACGCTGGCTGGTTGGTTGTATAAATAGTGAACAAATTTTTACATCAAAGAAATACTTTTCAGCCTCATCAAATACCAAGCAACAAGCTTTTATATACGAGACCATGTATTCTTGCAGTTTTTATTGCCCTAGAAGTTGTACATATCCAGCCGTGAGTGAATGAATACACACTTACGTTCACTACTTAACTCAGACTACGAAATCATGAGATATTTATGAAGTTGGCTGGTTGGTTGCATGTAGTTGCAGTCGTGTAGCAATGAACATAACGTGTTTGTTGCTGGGGCATTTTAAATAAAATCCGGAAATTACAGGAATTGTTTGTTAATCGAAAAGTTAAGCTAAACTTTAAAGGAATTTGGAAGAGGGTTTAGAATACAACAGAATGGCTGCAGTTTGGGCAAATTTAAACTATGGTTTTTCCTCAACTTTGTTTGAAATTACACAGTTTTTTTTAAGTTTGTTGTAATTTTTTTGTAAAACTGTGACCTCAATTAAGTTTAATCATAATAGAAAAATAAGAAAACAAAAATTTTTCTCTATTAGAAAACTAGGATGATAGAAAAGAAAGGACCATAAAAAGCTTGCACAGAAAAATCTAAATCTAATTTTCAGTAAAGAAATTCAATGAAATAATAAATATTTTGTCTACAAACAAATTTGTATATATAGACAAAAATATCTCAACAATTTCATTGAAAAAAAACGTGTATTTTTTTTCAGTGAACAAATTGTTTAAGTCTATAAAACAATTTCTCTAAAAATATTTGCAAATTGTAAGCAAAATAATTTACTAAATCAAACAAAAAGATTTACTAGATTTTCCGGAAAATATCAAACAATATTTTTGTCTGAATTTATAAAACAATTAATCTAAAAATACTAGCAAACAGGGCTCGGACTTTCATGCAACTAAAAATTGATTATAAGCGCTTAACCAATGCACCTAAAAATGATAAATATGCGCAAAAATGTGTATTTAGTAAAACAAACATAATTGGGTCTATTTATTTAATGCAACCGAACTTTGGTTGCGTCGCCAGTCGGCAACTGAAATCTACTGGTTGCCAGAAAGACACTAAGTAGCAATGAAGTTGACAGCTCTCAGTTGTCAGTTGCCATCACAAGTATCATTTTCAGCAATTGGTAACCCAACTGAGGCTCAGTTGTCATCCCTAATCGGCCTATTAATATTTTTTCCCAAAAATTGCGAAATATGCATTAAAAAAAATTTTTACTCCAAAGTATGCATTTATTGCCAAAACATGCAAAAATATGCACTTAATACCAAAATATGCAGCTACAAATCGATGCCAAACTACTTAAAATTTGATGATTCGCATAGATAATTAGTCAATACCTCTTTATCTATCACCACAAAAAACATGCATTTGCATGAAAGTCCGAGCCCTTCTAACAAATATTAAACAAAATAGTTTACTTAATCAAACACAAATATTCACTGAATTTTTTGTAATGTATATCAAACAAAATTTTTGTCTGGGTCATCATCATCATCCATTAAGCATTTATGAAATTTCACTTTGTTAAATGAATGTTTATCTAAAGACTCTAAAAAAATGAATGAGAATTAACGCAACGACATTAACGAATTGATTCACTCAAAAATCTTCAGTAAACAAACTTTCTACAATCACATTTCTTTTACTATCATTGTTGTTGTTGTTGTTATTATTTGTGTGCATGTCGTCATCGGGGTTGTTTTTTACGACACAGAAAACGGTATTTTCTGCTTGTTTTTGGTATTTGCATCCTAAATAAAAGCCAAACAAAAAATTCATTGATTCAGTAAAGAACATTTACTGAAAATGAAATTTATTTTTAGACAAGCTTTTGCTTGAAAATATTTTGTTGATAATGTTTTCTGTATCGTAATCGGCATTTGCCATTGCTGCACCCAAAGTAGAGTTTATTGTCAATACGTTACTAGCGTACGGGGACGGGTTTTGTGGTTCCACACTTCGTCGGCATTTTCTTGTCCTCTTTTGTTAAAATTTTAACTGATTTAATGATTATTTTATCTTAAATAATATGTTTTAAAGATTTATTAATAACAAAACCAAACTTTAGACTTCTCATCAACAGTTACGTTGCATGGAGAGGTGACATTTTAAACTTGTTTTATAAAATTTTCTTTAGACACTTTTTTTTGTTCATATTCGTTGTTTTATCCATCAAAATAAAGAACAATCAACATAACATAAGAAAATTTACTGTAACATTGCACTCCCAGATTTTTTATAGCTGTTTTTTAAAAAGAAAAATATTAAATAATATTAAAGATAATAAGCAAGAATGCCAACAGTGAAAAATATGTGCTTAAATATATGAGGAGAAAATGCTGTTGCTGACAAATTAAAATTTGAGCAAAACTGAACAGTGGGTTAACGCTTATAAATTCCGTAAAGTGTGACTTTGACTCGTACACGAAGCGTTCCGTACGGATACCATATATGTACATTATGGTGGCCCTTAACGGCATGGAGATTTTTTTTGCATATTTTTGGTGAATTTTGTTTAAAAAATCATCCTGAAAAAATTTCAGGTAAATCGGTTGGGGCTAAGATGTGCCGCAAGCCCGCTCAAATTTGGGAAACCCCATACAATTTGGCTTTCTTGCCTCATAACTTATGTTTTATCATTGCTGCCCAAAAATATTTTGCAGCTGTATTGCTGAGAGAATTTTGAAGTACAGCGACACGATAAAGTAAACGCAAAGATTTTCATTAAAATTTTATTTCAAGAAATTATGTTCGTCATAAAAATGTATAATACTGCAGTTCACACTGAATTTGCTATTTTTTACTTGGTAAAATGGGAAAATTTTCAATACATTTTGGCCCAATCCCCTTAGTTTTTCCTAAAATATATTTTTATTTCTAATAAAAACCACTTTCTTTTCTATCATCATTTATTTTACACAATGTATTTGACAAAATACCAACACAACTACTATGCATGTACATACATATACTCTTCGCTTTCTCATTAACGTCTAAATTAAGAGCTTAAAAATAAATGAGGTGTGGCTTCTAAACAATTATTTGGTGAAATGGGCAGAATGATGTACATGCATTTGTAGTATGTGTGCATTTATTAGTAATAACTTTAAAAATACAGAACCGATTTCACCAAAGTTTAAATTGTGCACATCTGTCAATAAATATCTTTAAAATGGTATAAGTTTTGACAAACTCGGATGTACAGCGTTAAATGTATGACAAAAAATCCTCTTGCCAGTTAATTATATAGATTTTGATTGGAAAAAGTCCGCTCATTTCAATAGACTATTTTAGACTCTTTAAATTTTTGGATTTTGCAAACCTAACCCACTGTGCTTCTACAAGATGACTAAGTTAGCGAGCGATTACTATTGTTGCTTTGTCATGCTAGACAAAAGCAATTATGATTTGTTAGCTTGCAATGTATTTATCAAAGTACGTGTATTACACAACAACAAAAGTGTGCTGTGACTCTCTTGCGTTTCCGTATTCATGACATTAAATTTTAAATCCTTTTAAAACAAATCTTGGAAACATACAACAATGTTGTTGCTTTAATTTCTCTTAAGCCGTTCAATAACGGCCATGATGAGCATGATGGTTGGCGTTGATTCATGGTTCAAATGTAATAAAAAAGTAAATAAAAAAACTATATATCGAGAAAAAATATCAACAACATTCTGAAACAAGTTTATTTAATTATTTCATAAAATACAAAATGCAACAATCTTTCACACAAGCATACTAGTAATCTGACTAGATACCAGTATTTTTCATGTAAAAATTATGAAGTTGCACAAGCAAAAAAGAAGAAAAATGTTTAAGCTATAAATTTAAAAGTGTTCAAGTGCAAGTACAGAATGTGAGAAAGCCAACCAGACCTAACGACAGGGACTAGAAGTTCGATGGAAGAGAATGAAGTACGAAAAAAGTAGCAGAACGGTGTTTTCATACCTGATTGCATTGCATGCAAACTAAAATTGGCACTCTTACAAAGTAAAAAAAAATACTTTTTAGTCTAGTTTTTCTTTAGAATTCTTACGTATACATACAAAAGAAAAAATATTCACATATAAACATTAATTGCTTCTAACATCATTGCAACAACGTCAAAAATATTTGTGATGAAACTACAGCTCTCTTAACGACGCTGTGCATTTAAATTCAAAGTGGAAAACAGATTTTTCGTATAGTTTTATGTATTAAAAAAAAAAAGGAAAAGCACTGCATCTTCTTTTGATTGTCTTATATTGTAGTTATTTTGCTCCATTCATATGTCCCTTCATTTGTTCGTCAGTCATTTCAACTCATTGTGAATAGAATTTTTGTCTTTTCATTTTATATGCCACCACTAACTACATCGCTAGTAGTAGAAGTAGTACTTATACTAGTTCAAGAAGTCATTAGATACATATTAAAGACGTGTAACACTATATCAGAAAGTATTGATAAAACAGTTATAACAGATACATAACTGTTACTGTAAGTATAAATGTAGAATGAGTGTAACTGATATTGTATGATTTTATTCCACGCACGCATTCTACTCGTACTCAACAGTAAGAATAACATAGTGTTTTGCAATGGATAAGACATTTACATGCGTTTTGTTTTAAAATATCTGTTGTACCACAGATATATTAGGCTAATTGTTAGTACAACAGATAATATATGTGCGTATGGCTGACTTCCAAAACATATCAATACAAAGTTTGTATACAGTTCTACTGCGGTATTTCGATCGTGTACATATACGAAGTTGCTAAACATTGCATCATCTTTAAATCCCATGCCCTGATTGCTCTTTTGGACCGTTTCTGATACTTGTCGACGATGATTTGAAAAGTTATGCATTTTCAATGTTTAGTACTGCGACGATTGAAACACTATACCTTATTCGAATACAAAGCAACTGACGTTTTGGAAGTCAGCCTATGTTTCATACATATAATACACATTCACATACACTTCGTGTGCAAATTTATTGCTAGTTTACAATAACAGTTAATGCTTTGTTGATGGTGCAACTCACTGTTGTGGTTTGTTGCTGTTGTTTATTTTAATGTTCGTTGTATATAGCCGACCAATTGTCGACAAACTTCGTTTTGCATGACAAGTTGCCTGTTTCTACAATAAGCACTTATTGTACGACATCGGTATCTGTTAATATCTGTTTGGGCGAATCGTAGGGAAACTAATGTGTTACACTCAGTCTCTCTGTAGCCACTCATATCTACTATGGTTCCGGCAATAACAATACCACCTAATAACTGAAATACTACATTACTTATCCATATGCATTCAGATGTGTTAAGATACAGAAACTGATATAAAGAGATGTATCTATTCACGTGTTTAATACATATGTAGCTTTTTTTAAATTTTATTTTTGCAAATCATTACCATCATCACATGACCAACAAACATGATTGTTACTTTTTTTGTTGTTAATAATTCCGAGGATTATGGGTCATCAAAAATATATCAATTGAAACTTTTTATTAAGGAATTATAAATTGAAATTCCACAATCATCTTAACGTTCCCAAACGTTTATTTTTAATAATTTTTCTTTAAAAGAAGAAAATATACAGAAGTAAATTGCATGATTTGTAAAATCAGTGTTAAATCTTTAAATCATCGTCAAATGCAACGGGAAAATAAATTACACTGTTCAACATAAAAAAATAACATTTTTACAGCGACTGATTCTGGTAGAGGGCACCAAATAAGAATTTTCGCGTATCGGCCTTTTGAAAGTTTACATCTGGGACTCATTTTAGTGAGAGTTAAAGTTCCCCTCTTTTGCATATGGCTTGGGAAATCTTGTAATTCTTACGTTTAAGGTATAAAGTGTGTTCAGCACTTTTATGTAACCCACCAAGTGGAACATTTTTGTGGAATATTTTAACCTTCAAATATTCACTGTATGGGTCTTTTTGTTCTTTTCTTAAAAAAGAGCAAAAAACTCGCCTCCAACCCACTATGGCCGGAAATCGCAGAGTTGCGGCAAAGAAGCAATATATTTCCAACAAAAGCCTGGTAATGAGTTGTCATTACAGAACAACATACTTTTCAACCACAAACAACATACCGTCTGAATTAGTTTACACTAGTTGAACAATTACTTAATAGTAATCAAACAAGCCATTTATTCTCTTATTGGCAGAGTACTGGTGTATCTACTTATCATACAGACGATAAAGAGTTCAACCCCTGGGGCAGTAAAATTCATTTTTTTAATGTGTTCATGTTTGTGAAAACAAGTTTTAAGCACGTAACAAAATAGTTGTGCAGTAGCCTGGTGAGTAAAACACTTTGCATAAAATAACACAATAACTGAAAATAGCATGAGTTCAATGCTCAGCAGAGACATTTAATTTTTATTGTTTTTTGTGCATTCAATGCCTTCTAAATATTGAAACTTATAACTTGTTATTTGTAATCAAATGTGGTAAGTACTTGCCTCCAATGACATCTCCATGTTAAAGAAATTGGTTAAAATGCCAAAGTAGAAGTAGTCAAGGGTATGCTTATTAGAATTTTAACTCATTATGTACTTTGCCATCAAAATTTTTCCTGGGTTGCTTCAATCAGCTGCTAGTTTGAATTACATTTTTTTTTCTGAGTATATACACTCCAATAAAAAATATATATTTGTATGCATTTTACTTATGGAAACCCTCCTTTTACTGTAGTCAAGTAAAAATTTAAATTTTTGGAAGGAGTTTGAATTAATTCGAGCTCGAGCCTAAATAAAAAAAGTCCCCATTGAATTTATAATAATATTTTCATTGTATAATTGTTTTAAATGGTTTGGCATACTAAAAAAAATTTGATTGAAGAAGTTCTTTCAAAATTCTGCTATTAAAATTAAAATTAAAATGGCAATAAGAGCTTCTTTACATTAATAATTTTTCTATGACACACTTTTGCTTTATTAAAGACTGCGATAATATTTCAGTCAAGTTTCTGATATCAAAGCAAATATGTGTATGTATGTTTTTTTCCAACAGTTCTCATATTATACGAATAGCTAGTTTTTTTTTTGTAAAAAAATTAATTAAATCATGAATGAGTAATTAGCAGAATGAAAGTTTTATATACAATTTCATTTATTTAATCTAATTGTCACTTGCTCTTGCAAAAAGAATAAAGTGTCAATCGATTAATAATGATGTTCAAGCATTTTTTGATTTATGAATAGCAAAAAAGAATAATTACAAAAAATTGGACTTCTTGATTATGTTCCACTTTTTATTTAAATTGCTTTAGATTTTCAACACGTTGTTTTATCGTATATTTTTGCACAAAAAAACTAAAGTAATTTTTCAAGTCACATTTTTTCATTAATGAAAAATGGTATGACAATTTCTCTATTCTTTTTATTTACTTTATTATTGCATTGTGTTGGAGTAGCGTTTCAAGTACTTCCAGTGTGTTCTATAAACTATGGATATAACTATGTATATAATACCCGCATTTTGTACCCTTCAGAGTTTCTAAACTGTTATTGAAAATAATAGATAAAGTATATAAAGTACATTGGGAAAAAGTGATTTTTTTTCGATCAAATCGTATAATATATTCGAACTCAACATTAAATTATACACCCGTATTATATATGTCGAAGTCGACAAATTGTCATAGATTAAAGCAAACATTTAAAACTTCTCTTTATTCTAGGACAATTTGTCGTATCACAAATTCGACTCCGACATAAATAATACGGGTGATAATAATATTGTGAACAAACCGCCATACTTCACAAATCAGTTTCGACACTAATAATTTTCAAAAAAATGTATATAGACCATAGCCCAGCAAAACCTCTGCTTACAACACTCTAAAACATTACTTCAAATTTACGATCATATATTGTCTAAATTTGTGTTGAAAATTTCTCCTTGTCTAAAATTACATCGATTTTGTAGTTATTTTATTAAAGAAAAAATCTTTCAAATTAAACATATTTAGTCCAAGTGGAAAAAATTTAACATAAAGTATAATACGGATATGGCTGAATAGTAGATACGTCAGACTATCACTCAGGAGGTCGCGGTTCAATCCTGCACGCAGCCAATCGCTTTTTTAGTAAAACGATAAAAACTTTCGTATTAACAAAATCTCAACAGAGAGATTCGAGCAATTCGTACTGCATTTTGTGTCTAATTTTTGTTTTTCTTGAAGCGCAATGCCTTGAAATTAAAATAATACAGGAAAAAACTAAAATGTATAAAGCAAAATAAAAATCCCCTAAAAATCTTCTAAAATTCCCAAAGTATAAAAATGATCCCCAATGAATTCCCCAAACCAAATTTTTATCCCCATTTCGAAATTAATATCCCCGATTTGGGGATAAATCCCCTAATCTGATAATACTGCTAACAACGCTCATTACTATTTTCTCTTTTCTTCTGCTCTCTACTCTTCTCTTCTCTTATATTCCCTTCACTTCTCTTTTCTTCTTAACCGACTTAAAAAAAGGAGAAAGGTTATCACTTCGTTATGTATTTTTTTATGTATGTTTCCTCAAAATTCCGCCATTTATGAACCGATTTTGGGTTTTTTTCTCTATCCAAAAGGATTTACTTCTAGATTGGTTCCGTTGAAAATTGGATGGGGTCACGATCATACAAAGTTAATACACATTCGTTTTCAACTACTTCTACTCAACTGATTCTTATGAAACACATTAAGCTTCTGTTTAAGCACTACATCCGGATAAAATAGTGGGCTGTACCACGCCCATGCAAAGTAAATATTCTTTTTCAACAACTTCTATTAAACCGATTCTTATGAAACTTTCCATACACCTTTAGTTATCGTTATAATACAACATTGTGGTTAGAAAAGTGGGCAGTGCCACGCCCATGAAAAGTAAATATTCATTGCTCGTAAAAGCATATGCTGTTAAAATATGGGGGCGGTGCACCGCCTATTTTGTAGTCGGTTTTTTTGCAAGAATTATTTCTCTTCTGTTCTTTTCTCTCCACTACTCCTTTGTTCTCTTCTCTTCTCTTTTCTTTTCTTTTCTTTTCTTCTCTTCTGTTCTCTTCTCTTCTCTTCTCTTCTCTTCTCTTCTATCTTCTCTTCTCTTCTGTTCTGTTCTCTTCTCTTCTATCTCTTCTTCTCTTCTTCTCTTTTCTTGTTTTTTCCGCAGTAACAGCTTATGTTTAATAAGAAGAAAATTTATTGCAAATTTAAAAATATGTATATTTTCAATTTAGGAGAATGTGTGTTAAGGTCTTCATTTTGGTTTAAACCACTTCTCCACTTCTCAAAAGCCATGGTACGAGTACGTTGAGAAGAACTTATACAAAGTTTGCAAAATAGCAGACGAAAATGTTAGTAGTCCTTCGTTTAAAGTCATAATGGAAAGACGTTAGGACTTAATTAATAATTTATTTGAGAATCTCTGTGAAATAGAACATAAAGTTAGTTGTACTACATGTCCATGAATGTGTACAATTTGTTTATACATATTTCAATAAAAAAATATAATTCTTTTTTCTTTGCACAACAGTGTCTCGCTCATTCCTCTTTGGGGTTCATTTATGTGAAAAACTTGAAAATGTGAAATATACTTCCTTCTTCTACACGCTTTTTTATTTTATTTTGTTTTTTCATTGTTTAAATACTTCAGAAAGAAACGTTTGCCCAGAAAGAGTAAAGAATTCGTAAATAAATAAAATTTTTATTACTAAAGTTATGAAAAGTAAAATAAATAAATACATACACAATAACATAAAATCGCAAAAAATATTTAAATTAAATTTACAGAAAACTTTAATAAAAAAAGCTAAACAAGAAAATCTTTAAAAAATGTATAAAAATAATATTCTCACAGTGGAGAACAGCAAAAAATCTCTTAAAAAACAGTTCAACAACCATCCTTGACGTACGAAAATGAATATTAATTTATTTAATCCGTGAATATTCGTGACTGAAAACTTAACCAAAAGTAATGTAGTCGTATGTTAAGATCATGCAATTTTTGAAAGATTATTAAAATTTAAAGCCAAGGGTCTTTAAGATATACATATAGACTAGAAATTAGGAGAAACAAATTTTTATTATCTCAATTAAAAACCTGTGGCCTCTGATTAGAGCAAATAAAACGAGGCCTAAAATATCTAGCTGAATAAGCGTGAAACGTAATTAAGCATAGGTTAATTGAATGGTTTATACTGTATAATACATATTAGTGACTAACAAGTGACTTTGGCGACTCAAAATTTCGAACTCTGACCTCAAGCGTCATATAATCCTGACAAGGAAACCAATGACCAATTGTTGTACCCGGTGTGTACAAAGATATTCGTTAGCAAGAGATGATATTTGGCTTCCGGTTTCTAAACATTGAAAAAAAAATTTAAAATTTGTTATAATAGTTTTTTAATATAATAAACTCAGAGTGGTAAATACCCTGCGGAAAATTTGGTGACAAATGATCCAAAAGTACTCGACCTATGACTTGAGAAAATGAGACTGGTACCAAAAATAAGGAGTAGTGAATGGTGAAGAAATACATATTGTGGGTAGTGTACTAGCCTGTCATGCCGGAGGTTATCGGTTCGAATCCTATCAAAGACACCGCTTAAAAATAAAATACAATTTCTACTTGGATTTGTAACAATCAAAAAATAAATTAATCGATTAAATTAATCGAAATACAGCTGAATTTGGAATAATATTTATATATAATCTATATTATTCTACACCGACTAGGACTCCATAAGATAGTTCAGAGATAAGTTACAAGGTGCATACAAAGTATCAATTAACCCGATCCTAGGCCATCCCCATGTAAAAATGGCTGGTCCGCTTCATAGGAAGTGTTAGAACTCGGACTGGGAAGTGTTAGAACTGGGGACCAGTCACGTGACTTGTTTTGTGTCAGTTCCATTTACCGCAGGGTAACTTCAACGAGCTGGTAGACAGACCATCAGTATAGTTTATGTCGCTCACTTAATTTTACCGCAGACATGACTACTTTAAAGTTTTTAATGGTCACGTTCTTTTTAGTTTTAAATACTTTTTTTTTTGCCAATAAAAGCAAAAAAAAATTATTTAAAGTTTTCGATTTTGTTGTTCATTTTATGTACGTGTCAGTATGTACATTTTGTAGTACATAGTTACAACAGCAACAGTTGTTGAATATTTACATATCGTTTTTACACAATTTTGATTTTTGTTTCTCTTCATTTCGTATTTTTGCAAAACGATCAATTACGTTTTTGTTTCATTTTGGGTCTTTTATTTTTATTGTTGTTGATTTTGGCCAGCCAATAACTAACTCATGAATTTGTTAACAATCAACACAATTTCTAACAAAATACACACGTGTATACTCACTCACTCAAATGGCTTTATAAAAAAAGAACACATACATACCCAGCAAAAAGCAAATATACGCTTGCAAAATGAAATAGTGTTTTCATGATTTCTTAAGAACATGTTTAGTCGAATGCATTCTTAATGTCATCGTAAATCTTAAAGCTGTAGCTTCTGAACTCATGATAAACGCGTGCGACATTGCTAGATAATCATATATAAAATATTGTATTAATTATCCAGCACTAAATCATCACTTTAAAACAAGTTTTGTCTCATTAAAAATAACTGGGATATGGCTCTGCTGTAAAAAGCTTGTTTTAAAGTCCGAACATCGCCGGTTCGTATCCCAGCCGTGACAATATATTTTTAATTTATATTTTTTAAATTAATATTGCACATGCAGGCAAAAACGGGTTAAAATAATCGAATTTTCATTGTCTTAAGCACTCATTTGGATGACGAGCAGTTTATATACATGTGAACGCATGACCTACAATGACGCACTAATGTTACAATCATGCGTTTTTCACGCGAATTTCAACGCATACATTATCACTAGAACCCATGCTTTATCTCGTTTTTTTGCATGTTTTTTTTTGCTGGGTATATATGTTTTATATTATCGATAACTATACAACAATTCTTGCAATAATTTTGCGCAAACAAATTTTCCAATAACGTTATACAGCCGCTTCTGACAAAACGAATACAGGCAAGCCTCGATTTACGGATGTCTATGCGAATACACATCATGTAAATAAAATGATTAATAAAATAGCCACATTAAATTCATGTTATTTCAACTTGAAATAACTTTGATTCAAAATGATTTTTCGCGTTATTTCAGTATCAAATTCACATGATTCTTCGTATTATTTCAGTATCAACTTCATTTTGATTTAATTGTGCTGCAGTATTAAATCAACATGAAATAAAGTTATTTCAAAAGGAAAAATGTTCTCTCAAGGCTATTGTAAAATCATATTGAATTAACAGGAAAATCCTATGTTTTCGACGATTTTCGTATGTAATTTTTATGTGTACACTTCACTTTCAAATAATTATTATTTTTTTAAATCGGTCCATAAATAGCGGAGTTATGCGATAATCAATATTTCGGGCGCACGAATTGCACGAAAAATCAATATGGGGTCAAACTGCAAGCAGACCCCTTCAAACATAAAAAGAAGTTTAAAAATTGGCGCACAAATGATAGAGTTATGGGTGTACAAACATAAAAAAATTGCTCATTTTTTTAAGTTTGGTAAGAGGTTATTCGATTTTGCTGTGGATCGGAATGGTGGTTTGAAATTATTTAGAAAAATAAAATTTTCGAAAATTCTCGATATCTACACACAGAAAAAATGGAATGTAAAATCAACAAAACGCAATTTGATTGGAAATCATATTAAATTTGCAAAAAATAATTTGTGGTTTAGTGTGCTGGTGTTTATTCGCTTTGTTCATTAATGAATGATTTTACATTCCTTTTTTTTCTGTGTGTATAGAAATAAGCAATAACAATGTATAATATAAAACTCACAAACTCCTACAAATAGAACAAGTAAAAAAATTAATAATTGTTCTGGACTTAAAGCGATTTTTAGGTCCCAAACTTAAACTTTGTATGTGGCTCATGTTTTGATGTACACAGAAAAAAATAGACAAGAATTATATTCAATAAGACCATGTTATTAAAAAAAATATGAATTTCAATAACATTTATCTTTAACGTAATAAAATATTTCGTTGTAAGTATTTCTTTTCCATACCGGTTATTTCTTTTCTTTTTATACATAAGTACTTAAAACAAGTTGTATCCCATAAAAAAATAAATGGGATATGGCTCAGCTAGAGAGTGTATGCTTTACGTCCGGAAAGCCCGGGTTTGTATTCCAGCCATGTCAACATTTTTTTTATTTATATATATGTATATTTTTATTTTGAAATAATTTTGTTATCAATATAGGGGAATTCTTTATCACAGGAAATTTGAAAAAAAAATTATTGAATACCGGGATTTTTGTTATCAAAAACGTAACTTATTTTTTTCTGTGTACGCGATATCTTAAACTCCTGGTCCCAAAAAAAGGTTTTGTACCAATCCTGAACATTATTTTATACGGATTTGATTTACACGTACTTTGTTAGGTCCCAACAGACCGCGTAAATCAGGGTCTACCTGTACCATTTTAAAGATATTTGTTGACAGATGTCTACAATATATATTTTGCTAAAATCGGTTCAGTACTTTGGGAGCTGTAAGTGTTTAAAATTGCTGTTAATACATGCGCACTTAGCACACGTGCATGCATGTATTAGATTAAAGGTAAACAAATAAACTACACATTAATTTTTTTCTCTGCTTTGAATTGGTGTTGTTGTAGAAAAGGCTTAAGAAAAGTTTTACTTACTTCACTTAAGCTTCCTAAATGGTCTTGTAGACTTTCTTTAACTACACAGAAAAGAGTAAAAACAAAATTGAACTGCGAAATCCGTAGATTCAATAAAAAAAATTAACTACTTTTCAAACAATCACGAAATTCGTACCTTAACTTGAACAATATTTTGAATTTTTTTTTAATTAAAAAAATTTATTGTTAAAAAATTAATTGAAATGAAAAAAAATCAATTAATTGCACGCCTCATAAGCGAAGCGTTGAGGTAGGTACTACTCTCGCTTCACGCGAAACTACTGATTTTTCAGACTTAAAATGGCTGTATTATTATCATATATTGCACTTGTAAAAAATATATACACACACATATTAAGAAAAAATACTATTTTTAACACTAATAACATTTTTAATGCCATTTTTATTATTTAAACTAATTAAAAAACTGTTTAAAAAAGTTCTGTCTTGGACGTCTGTATGTACGGATCCTGTATGTGGTCACGATAACGACCGAAAGACTTCACTAATCGAGTCCTTTTTTTTGTTTTTACGCTTCAGTATAATTAGGAATAGAAGCCTATTTAATTTCACGGTCTAAATGAGATTATGAGGCGTGCACTTTTGGATTTTCCAAACTATTTTATTAATTATCGGCACATTTTTTATATAAAGTCTTTGAAAGCAATTAAAATGTAGTTACTTCCAATTTTTTTCTTGGTTATTTCGCAGCGCTATATTTTCTTTTAAAATAAAACTCCTTTACAGAGAATTTTATCGATTTTCGTTAGAAAACATTTATCTATTAAACATTTTTCTATATGTATCAACAAATTTTCAATATAAAATTTTCGAAATTAAGCGAGCGAGCACTTAGATGAAGGGTATAAAGGATTCGAGACATGCCATTGGCTGCTTTTATATTTTTCCTCTTGTTGTTTCTATTGTCACAATTGTGTTGTTTTCATTTGTATTTTTGCGAATTGTATTTTAGTAGCCAAAAATATTTTGAATATTTAAATTAAAATAAACGACTGAAAAATGTCTAAACGTTTACAAATGAAAACAATAAATAATATTGACATTCGTTTTAAAGTATATTTATTGATGCTCGTACAATCAACAGGGACATTTATTGTTTTAAGATGATGACAGAAATGTGAGTGTTTTATAGAAACTGCTTTTAAATTTATATTGTGGTTGAAAATATTTAGGTGGGTACTCACTCTACTCGTATATTAAAACAATCTACAAATTACAAAATGTTTGTATTAAAAATTTATAAGAAACAAAAATAAACGTTTATCATTAAACAGCTGTGATGGTAATTTAGTGAAATTTCTAATAAGTATTTATCGATTTTAAAGGAAAAAACTTAAACAAAAAAGCTCTAATTTTAAATGAAATTTATTTGTTGATGGTTAAGCATTGGCTTTAAAGGAAAATTTGAAAAATCTGTTTGATCTTTTAATTCTTTTTGTATAAATTTAAGAAATTTTTAGTAAGATTTTCGTGTCTATTTAAAGAAAAAACATCGCTTTTTTTCATGACAAAGTTTAAGTTGCAAACTTGGCGTTTCATGCTGATGGCTTTAATATTATTTTCTAACCTCGTTTTATTTTTCCTATTCTGTAGTTTGTCGCTATTTTACCTTTTTCACTTTTTGACTTCCTTATTCCTGTAAACAATTTTCTATGCTTTAAACTACCTTCACATTAAGTACCCACATTGTAATGTTGAATTATAACAACAGCCTTTTACACAACACAATCAACAACATCTTATTATTTTTGTTATTTTTTTACGTAGTAGCTACTAGAGGGCTGCAAAAAGTACTCATGTATTCGTAGAATATACTCGTATGAATTACGTGTATGCATGTACATGTGTGTACATACATAGCCACGACCAAATATAAATATATATATACATATATACACACAAATATACAACAAACATATCCCAGCAACAAAATTTCCAACTAGACACGATTTGGGACAATCATATTACTAGTTGTAATGTTACTGGTAAAAAAAGGACAGTCATATTCCTAGTTGTAGCAAGACTAGTAACGATACTAGTAAAAAAAGAACATTCTTATTACTAGTTGTATCGAGAAAATTACGATACAGTAAAAAAAAGGAAAACAATTTTAGGTATACGACTTGTATATAAACCATATTTTTAGCTCTTAAAAAAAATAAGTAGAAAGTGGCTCAGTAGGTAGAGTACTTGCCTTGATATATGAGGAATGTGTGTTCGTACCCCGGTTGAGCCAAAGTTTTTTTAAGAGCTACAAAATCTAAATAAACAAACAAGTAAGAGCACTAGTTTACAGCAACTTGGATTCCAACTGGGATATAACTGTATACAAATGAACTAGTTGGGCTCCTATGACAATCTAATGTTAAAATCGATAGTTCGATATATGAAAAAAGGTCTGAAGTAAAAAGCAACTAGTATAGTTCTAACTATTTGCTAGTTACTTTGTCTGCAGGGACATGTATACACACACAATCATACATACGAGTACTTTGGAATATACTTGTGCAGCCCTCTAGTAGCTACATACAGATACATAAATACTAGCATTCCCACATCCTATTAAATGTTGTACACCATTAAAGTTTATTTTGCTACACCTACAGTATTTTGATAAAAAAAAACCTGAGGAACACCTACATACATATACGTATTATGAAGCAGGCCATGCCAGTAGCTTACCAAGCTTGGGGATTTAAGTCCTGACTGTTGGTGGGTGCTGCAAAGAAATCTGTGTCGATGCTGTTACTGAGTTTGTGTGAGTACGTGTGTGTTTGTGTGGATTTATGTCTTTGCTTGAAAGTATTAGTTCGTTTATATGGGAGAGTTATTTAACCGTTTCATTCTTTAAATACTTACTATGGAATATCTGCAGCTAGCTCGCGGCTAAAACCATCCAACAACTAACTGCTGATAATGTCTAAATATCCGCAGCACAGTGGAACATATTTTACAAGACCTTCCCCACATAGCATTTGGAAGATTGTTTTACCAAAAATCAGCAAACGGAGTCTTTTAAGACTAACTTAGACGATCAAAAAGTGATTAAGCAGTTGCGCGTTAAAAAAATGACTCGAAAATGAGTCCCATAAATGCTTAGAAACAATCACAAATTGATCAAGCATATGCTCGAAATATGACTGTTTTGAGTATAGTTATAAAAGTAAGTTTATGTTAGCTTTGTGCTGTCGATATTGTAGGGAGTACCTTATGCCGGCCATACACTACACAAGTTCATTGCACAAGTCTGGCACTGTACAGTGCGTTTGTGTAGTGTATGGCGGTAGTTGTGCTATTTACGCAGTGAACTGAGTAAAAATCAAAACTATTTTGATATTTGCTCAAGTTTCTAAAAGTGTACAGTGAACTTGTGTAGTGTATGTTGCAAACGCTCAGAGGTGTCGCGATTTTTGAAGAGTTAAAAACAAAAATGAGCGCAGAAAAAATGTTCTGGACAAAGTTTGTAGAATTGTACGAAGAATCGTTTGCATTATGGCATATTGAAAGCACCGATTACAGCAAGAGAGTCATAAAAGTCGAAGTCTATGAAAAATTAATTTAAAAAAGCGAATTTGTTGTCATTGTTTTCTTTTTATTTATATAGCAAGCAATAATATAACGCTGTATTTGCACATGCTGTTTTCTTGGCTGTAGCTTTAAAATAAAAAACTGCGCAGTTTACTTGTATAGTGTGTATCATAATTTTTTTTTACGCAGTGCCAGACTTGAGCACTGAACTTGTGTAGTGTATGGCTGGCATTATTAGCTGAGTGATTGGTACGTAAGGTTACAAATCCGAAGGAGCTTGGGTCGAATCTAAGCTAATATTAAATTTTTTTTATTTTACTTTCTCGAAAATGAGTCGTAATTGACTCAGAAATGATCATAAATACTGTTTAAAAATTACTAAAAAATAAGTCAAAACTGATTTAAAAGCGGGTAATAAAAGACTCTTCAAGAGGAGTCGTACGTAGGGTACAATTTTCTACCGACAAGAGCATATTTTATGATCAGAAAATGAGCGCATAAATAATTATTTTAATCGAGCTGAGGAATCAATAAAGACTCGAATATGACTAATAATATCATAAAATGCTAGCTGGGTCGCTGAGATTTTCGTTAGGAGTGTCACCGCTTTAAAAAAGAGTCACTTCTTTTCCTAAATAAAAAAATTATTTTTAGGGTTCCGTACATCAAAGGTGAAAAGGAACCCTATTGTTTTCACTAGCTATGCTTCAGCGTCCGTCTGTCTCTCACAGTCTTCTATCTTGAAGTTTTCACAGAATATGTGTGACTATGGCCGCTACAACAGCAAATATTAAAAACTAATGAACGTTTAAAACTAAAGGGTGTTTTAAAGCGAGCAACGAAAAATGTTGAAATTCTAATGTTATACACAGACACTTGATATACATATAGACACTTGAAATTCTTAAAGTTAGTGTATTATTATTCAGACTACACCTATAAATACTGAAATTTAAATAACATAAAAATTAAAGGATACTCTATCAGTTAATGTAATCTTGACTATCAGGTATGTGATGGAAATCGATATTGAAAACGAAGCACTTTTAAAGGTAATTTTTAATAGACTTTTTATAATTTTTGTGATAAAATCATATATAGCAAAGAAAATAATATTTGTGGTAAAGTTCTTTTTAATAAAAAAAATCTTGTTAAAAACACCTTTTAGATGGGTTCGTTTTCGATTTCCATCAGATACCAGTATGCAATTTTGACAATAAGCTGTGTCTTGGAAACAGTAAAAAGCAAACTCTTGAAATGTTCACACCTAGCACAGCATTTTAAAGGCAACAGTAACGAATGCTAAATGAAACAAACTAACTAGAAATTATAGAGTATTCTATCAGATAATATAGTTTTGAAAATTAGCAGAATCTTATGAACGGTAATAATTAGAAACAAACAAAATTAAAGGGTAACTTAATAGTTAAATGGTAAATCGCCAATAAAAAAACGGCCCTAAATAAAAATAAAAAAATATCGGCAAAATGAAGAAAAAGCGCTGAAACGAAAAAAAGAACAAACAGAATAAAATCGTCAAAACTAAAAAATCGGCATAAAAACAATGAAAATCGCCAAAACCAAAAAAAGAAATTTGAAATAAAAAAAAAATTGCTTAAACGAAACAATCACCAAAATGAAAAAGCCCTAAAACGAAAAAAAGCTAAAACGAAAAAATCGCTAAAACAAAAAAAAACGCCAAAACCAAAAAAAAAAAAATCCAAAATTAAAAAAGTAACTAAAACGAAAAAAATCGCTAAAAAAAAGAGCTGAATCGAAAAAAATCGCCAAAACTAAGAAAATTGGAAAAAGGAAACGAAAAAATCGCTAAAACAGGAAAACAAAAAGACGCTAAAACAAACAAAAAATAAAAAAATGTAGCCAAAAGGAAAAGAAATCGGCAAAATAAAAAAGCGCTAAAACGAAAAAAGGCACAAAAAGGAAAAAAACCTTAAAACTAACAAATTGCAAAAAAAGAAAAAGTTCATCAAAAGAAGAAAATACCTAAAATGCTAAAACACTAAAATAAAAAGTCCCCAAAAACAAACAAAAGTGGCCAAAACGGAAAAAAAGGTATATAGTTATATGGTATTCGTATGGAACCCTTCGTGTGCGATTCAAAATCGCACTTTATTGAATTTTTTCTCTTTTACTAAAATTCCATTCTATTTTCTACGTTCATTAATACTGTGCTTGTTATTATGTACTATGTAGGAAATTTCATTTATTTATTTATTTTTATTTTAAGCTCTATATCTACAAGCATGTTTATATTTTTGTTTTCAATCTTCTTAACTTAAAGTTAAATATTGTACTTAGTGAATGTTTGGAAAACATTATTATTACAACTTAATACATATTTTCACTTTTCCCTCTGTTTCCTTCAAATATGTAAACGTAACTTTCAATCGCAAGTACTGCAAATTTAATTCTTATAAAGGAAGTGCGGAAAGGAAGTGCATAGTTGTATGTTTGCAACAACAGAAAATGTTGAAACAAATGATGACAAACGCAACAAGCAATGAGAGATAATAAATTATTATTAAAAACACAAGATTGTACTTTGTTGTATTTGTTACTGAGGATGCTTTAAAATTTTATTCTTCCTTTACTTTCCTGCTAAATAGACATAAAAAGGAAATCATTGTTTTTATTTTTTTTAATAACGAAAACTCTAAATTAGTCTAAATGAAGTATGTATTTATGATGAGAAAATAGGAATGGCAAGATTTACACTTAGAAAATATTTATACATATATACATACACACGCATTAGGGTGGTTATTAACTGCAGGGAGAACTTTTTCTGTTTCTGTCTTTTTCATTGCCTCACATTCCTTATCAGTAGGAAGGAGTTGGTAAAAAACTACCCAAACAACATTTTTCTCTTTCAAGTCCTTCAGTAAAGATAAAGGCGTGGTGCCCCGCACGGCAACTAGAGTTTGGGAAAATCCTTCTCTGCTTTTTATGTCTCAAACCTTAACTATGTCGACACAATTTTTCTTTCACACAATTACATTTAAAACAAAAACAAATTCAAAAATTTTTTGTTTTTGTTTAAAATGTAATTGTACGAAAGAAAGAACCACATCGACATAGTGAGCCTGGCAGTTAGTTAGTCTTACAAAAACAATTCTAAAAAGTTGTTGTCCATGATTTTTCTAATAAGTAAATTTTAGTATTGAACTTAAGCCGAAATAATCTTAATAATCAACTTAAACCTATACTATGCAGTTCAAAGAAATTACTCATAATTATTAATTACACTGTACGACAAAATCAAAATACTGATCTTATAAGGTCTGGTTTTGTGGAATATTTTGGCGCTGCGAAATAAGGCACCAGGAAATAAGGCCCCAAAACAGAAAACGAAAACTGGTCCCAAATTTAGGGTTATATTTCATTATGCAATATAGCTCCAATATTTTTTATGATATTGCGTCCGAAAATAATGAAAAATAGTCCCAAAGCAAAAATGAAATGGGCCTTAAATTTGAGAAAATTTTTCATTATGAAAAAACACCCCAATAGAGCAAATGAAATTAAGCCCCAAAAGTAACTTCGATTATAAAGTGGAAAATAGTATAAAAGAATTGAGGAGTTTAGTGCAGCATGCATAGAGGCCGCCATATGTTTGTTTGAGATATTTTGAATAAATTCTAACCTTTCTTAAATACTTACGTCGCGTGTTTCCAATTGAAAAAAATGTTTACCCAGTATTAAATATAAAAAAACAAATGCATTTATTTCCGGGTCAAGATATAAAAATAAAAAAATTATTCTGCTGCATAGCCGGCCTTCAGCCGGGCTTAAAGGTTTTCTCCTAGTGGTTTCGAATAGTGGTTTTGCTGAGTAAAAATTTTCCAACTAGTAGAGACTTTGCCTAGCAGGCCTTTGGCCGGGCTTAAGGGTTTTCTCCTCCATGCATGTCGAATAGTGGACTTCGCTGAGGAAGGATTTTCTGCTTAGGCGGCCTTCAGCCGTGCTTAAAGATTTTCTCCTCCATGTATGTCGAATACTGGCTTCGCTTAGCAGGCCTTAGGCCGGGATTAAGGGTTTTTTCCTGTGGGTATGTCGAAAATCGCTTCGCTGTAATGGTTTTTTAATCTTTACTCTGCGAAGCCGCTTTTCGATATACCCAGAGCAGGAAAACCATAAGTCCGGATGAGGGTCGAATATTGCGGCAAACTTTACTCAGTGAAGCCACTATTCGACATACATGGAGGTGAAAACCCTTAAGGCCGGCCGAAAGCCGGCTAGGCGAAACATCTTTGCTAATCGAAGCCGCTATTCGACGTACCAAGACCAATATATTTTGGTTCTTTTGATGGTTCTGATAATTGGGTGATCGTAAAAAACCCAGACGCTATGAACAAAAACCCCAAATTGTCTTCACACAGAAAAATAAAGCAATGTAAAATCAACATGACACAATTGTGATTGGAAATCATATTAAATTTACAAGAAATAATTTGTAGTTTAAATGTGTTAATGTGTATTTGCTTTGTTCATTGCTACAGTTCACTGCTGTGCTTAGTTGTGTGACTTGTTGTTGTTTATTCTTACACTCGTCGGCTATGTCGACGACAAAAAACGAATTACTAGCGAAAATTTACTGATGGTGGTTTCTAATTACCATTGCTTCATAATAATTTTAAACCAAAAATTATTAATCTAACCTTAAATCTCTTTGATTTAAAATTTTTCACTGTTAAAACAATTTTGTTATAAACGTTACATTTCATTTTAAAGCAACATGACTATAACTTAAATTTTTATGTTAAATAACAATCATTTAAATCATGTTGAACTAAAATGAAATTCATTTTACATACGATGGGTATTTATTTAGTGTATAGCTAAAGCAAAGTTTGAAGCTGTTGTGGCTGCAGTGGTTAGCGCGCGGACTATCATGCAAATCTTGGCTGGGGCAGCCAACTACAACAGAAACTTTTCTGATGGCTATGCTAATAACCATCAAGTAAGTAAAATAATTAAAAAATAGCTGCATGTTGTTTTAGATTGATATAAATATAATTCAACATGATTCTTAGTGTTGTTTCAACATCAAATTCACGTTGTTTCAACTTCAAATAACTTTGATTCAATATGATTCTTCGTGTTGTTCCAATATCAAAATCACGTAGTTTCAACTCGAAATAACTTTGATTCAACATGCTTTTTCGTATTATTTCGGTATTAACGTCATTTTGATTTAACTGTACTGCAATATTAAAACAACATGAAATATAGTTAATTCAAAAGGATAAATGTTCCTTTAAGATAATTGTAAATCATGTTGAATTAACATGAAACTCCTATGCAGCAAAATCACGACCGAAAAATATTAAATTAACATGGTTTTCGACGATTTTACATTGAAATTTTTTGTGTGCTGTGTCGTTAGTCGTGCAAAAAAACATAGTTAAAGGCCACGCATAAAATATGTACATTTCATTAAAAGGAAATATCGTCCCAAAAATTTTTATTGGTATTTTTGGGGTAATTTTTCCTTTTTTTTATTTTGCTAGCACATATGTGAATAGTTGTCGAATGAGAAAGAGGCCCAAAGTAAAAAAGTAGTAACTTTTTGTGGGGCCTTTTTTCATATCTGTTTTTGGGGCTATTTTTCATAATAGAAAACAAAAATTAAATAAATAAAACCTAGAAATGAAGAAATGTCGCAAAAAATTTACAAAAACGCCACAAAAATTTCGTGTTTTTGTTTTCTTGAAAGCGTTGAAATATATTACATGACCGAACTGCACTACTTTGCACTTCATACTTCTGCTCCTGAGTTAATTTAGAAGATGAGCTTCCCATATTGCTCAGGAGCAGAGAACACCCTGAATGTATAATTTTATACTAATCGGACTCTCGGGTTAGAAATCAACCATATTTCTAAAATACTTTAATTCTGCCCCTCTGGCATTGTTCTTATACTCATATTTTATACAAACATTTTTTTAATTAAAATTCTATTTCGAATGTTTTCACTAAATATCTTGTATCTTGCAACAATTAAAACATTTTTCTACGCAACAGTTTTTAATACTACTCGTATATAACGCGTTTAGTTTTATTTATTTATTTTATTGAAATAAAACAATTAAAAAGAAAGCTAAAAGGAAATGTATGTATTTACATACATTTTAATGTTAATTTATATACATTTTTAAAACTCCATATCAAAAACAATTAAAAACAATTGTTTTCAAGGCCTTTAGCATTTGTGATAACAGAAAAAAACATAAAAAATATTTAAACAAAAAAATTGTAATTTGTGTAGATGGCAACAATCTATCACTTGATAAAATGAAACACAAACTAAAAAAACAGCCCCTGGGACAAAGAAACAAAATCTGTAAATGCACTTAAAATAATTAGCATTTATATTATGCAGACAATATTCATACAAACCCAATATTCATATCGATAGGACAACATTTTGCCATACGTTTACCGTTTTTCTAAATATTTGTCTCTATAACTTTCAACATTTCGCCCTCAAAGTGGAAAGAAATAATTTGAATGCATTTAAAATGAGAATAAATTCAATATTGCAATTTTATACCAAAGCGAATTAATATCAAGTGGCCTTATCATCAAAACAACACACATACAAAGTAGGTGTAGTTTTTTTATATGTACTTTGACAGTTCGGGTTGAAGTGTTTCTCTTTTCTTATATAGAGTTTGACTGATGGGGTGTAATCAGCTGATGATCATCTGTGATGATAAGGCTACCTGATACTGAATTCGCCTTGTTTTATACAATTTGCAAGTTTTTACGTGTGTGTGTGGATGTACGGTTGTGTGTGTATTATTTCGTTGATATAAAAATGGCCAAAGTTAGCAAAAAATTAAAATTGTCTATTTGAAATTTCATTTGTGGTTTATCGATGTGATAATAAAAAAAATATCGAAAAAACACACACTCAAATTTACGAGCACACCACTGATGTTAACTTTTATTTTTTTATTACTGTACGGTCCTCTAAAAATTACCGTTTTTAAAAATAAATTACCGTACGCGAAGGTTTTTAACTAAAACAATAGCGGAATTCATAAACAATTTATTAGAACTAGGATCCCACCCGGTGGCCGAAATTCGACCAATTTATCCGTAACTGGGTTTATTTGTAACCGGTTTTTTTGCGAAAAATATATATTGTGCATATCTAGAGAAAAATACCTTTTAAACCATATAGCGTCAGCTTATTATTGGTTCGGCCACGAACTCGGAATGAAAAAAAAACGACAAAGAATGTTTAAAGAAAGTTGTCTGAAAATATACACGATAGATTTATTTGTAATTTTTACCATAATCCACTCCTAACAGATTTTTTTAATGATCGGTAGACCAAACCTATAATAAGCTGACGATATGTTTCACACATATTGGCGGACATAAGATGCTTAAAAATGTACCACAAAACAATCCGTGTTCTATTAAAATCTGCTGAAAAGCTGAAAAGACTTAACCAGTGCATGTGTGTGTCAGGGTTGTCAGATTTATTTTAACCCTTTTCACCGAATTCAATGTCAAAAATCGCCAAAATCGCCAAATTGGATTTTCCTTAGTTTTTGCCAATAATAGAAAAATTTTTTTAATTATAAAAATATTTTTTATCAATATTAAAAAATAAATTTAGTCCGAATCGCTAAAATTCGCCAAAAATAGAAAAAAGTCTCCAAAATGTTTATTTTGTTTAATTTTGTTTGTTTTAAAGAATTAGTTTACAACAAAAAACTCATGCTTACATTTAATCATGACATTATTATCACTCACATTAATAGCAACATGGTTGAATCACAACAATATTATTATTAAAAAAATTCGAGCCACAGTCATGATATATTTAAAAATTCAACAACAGTATGGTTCTATAACAATAAAATATGATTCTTGCCTATACTATTACAAAACAGTTTACTTGCAATCAAGCTTTGGTTACAAAAGAGACATGGCTCTCTGCCTCCAAAAAAGTTTTGGTTCTATCCCTTGGTTGAATGGTTTTTCGTCAGTTTTTTGTTATGCTTCAGAGCTGTTGGTTTATTTTTGTGTGTCGCTTGGTTTGAAAAAAAAAAGAATAATAAATTGCAAATAACAAAAACTGATAAACGCTAGCAATTAATATTCGGCCATGTTGTGAAAACCATTTGAAAACGAAAAAAAGTGTTCTTTTAATCGGACAATTTAGTGCATTCGTAGCTTAGTTCGGATAAAATATCTTAAACATCTGAAACATAAAAATTAACTGAAAAGCTGCAATATTTTAAAACTAAATGGCTTTGTAAATAAAACATGCGTCAGCAAATACGTATATACATAATATATCTATGTGAAAATAGATAACACTTTTTAGTTCAGATTCCACACACCGACCAGTTAAAAAATTATAAAATTTTAGCCATATATATGGTTGTCTCGAATCATATATATGGTTAATGCAAACCATATATTGCAATTTTGAACCATATATATGGTTGTCTCGAACTATATATTATAATTTTTAATCATATATATGGTTGTCTTGAACCATATATATGGTTATTTCGAACAATATATTGCAATTTTGAACCATATATATGGTTGTCTCGAACCATATAAATGGTTATTTTAAACCATATATTGTAATTTTGAACCATATATATGGTTGTCTTTAGCCATATATTATAATTTTTAACCATATATATGGTTGTCTCGAACCATATAAATGGTTATTTCAAACCATACATTGTAATTTTGAACCATATGTATGGTTGTATTGAACCCTATATATATTTATATTGAAATTTTGAACCATATATATAGTTGTCTCGAACCATATAAATGGTTAACTGAAACCATATATTGTAATCTTGATCCATATATGTATATGGTTGTTTGGAACCATGTATATTCGTTTTTAAACCATAAATTCAACCATATATTCAATCATAGTATGTTGCTCTTCGATTATGGTTGCCTCAACCATGTTTTTTTTTGCGTGTTCCGATTTTGAGAGTGTATTGCAATTTTTCAAATGACAAAATGATCTACTCAACTAGACCTACAATCTTCCCGAAGTCGTTTTTCACTAGTAAAAAAACTTTGCTATTTTGTAACAGCGTGCGCTTATGTTAAGTTTAAAAAGTGAAAATATAAATGATTATTATGGAACATAAAGAAGCATTTGCAACCACTTTAGCTGGATATTGTTTTCTTATTTTCCTTTTTATTTAAAAAGATGAGTAAACAGTGTTGCCAATAGATGCCGTTGTCAGATGCATAAACTTCGCCCATCTGACAATAAAAAAATGTCTGACAATCATTTAGCAATAGCAATGAAATGTAGTCTTAATATGGCCTGACAATGCTTTTTCTGGGAATGCTTCAGCCAAAAATCGCCAGTTCACACGGTTGTAAGAAGTTGTTAGCACATTTTACTAACAATGTTGTAAGATAAGACAATTGTCTGTACGTAACTTAAGTCTTTAAAGACACTAAAGCAGAAAACTAAATATAAAACCACAAATAAGTCAAATTTTAAAATATGTTTAAGGATTAATTTGTTACTTTTTTATGAAAGAAGCTAATAGTTATATTGTTTGTTTTTAGTTTATAACACGATGGTAAATAGTATTTTTGAGTTTTCCTACTGTGCATATCTTACAATTAATATAGTTCAAAAGTTTTAAATAACCTATAAAAATATTTCTCTTTTTATAATTTTTCGCCAGTATTATGAGTTTCCATTACAAACCAATATAACTCGTTATGCAAATAGTCTACCCAAAATGTTTCGTTTTATATTCCAGAATTAATAAAAGATTATATGCACATTTATATATATGCCATGAATGGCACTTAAATCGCTTGTTGCCCAACAAGAATGAATGAATTAAATTGAAAGTATCTTTCAGTTGAACAAATATTGTCTCACTTATTCTCTCCGTGTAGAAAACGATATGCAAAAATGCACACACACACACCCACAAAACTGTTGAGGTTAAATAGAATTTGTGTTAAAAATATGAATATTATTTTATTTTACATTTCCATTTACTCCTATATTTTATCTTTTGACTTGCCGTGCTAAAGGTATGCTGATGATTTGCTATGAAGTGTAAGAGTTTGTACTTTATGAATATTTAAGTGCATTTAGGGGATTTTTTTTTGTCAATTACAAAAAAGGAAAGCACATTAAATTCATTCAAAAGGGAATTACAATAATGCAGAGTATAGAATACGAGTATGAATACAAAGAGTTTCGTTCGTTCGTAGCAAAAAAAAGAAACGTTTAGTACGTTCTTTTTTATTATGTGGGTGACATACATTGGTTTTGCGCATGGATTACGTTATTACACAAAAACAATAGCAAATTTATGGGGAAATTGTTCAGGAAAGAAAAAAATAGCAGGACTCAACTAAATTATTTAATTTACATTCACTTAATTCCCTCAAGTGCAATAATTTGCAAAGAGAAAAAGAATATTTGTTGTAATTACAAAAAAAATATTTTTTTCGAGCTATAGCAAAATTTTGTAAAAGTATAATGTTTGCAAGTACAAGAGAATATAATTAAAGTTATTTATAAATTAATTTTCGCCACAACTCTATGATTTAATATGACTATTGTTTCACATTAATTTTAAAAATTATTAATTTGCCCTTAACGTCCTTTTTCACAATGTGCGATTAAACGTTAACGTAGACTTAACTTTTAACTTAACATGAAACACCTACACGCAAAGAAAAATCATGGTTGAGGCAACCATAACCTAAGAGCAACATACTATGATTGAATTATATTATGAAAATAAATCTGTTGTACATATAATATTGTTGTCTTATATAACATTAATACATATGATTCATACAACCTAATGTTCAATTGAATGTAAATATACCATGATTTAAATTAATCATATTATATTTGTATATAAAAATAACATGGTTCTATATAACCATATAAAGGTAGTTTTCTTAATCATATTTTGATTAAAAATTGACAGCAGCTAAAAAAACTATATATTTTTAAAATTAAATGTAAAATAAAATTTTTTGAAGCTGAAATAAAAAGTATTATCTATTTTCACATAGATACATGCATACATATTTGTTGACATATGTTCTGAAAATCAGTTCGTTTTGATATCGGCAACTTTCAGAAAAGAATTCAACCAAAACGCTCACTTATTGCAGCTTTTCAGCTAATTTTTATATCAGATATTTCAGATAATTTATCCAAACTAAGCTACGAATGCACTAAATTGTCCGATTAAAAGAACGCTGTTTTTCGTTTTTAAAACTTCAAAAAGAAATGGTTTTCAGAACATGGCCGAATATTATTTGCTAGTTTTTTTCTTGTTATATTTAATTTATTTTTTCTTATTTTTAATTTTTCAAATGACACAAAAAAGAACAAACCAACAGCTCTCAAGTGAAACAAAAAACTAATAAAAAGCATTCAACCAAAGTATAGAACAAAAACTCTTTTTGAAGCAAAGAACCATGTCTCTTTTGTAACCATAGCTTGATTGCAAACAAAGTGCTTTAAAATAGTATGAACAAGAACCATATCTTATTGTTATAGAAACATACTGTTATTGAATTTTCAAATATACCATGATTGTAGTTAGAATTTGTTTTAACAATAAATTCAACCATGTTGCAATCAACATGAATGCTAATAATGTTATGATTAAATGTAAGCATAAGTGTTTTGTCATAAACTAATTAAGGTTCACAATTATTTAAAACAATAATAGCTTATTTGCCACAACCATAAGCTATATCGGGAAACATGACATTGTTGATGCAACCATGCCCCACAACCATATCTTTTCTTTGCGTGTAGATACGGTTTGAATGAAAAATTTATGTCAATAATTCTGTGCTCACTGACAGTCGGCTAAAACAAAAAAAATAAAATAAGCATTAAAAGGGCAAAAGATGAATGTTGTGAAAAGATGAAGTTATTAGAGTAAGAATCCAAAATCGAAATATGATTTTAAAAAAGATTAAGAATGTATCTCATTCTGATAGTGTCTCATAAAGTTTTCTGTAGTTAATTTTTGTAGAAGCAAATACATATGTATTTCTAAAATATGTACATTCTAAAATATGTACATTCTAAAATATGTATATTCTAAATGAAAATTATATTGAGATCTTTTTTGTTCTCTTTGTAAAATATATTATTTTTGTAAATTTATTTAAAGTCTTCTTCACTTTATATTTTGAATTTTTTTATTTCAAAAATAACTTGTTTAACTGAAAATTTTCTTCTTTTTACAGGTACGTTTTCCCAATTTATCATGTATGTAAGTTGTAATATTACAAACACCCTTTTCGTATTTAATATTTCTTTTTGAAACTACTATTTATTTAACTTGAAAAATGTGTCATGTTTCAAACTTCAGTAAGTTTCATCAAAAACTACAGGAATTTCTTTTAAATAAAATTGTATACAAAGCAAGCAAGATATGTGTAAAATGAAGAATTTTCCTAAAAGCAAACAATTTGAAGCAGTAGTAACACCAAGGACTTGAATTGCGCTGTTAAAACTATTTTATTATTTCAAATCTTAAGGCCTGTAACTCAGTGAATTTTGATCCGACCAACGGTTAATCCATTCCAAAGTGCCGAGTGGAAATCAGTGCCGCTCTTAAATACTAAATTGTTAACATCGACAGCAGAGCAACATTCATTAAAAGGCATTTTTACGAGTTTCTCAAGTACCAAGTGCTTGTTGAAATTCATCAAAAAATATGTTTGTTTATGTATGTACTCGTAGTATGCCTTATCCTGCATCGAAAAACCCATTTGTCTGCAGCACATTTTACAATATTATTTAAAATATTTAAGTACAACAAGAACGGTATACTATATTTTGGTCTTAATTTATTCTGGTCATTCACTTCAAACTCCCACCCACAACCATTCATCAAAATTCTTTTCAGCTTTTAAAGTTAAGTACATACATATTTTTTGCATTTATGGAACGCTGCCGGTACTGCGTGTATGTAGCAATGTGACAAATTGATGATGGTTTAATGAAAACTTTTGGTTCTACACTTTTGTTTTAACGATCTCACATCATACACACTTAAAATTGTGTATGTATGTATGTATTTGCGATTTGTTCTGTGTTGCCAAAGCTTGTCAGGTTGACCAGATTTTATTTTTAAAGCTCTTTCACACATTAAATAATATATGGCAAACTGGCTTTATGTAGCTTAACCATGTACTAAATACAGGTATCGCTCGTATAATGCATATGTTGCTTTGATATCTATAAAAAAAAAACTTTAGGTTCGGTTAAACTGGCTGTTCAAAGACCTCGCATAGACAAACAACAACACTTTACAAAAACCTTTATTTTTCAATCTGTATTGATAGATATCTTTGAAATCGCTTTGCTTCAAAAGCGCCTTGTATAAATCCGATTAACACAAAAATTTCCATAATATTTTAAACGCGCTATATCAAAAACATGTTGTAAAATTACCGCGTTGGACCAGGGGAACCAGTGTTTCAAATACAAAATTATCATTATCCTTTTTTTTATTTTTTTTTTTTGATATTTCGAAACGAGTTTAAGAGATAAAGAAACTGATGGCAGTTGGGTTTTAAAATGTTAATAAAATTGTCTGTTTTAATGGCTTTATTTCAGATGAACAGTCATTACGTGGCTTATTTACACTTTGAGAAAACAACTTGGCATACCAAATTGGAAATAAGCCAGATACCAAGGAACATCATCTATCGGTACCAGTGATGCCAATTTAGCCATTTTCTGGCAAAATTTAGCCATTTTTCATTCGGTTTAGCCAAAAGAAAAGTTAATTTAGCCATTAGCTATTTTTTAGCCACTTTTATTTTAATCTAGCCATTTTTTTCATACATGAAACGTTTTGCCGATTTTTCATAAAACCTTTAAACTCGCAACATAGAAGCACTTATTTACTACCAAAAAATACAACAGAGCATTATGAAAACAAACTTTGGTAAAACCTGAAACCATTTTTCTGAGATGAAAACAAGGTATTTTGTTTTGTTTACATTCATATTCGTTCATCCTTTCAGAAGTTTAAACAACAAACTTTTTAAAAATTGCCCAAAAAATCACCGAAAAGTGTTTAGTTTATAAAAATAAAAATCTTTATTGACCGCAATAATATCTAATGGCAAGCGATAGGAGGCAAAATAGAGTTCAAAAAGGGGGAGTTGAAACTTTCTGAAATACTTGCATTCAGAAGTTATACCCAGCAAGCTTTTTAGAAATTTTCAAAAATCGTTGAGCGCAATAAGAGCTAATGGCAATCGAATAATAAGCTAATGGCAATCGATAGGGGCAAAATACAATTGAGAAACGGGGGTTGTCGCTTTCTGAAATACTGGCATTCAGAAGTTATACCCAGCAAACTTTTCAAAATGTGCAAGCATCACCGAAAACTGTTTCGTTTATAAAAATAAAAATCATCGGTGAGCGCAATAATGACTAATGAATGGCAATCGATAGGCGGCAAAAATACAATTCAGAAACATCGGTTATCACTATATGAAATACTTGCATTAATAATCTATGCCCAACAAACATTTTAAGATTGAAAAAAATAGCTGCAAAAAATTTTGCTAATAAAGAGAAAAAACTTCGGTGAGCGCAATAATGGCATTCCATAGGGCTCTATTTACTTAAAAAAATATCTTTCCAATTTGATGTAAAATATAATATGAATTACTTTCTTACTTTTGCTTAATACTCATGATTTTTGCACTCGATCTCGCTTAGCCATTTTTTGGCAAGTTTTTAGCCATTTTTTTGTCTACATTTAGCCAATATTGGTGAAGGAATTCTGGCATCCCTGATCGGTACACACATTTCTACAACAATAGGAAATTTGTTGTAGAAACTCTTATAGTAGTAAAAAAAAAACGTTAAAAGACAGGTGGAATTATCAGCACAGCTAGCACTTTTAAAGAAATGGAAATGTCAAATATCAATATAAGGGAATCTTTATATGGTCATTTCCACAGACAAGTCCACTTTTTTCTCACGTGCGACACCAAGTAATTAAGCTTGTATTTCAAACCATGGGCTCGATTTTTCTTAAACTTTTGTTTAATGTAGAGCTACTGACGGCCTACACAAATATATAAAGAAGTAAAAAAAAAATTCGTTTTCTTTGAAAAAAAAAACGGGACAACTGCATGGTACGACACGTGACAAAAAGCGGACTTTCCTATGAAAATGCCCTTGTAGAGTTGACAGTTTGAAGGAAGTGAGAATTTTATGAGAATTTCATGACATTCCACTAAGTTTGACGTTGAATCTAGTAAAAAAAATAGCTAGTCAGCTGCGCTAGTAACCCCAACTAATTGATACGCCTTTCCAGATACCGAAAAGAGGACACAATTAAATTAAATTAAGTTAAACATTTAAATTAAATTAAACACAACACTAAACATTTATCTGTCTAAATTTTTGTACACCGAAAGAATTTTCTTTATAAATAACTTCGACATTAATGCAATGAAAAACTTCATTAAAACTCAACCAACGTTACGCATCGTTGGATTAATGAAACGAGCTTCATTAAAACTGTTTTAATAAAAATTTCACTAAATATATGAATATATAATACATGTAAAAATTTCGCTAAAATAATGAAAATGTTCATTATTTTGACGTAATTATTTCATTATTTCAATGTGATGATATTATGATCATTTCATCACATTCCACTAAGTTTGACATTTTATCTAGTAAAGAATAGCTAGCCAGCTGCGCTAGTTACCCCACCTGATTGATACGTCTTGCCATATACCGAAAAGAAGCCTTTTTTAAAACAAAATCAAGTTAAACATTTATGTATCTAAACTAGTTTCATTAAAACCATTTTAATGAAAATTTATGAATATACAATAATTTCTCCAAATTAATGAAAATTTTCATTATTTTGAAGTACTTATTTCATTATTTTAATGAAATTATTGCATTCAAGGATATTCTAGTTATTCAGGCACGCCGTAATTGAAAAAGGCAAAGTCAAACTCTTAACTTGTTTAAGGGTCGAAGTTAACACCGATATTTTCTAGATTAACCACGATATCATCATCAGAGTTCTTCTTAAACCTATCAGCCTCTAAGGCATCCAAAGTCAAGCAGAGAAACCACTAACTTTAAATCAATTTGCATTTAGCTCTTTCACAAGTATGGAGATTTTTCCAAACTTACTTTTGTAGTTTAGAAGTTTTCAACAGTTAGTCCTTGTGTTAGCAAATCAGTACATCAGATTTTTGCATTTCTCTCCCTAGTTGAAAGCCTTTGGCGTTCGATACTAGGTGACGTGAGTGTTTTTATGTCCTTATTTTATTTTGAACAATCAACCATTTTTTTTCTACATTTCTTTAGTGTTTAATATGTGTAACAGCGCATACAGAAAGGGACCTAAGGGAAAAAACGATCAATTTTGACTTTTTTTGAGATATGCGCGTTTTATGAAATTGAAGTCGACGATTCTAAGCGCAAATAGAAAGGGACCTAACGGTAAAATTTATTTATTTTCATTTATACAAAGGTGAAAACTTTGTATGTCCGCTTAACAAAAAGTTCAATTCAACTGACTCACATGTGGAAGTATCGACAAGGTGTTGTAAATATCGTATAATCGCATTGTTTTTATTTTGTGAAACACAGTTATCAGCGAATATCACTAATTTTTTAGTTGAATGCACTTCTCGTAGGTAGTAATCAAGCATTGATATTACTGAATTCGGACCTCTTCCAATGGAATCGCTTTCGTCAATACAGAAGATGTGCTGAACATTTTGACGTTCGTTTGTAATTCCGAAAATTGCTGTTTTGCGACCTGATTAAAAGTATACAGTTCCTATTTGCTGTGGACCCGACGGAAAGCTAACATTTTGAGCATAATCCATAGATATTACTAGATAATCCTCCTCTGGAATACCTGGATACATGGCATTTGGATCAGGCTTGACTAATGTTCTCAAGTCGCTATAGTACCGAGAGTACTGAGTGCTGGCAGATTGCAAATGATCAGAATACACCTTCAACGCTGCTTCTTTTTCAACTTCAGTAACGTTTACTGTATTAACAGCATCTTTTGCAAGCTTTCGACATAATTCGCACAAATCGTATGCCGGCTTCATAGTGACGATGTAGGGACAATATTTCTTCCACAGCGTTTGGAAAGTGCGAAGTTTTACGATTTTACCACCCGGTTCGACGCTGTTGGTGTATCTAGTGTAAACAGAAGTCTTACTTTCAGTAGTTGGAAGTTTCAATAAACGATAATCACGATGATTTGGTTGACGTCCAGGTAAAGTGATAGCAACAGTTTCAGCAAAACGGCAGATAAATGAAACAATTTCTTTTTTTTCCAAAGTAGTTAAAGCATCTGTACGATTAATTTTATTCGTCATGCCATGTTCGCGTGGATAAACACCATTTTTGTCGTAATGTTCGATTAGAGTTTTGTAGCGTTTAATTCTCATTGTATACAGGAAGAAGTACATATCACGGCATATCGGCAAACTTCGAAAATAATATATCTGACTGTACCGTTTCTTCATAGCTCGCGATCGATCACCAACTTTTGACCTGAGCATTGCATCGTCACGGTGAGCTGCCAGATGTGCGAGAATCTTGGGATTCCTTATCTAAATTCATGAAAGACGTACGAAAATCCACAGCCATCTTCTTAGGGATCACTTCATTGCATTGATTTGAACAACACGGAGGTATTTTGTAACCATACAGTCGGGCAACTACCTTTTCTTCGCGTAAATCACGATCAGATTTATCAAGGTACATATTATGGGTATCATCTTCAGAGTCACTATCCGATAATTCTGAGTAGTGATCGTCATCAGGGAAGCGATAAAGTAAATCTACTTCTTCGAATTCGTCCACCATTTCATCCTAAAACAGTCAGTAAGAATGTTATTAGTTTTAAATTATTTTCGCGAATAACATAATAAGGTTATGTGACAAAATTTTCGTACTAACAGAGTGATATTCACGATTTAAAAGAATTATAAATGAGTATTTATTATAATTCACAATTAATAATTTCTGAAAATAAACCTGGATTCGAAAAAACGCGAGCAAAATTGATATCAAACTCATGGAAACAGCGCGCTAGGTAGAAAACAGTAAAAACCAACTACACAAAACAAGAGGTAGGGACGACCTACGCGCGTTTTCAAGGTTGACCAACATGTTCCTGACGTCATGAGATGTGTCGCTTTCAAATGATACCAATACCAACACGCTCAGTGATTTAAATCTTTAAAATGGCTCTCCTGAACAAAACAGGTTTTTACCCTTAGGTCCCTTTCTATTTTGCGCGTCACATATGAAGTTATAAATTTTAGTTGAACTGTATAATTTTTAATCCAAAGACATTCTAATTATTTGGGCTTAAGTTCGTTCTATTTAATTTATCAATTATGGCATGCTTTGAAAAATTCCTTTTTAAATAAAAATAATTTAATTGAAAAATTAAATTGAACGAACTTAAGCCTGGAATAACTAGAATATCTTTGAATTAGAAATTATACAATTTTACTAAAATTCATAACTTTATACTAGTTTTTCCCACGCTACTGTACTATTATTGCAACAAAATAGAGTCTAAGAAACTTCTTGAGGAATTTACGCCATTTAATATCGTCTATTTTTCAGCCACCTCTTCAAAACTCTTAAACTCTCTATTTATTTTTTTCATTAAATTGCTGAAATTAAAAATTCCGTATAAATTTCAATTTTACCCACAATAAACTTTAATCTTTAATTTAAACTTTAAAAAAAGTTTTTTTTTCCGTTTTAAGGTGCTTCTTGTAAGATTAACCTAAAGTCATGAGAAATATTTGGCATTTATCAACAGAAGATCCACGACAACTTAAAAGTGCATTTGACGGCTGGTTTAAGTGGAGAAATTGTTTCTTGGCAACTTTATTTAAAGTACATATTTTTGTTTAAAAGTAAAAAAAAGAACGTAATGAAACTTTCTGATTTGATTAAAACATTGTAGTAATTTTCGCTTGGTATTTGTTTCTTGTTGGAGTTAATAAGTTTCATTCAAAAACATGCGCTACAAAATATAAATATGCAAACCAACTCATCACATTCCGCAACTTTCATGCCACTTTTCTTCTATCAAAATCTCCTTTGTAGTCAGTCACTTGTTTCTTTATTTCATTAAATATCTTCTTCTATTGGTACTCATTGAATAATGCCAGTGGGTAATTTTTCTCTGGAGATCAGCTTTTTTTAATGTATGTATTTGTGTTCATCACGAATTTTTATTTTTTGCATTAAACTTTTATTTTGCTTATGCAATTGATTTATGCATTTAAAAGAATTAAATCACAAAGTAACACAAAATGCAACTTTATTTTCTGCAAATTTTTCTATAAAGGAGTTACTGTATAACACAACAAAAAAATGTATATTTATTTAGAAACACTGAAAACTGTTAGAAGCAAAGCATTGCATATTTAAGAATAAATGTTGCCAAAAATAATACCAAAAATGCACTAACGTTTGACATTGTACGAACAAATAACTACGAACACTTATTAGCTTTTGGCGATAATTTTAAAATGTAAAAAATATAAGCAAGCAACATAAATATATACAGTTTAACTTCTCTCGTTGACGTTACTGCTTCCTTGAAGCACTGACGTAAGCGAGACCCTTTAAATATGTTCTACGATTGTATACACGAACACTACACACACAGGTGCAGTATACGTGTATACACGAACAGTACATTTCAAAAATAAAATAAAATATAGAAAAGTTTCGTTGTTAACCGACAACTTGTCTATAGAAACATTTCGTTGTTAACCGGCAACTTCTCTATATAAAAGTTTCGTTGCTAACAGGCAAATTTTTTATTGAAAAGTTTCGTTGTTAACCGGCAACTTTTCTGTAGAAAAGTTTCGTTGTTGACCGGCAACTTTTCTGTAGAAAAATTTCGTTGTTAACCTACAACGTTTCTATAGAAATATTATGTTGTTAACCGGCAACTTTTCTATATAAAACTTTCGTTGTTAACCGACAAATTTTCTATAGAAAAGTTTCGTTGTTAACCGGCAACTTTACTATAGAAAAGTTTCGTTGTTAACCGGCAACTTTCCTATAGAAAAATTTCGTTGTTAACCGGCAACTTTCCTATATAAAAGTTTCATTGCTTCGTTGTTAACCGGCAACTTTTGTATACAAAAATTTCGTTGTTAACCGGCAATTTTTCTATAGAAAAGTTACAGTATCTCTTAAATAATATCAAATAATAATAATTCCCTGTTGTACTGCATTTAGTTGAAAATCATTTCTTTTGTTTTTTTATTCTTTAACTTGTTGTTCAAAAATTACACTGCTTGTGTTGTTCTCTCTTTGGTTACCGGCTGGCTATTGTTGCTACTGCTGCTTAAATTTCAGCCGCTGTTGTGGTTGCTGGTTCCTGTATCTTTTGTGATGTTATTAAAATGTTATTTCCGGATTTGTGGGTTTAGTCTTTAGTTTGTTCAGATTCTTCGTTGAACTCTGTTGTCTCTCTCTCTGTATTCACCCTAAATAGCTTTTGTATTTTTTATTTTTTTGTTTATTAAATATTTGGCAAATATTCTTCTTCATACATACAAATTTACGTCAACTTATTTTATTACAGCCTTCAGGCTTGAGATTTATACACAAAAAAAATTTTTTAGTTACATTTAAACATTTCTAGATAAAGTGAATTGATTTAAATTTATACATACATATATGCTAGTTAACCACCAAAATGACCTAAGTGTCAAAAACTACAAATTTACAGAAGAATTTTTTTTTAACTAAATTAGCAGTACTGTATAATTGATTTTACAAATAAATAACCAAACTATATCTCAACACACTGAAGTAAAATATCTCGGTGTTCATCTTGATCGTCGTCTAACATAGAAATCCAACATAAATGCAAAGGTGACCCAAATGAAATTAAAAGCAGCTCAAATGAATTGGCTCATTGGAAGGAACTCTACTCTAAGCCTTGATTGTAAACTTCTTCTATACAAGTCCATTCTAAAACCAATATGGTCCTACGGTATCGTTATGGGGCACTGCCTCGGCATCAAATGTAGAAAAAATTTAAAGGCGACAAAATAAAATACTCCGTACGATTACAGCAGCCTCATGGTATGTCAGAAACAAGCGAATTCATAAAGATTTAGATGTGCCGCTGGTTAAGACAGTGTTTTCTAAACACGTGACAAGATAGATAAAAAAAACTTGAGTTGCACCCCTAGCCCGAAACATTATTAACTTTAGAGGTCACACTCGGCTGAGAAGGAGGGACACTCCTGCTCTCAGCCGAACACGAGAGACTTATGCCGGCCATACACTACACAAGTTCACTGCACAAGTTTGGCACTGTACAGTGCGTTTGTGTAGTGTATGGCGGTGGTTGTGCTATTTACGCAGTGAACTGAGTAAAAATCAAAACCATTTTGATATTTTCTCAAGTTTCCAAAACTGTACAGTGAACTTGTGTAGTGTATGTTGCAAACGCTCAGTTGTGTCGCGATTTTTGAAGAGTTAAAAACAAAAAATTAACGCAGAAAAATGTTCTGGACAAAGTTTGTAGAATTATACGGAGAATCGTTTGCATTATGGCATATTGAAAGCACCGATTACAAAAAGAGAATCATAAAAGTCGCAGTCTACGAAAAATTAATTTAAAAAAGCCAATTTTTTGTCTTTGTTTTCTTTTTATTTATATAGCAAGCAATCAAATAACGCTGTATTTGCACATGTTGTCTTCTTCCCTGTAGCTTAAAAAAAACTGTCAGTTTACTTGTATAGTGTGTATCATAAGTTTCGTTTACGCAGTGCCAGACTTGAACACTGAACTTGTGTAGTGTATGGCTGGCATTAGACAACTAAAGAACCAACCGTTGAAACAAATATTTTTGTCTGGCATTGGCTGGACTTAAAAATGAACATTTTAGAGTTAAGATTTGATTACTTATTGTTAGTTCAATTTTATTGAAGATACAATAAATAAATATAACCGGCAAAAAAATATATATCGTTAGCTAAAATGCAAAAAGGCGTAACTAACAAAGTTTTTTTTTGTTTACGGGAGAAGCATGTCAAGACATGTAGTTTAATGGGATTCATAACAATCAATCAATAACTCGATTTTGAATTTTCTGCTAGTTACTTACGCCTTTTTGCATTTTAGCTAACGATATATAGTCCTTGAGAACTTCTACAAAAACCATGCTTACATGTGCGGAATATCTCTTTTATTTTTAGAGATAATTGTGCTCGAAAATATTTTCTTTGATTTCTTTGAAATTGAGCCACCCACCTTAAGTAAAATGTTGAAAGCTACGCGTAAGTTAAACTTCAGTAAGAAAATTAATGAGCTTGCAGTTTTTGTAAATGAAATCGTATTTTACTTTTTTCTGCGTATAAAATTTTCGTCGTAAGTTGAACTTTTAACAACAAAATTAATTGAATATACAGTTTTTGTAATTGAAATCGTATTTTAGTTTCTTCTGTGACATACACAGAAAAAATTATTCCCTAATTAATTTAGTAATTGAATCAATTACTAATGAAATTGAACAGCACAATTTTCTAACAATTTCTTAAAATTTTGAGTAATTGAATTTTTGAATTTTAGTAATTGAATATGTATGTATAATACATACAACTTTCGTCGTAGGCTGAACTTCAACAATACAATTAATTGAATCTACACTTTTAGTATTTTAGTTTTTTCTGTGTATATATGTATTTATGTGTTCTTTTAGTGTATAAAGTGTTTAAACAGTAACAGCACATTTAACACAGATTTGAAATGAATTTTTTTTAAGCAATAACTTTAGCTTAGTATGGTGACTGGTCTGACTGACTGTCTGTAGTATGTATATCTACTCTTCAATCATCATACTCTTGTTTGATAAAATTTTATGTAACTGTAAATTGTAGATTTGTTGTTTTGCCAGTCAAGTTTTAGCTTTTCTTTACTTTGCCCATCATCTTCATCGCCATCATCTTTTATGTGCATTCAATAGATACTTGTTGGAATCTTCAAAGAAAACAAATCGCAAACGTGAATTCGGTACTTAAGGCAATAATAAAAAAATAGATGTAATAACATGTGGATGCACATGTGTTTGTGTATACATACACACTCTTTACATACATACATATTATCAGGGCTCGGACTTTCATGCAACTAAACATTGAAATTAAAATTATGCGCAAAAATATGCAATTACCTACGAACACAGTACCAAAACTAAAATAATACCAAAATATATTTTTTAATGTTTTATTATTATTAGAAGGGACCGTAACTGTTATGACTTTTTTCGAAAAAGTCAAATAATAATATGTAGTTATTTTTTGACCAATATGTTTTCGGTCAAAATATCATGGTTATTTTTTTTACTATTATTTTTTAGGTCAAAAATAAAAGTAAAAATTTGACTGATATTTTTTGGTCAAAAATAAAAGTTAAAATTTGACTGATATTTTTTTGGTCAAAAATAAAAGTTAAAATGTTACTGATATATTTTTAGTCAAAAATAAAAGTTAAAATTTTTGACCGATATTTTTTTGGTCAAAAATAAAAGTTATATTTGGAGCTAATAGTCTCACATGGTGAATATCCTACTAATCAACATCGATTTAACTTGTAAGTGAATATAAGAAGCATCAATAGCTCTTATATACAATTTCGTTAAACAAATTGGTTCAATAGTTGATGCTCCAGCTCACTAATATCAAGCATGACAAGTGGTTAAAATAAACAAAGAATGCTGGAGTAGCGACTTCTAAATCCGTTTAAATTTTAACTTTTATTTTTGAACATAAAAATATCGGTCAAATTTTAACTTTTGTTTTTTACTAAAAAAATATCGGTCAAATTTTAGTCAAAAAATAACAGTTATATTTTAGCTTTTTGGACAAAAGTAACAAAATAAAAGTATTTTAAGATTTATATTCCTTAGCTCACGACCATCACATTGCTATACTCAAATATCGTATAGACAAATTATTTCTGTCTGACTTTTTGAACTGAAATTTTGATAATAACTGTTATTTTCGGTCCCTGATTATTAGAGAAGAAAACATAAAACAAACCTAATTGGGTATATTATTTAACGCAACCGAATTGTAGTTGCGTTGCCAGTCGGCAACTGAAAATTTATGGTTTCTAGTAGCAACTGAAATTGACAGCTCTCAGTTGCCAGTTGTCATCAGTAGTATACTTTTCAGCAATTGGTAACCCAACTGAAGCTCAGTTGCCATCCCTAATCGGCCTATTAATATAATTTTTTCAAAAATTGAGAAATATACTTTTAAAAAATTGTATTACTCCAAAAAATGCATTTATTGCCAAAATATGCAAAAATATGCACTTACCACCAAAATATGCAATTACAAATCGTTGCCAAACTACTTACAATTTTATGATTCGCATAGATAATTAGTCAATACCTCATTATCTATCACCACAAAAAACATGCATATGCATGAAAGTCCGATCACTGCATATTACTTATGTATACGCTCCGTAGGCAAAGTCTTCGAGACATAATCGATGCATGTGCGAAACAAGTATCTATCACAGTCGAAGAATTTACGAGAGTTCAAGCCAACTATTGGTGACATTTTCGAACAAAGGGCACAAAAGTCGTTGACGACAACTATTGGTAACATGGTACTGAAGTTGCAATCAATGCATAATAATAAAATTTATAAATGTAATAATCGAATCGAACCCACAATCTCCATAGTGGTAGGCTAGCACGCTACCTACTAGCCTACCGAGGTACTCAAAACACTATACAAAAACACGTTTTGTGGGCATCTTAAACTCTTTAATATACATAAATGGAAGCACGACAACTTCGATGCAGTTGTTACTCTTACTGTCGGCAATAAGGCTTTGTAGCACACATTTTCATAATCTGGTCTAAACAAATTCTTTATACACGACAACATATACCACCTTGTCACCAAACTTATTTCTAAATGTGTTTTATAGGTGACAAGTCATTGATTGTCTTGCAGGCAACATTGATGACAATGCCGTCGGTAACAACTGGGACTACACGGTGGTTGCATATACATATGTGCTCACAAATATGAATCTGTTTGGCATAAGTATCATACATGTTTACTTAATTTGTGATGTTGTTGTGGTTTTTCTTGCTGTTTCGAAGTACATTTGCGCGAAAAGTTGTTCGACTTAAAAGTGCCGACTTCAATGCCAAGTTTATGACAATAATTGTCCGCAATTGTATGAATGTGCATATTTTATGGAAGCATACTTATTACAAAAATCTCTTTAAATTAAATAACTGTGTATTGCTTTAATTTAGGTAAAATGTAATTAAATACTTTCAATATTATTTCAATTTAAAAGCTCAAAGACGTGCAAATAGCAAGTAAATTCATTGATATAAATCTTTTATACAATAAAATTTTTTTGTTAGCTTATCGTAAGGCAAATCGTAAATTAATAAATTTTCAATTTGACAAGAATTACACAGGAAAATGTTTAAACTATTATAATTTTTTTTATTTATTTTTTTGGTAAGTATTGAGTTACGACCCAGCAAAAATTATTGCTTGCTGGAAGCATTTTTGTAAGGGAGACTACAAAATGGAATCACTTGCAATTGCGCTTTTATAATGCATGATTTTTGTTCGCGATGAGACGCTTAGAAGCAATAGTTTCTGCTTCCATAAAATACTTATATTAGTGTTGAAATCATCAAAACTTTCAGCACTAAAACTGAAAATATATGGAAAAAATGGTTCGATGTGGGTTGGCGGGGTTGATGGATTTATTAACGTCATGTTAAAGTCTTATTACTTCTTATCTTCAGTTATCAATTTTGTATTTTTACTCACTACTTGTTATTTTAATTTCAACTAGTATCGAACTAAGCATCATCAGATTCGAAATCCAACGCACCAACCACTCAACCAAAAACACCGTTGCAAATCGGCAGCATGAAGTTAACCTGAACTTACTCTTATAAATACATTTATTTACTTTATTTTTAAAATGTACTGTTCGTGTATACACATGTGTATGTGTGTTTACTGTTTGTGTATACAATAGTAGAACATGTTTTAAGGGTATCGCTTACGTTAGTGCTTCCAAGAAGCGCTATCGTCATTGAGAGAAGTTAAACATTAAATACTTATGTTGCTTTGCATATATTTTTTACATTCTAAAATTATCGTCAAAAGCTAATAAGTATTCGTGCATATTTGTTCGTGGTCTTTTGCAAACTTTAGTGTGCATTTGTGGTAGCATTTTTTGCAAGTATTTGTTCTTAAATCAGCAATGCATTGCTTCTAACAGCTTTTAGTGCTTCTAAATTTCGAATATTTTTTGCTGGGAACTTAGTTTTAATTTGTAACGTGCTTTTTTCCCAAATTAATATTTTACTTGTTCAATATTAAATGTTTTCTTAACATTACATTGGAATTTTAATGTATTTTTAGGGAAAAATATTTAATATTTTATTGAATAAGTAATAAAATTGATTTCGAAAAAAAGCACGTAAAAATAAAAAAAAACTATGTAGATTGTTAGAAAAAAATAGACTTGCTTATTTGGTAATAAATGACACAAAAAATTGCTCAATTGCAAGTCACATGTTGTTGAAAGAACAATTTGTGGAATTAACTTCTTCTAGAAAGATTTACATGCAGAAACTGTTCATGCTAAAACTATTATAAACAAGGTTAATTTAACATTTTTCGGTAGTGGTTTTGCTTCATAGGTAGTAGAAAACCTTTTTTCGAAAATGTGCTAGGTAGCAGACAACTTTTCTATAAGAAAGTTACCCGGTAGCAAGCAATTTTGCTGCAAAAAAGATACCCGACAGCAGACTTTTTCTATAGAGAAGTTACATGATATTAGAAAATTTTTTCTTTCGAAAATATGCTAGGTAGCAGAAAACTATTCTATAGGAGAGTTTCCCTGTAGCAAGCAATTTTTCTTGTAGAAAAGATGCTCCATATTATACAAAATTTGTTGGTAAACAGGCTACTTTTTCCACAGAAAAGTTGCTGGTTAGGGCCTGGTACTCTGTTCTACATTTCACGTCAAAGGCTGTCAAAATACATATAAAAAAAAATTGGCATGAATTGTTGAAGAAACAATGTTGCTGTTTTTCTTGAAGAAAACATGTGAAATGTAACTGCAACATTTTAAGTTTTACAACAAACACATGGTGGGGGTGAGGGGAGAATATGCCGCTCAGGTTTTCGAAAAAAAATTATGGGACGAAACTGCAAGAAACCACTTTCAAAAAAAAAATAATTTTGTGAATCGGTTTACCTATGGCTGAGTTATGTTTGGGGGGCGGGGGAGCAAATTTTCAAAAATTTCAGTATTAGACAAAATTTTCTCGGTAACAAACAATTTCTTAGTAGAAAAGTTTCTGGTTAATACCCAAGCTTTTCTGTAGAAAAGTTTATTATTCCCAACTTTTTCTATTGAAAAGTACCTCAAAATGTTAACATGTACTTTCAAAGTTTCAATATTTCGTATATTCTACTAAAAAAAAATAGTGACTCCAAATGTTGTGTTTTCGTAAAATATTTCATGTACTTTTTTCAGCGTTTCAAAAAATTGGGCCGATAACAAACAAACTTTTATAAATTTTAAAGATCTTCAACTTTTTTACGGACTGGTTTTTTTTGTTGTTGGGTGATTGGAGTCGAATAAATAGTGCAACCAGTGCCCATGTTCTGTAACTGGCGAGAAGTTATATCAGTCATTCCGTTTTTACCGCGGTGATTTATAAAATAATTAAACTCGGTACATTAAAATAAACAAAGAAAATTTGAGTTTTGTTACTCACCCTGTGTTCTACAGGATGATAACAATTTATTCACAATGAAAAGTTCTCACATTAATTACAGAACATGGATACTGTGCCTCGTTTCTGTAACTTGTGAGAAGTTCTCACATCGAAAAAAATATTTTGTAATTACACATGTTATCCGATCTATTATAGGACGATTCATAGAATAATAGTTTGATTATTATTTGAATCGCCCTGCAAAACTAACAAAAGCACTAAAATATTTAATTTTTTTCTAACTCATCCTGTTTTTCACAGAATGATAATAATATCTTCGATGCGAGAAAGTCTCACATTAGTTATAGAAACGAGACTCAGATGACAAACTAACAAATATTAATAATAAAATATTTATAATAAAACTTATAATTTCACCTTAAATATTTATAAATATATGTACAATTAAAGAATAAAATATTACAATTTTAACAAAATTAAGGCCGCCTGAATGTAAATAAAAGTAAGAAAACACCCTCAAATGTAGGCACGAAGACATCGCTAGTAAAATCCAAAGAAATTCTCAAACATAAGCAAGTATGTACAAAGTATTTCTATTTCATTAGGAAAAATACTATCATACATACTACCAGCATAAATTATTATTTTTAACATTTATGGCCTTTAATAAAAAATTAAAATAAAGTGAATGAATGAATAATATGAAAAATGGACAGAAACCAGTAATTTATAATCATTTGTGGTTCTCGTTATTTTTATTATCATTTTGTTCATCTTTCTTGTTGTTATAACGACCAGTCAATGACCCGAAAACTGGATTTAAAATTTGAGATAGAGTCAACTTACATGCAGTTGATTTTTTAGCAACAATTTTTTATAAAAGCATAAAAGCAACTGAGGTAAATTTCTATAGATTTTCAAGTTGACAAACAAAAAATTTATTGCAGCTGTGGTTCTTTAAACTGCATTTAAAATCAAATTTCTTACACTTGCGATAACATATAAACTGGGGAATGTGTGCTGTGTTCTATAGAAAAGTTGTCTATAACAGAGCGACTTTTTCTATAGAAAAGCTGTCTCTATACCAGATAATTTTTTTCTATAGAAAAGTTGTCTGTAACAGAGCGACATTTTCTGTAGAAAAGTTGTCTGTAACAGAGCGACATTTTCTATAGAAAAGTTGTCTGTAACAGAGCGACATTTTCTATAGAAAAGTTGTCTGTAACAGAGCGACATTTTCTATAGAAAAGTTGTCTGTAACAGAGCGACATTTTCTATAGAAAAGTTGTCTGTAACAGAGCGACATTTTCTATAGAAAAGTTGTCTGTAACAGAGCGACATTTTCTATAGAAAAGTTGTCTGTAACAGAGCGACATTTTCTAACAGAAAAGTTGTCTGTAACAGAGTGACTTTTTCTGTAGAAAATTTGTCTCTAACAGAGTGACTATTTTTACAGAAAGGTTGTGTCTGTAATTGTTTTGTTACCAGGCGCGGATCCTGCTTGAGCTTTTGGGGGGGAGGACTTCTAAGTAAAGCATTCTATTTTTCCAAACTTCTTTCAGGAACTATAGAAATTTACTGGTTTTGGGGGGGGGGGGATATCCCCTCCTCCCCTTGTATCCGCGGCTGTCTTTTCTATAGAAAAGTTGTCCCTGTAACAGAGCAATTGTTTCTATAGAAAAGCTGTCTCTGTAGCAGAGCAATTTTTTTCTATAGAAAAGTTGTCTGTAACAGATCAATTTTTTCTATAGAAAAGTTGTTTCTGTAACAGAGCAATTTTTTCTATAGAAAAGTTGTCTCTGTAACAGAGCAATTTTTTCTATAGAAAAGTTGTCTCTGTAACAGAGCAATTTTTTCTATAGAAAAGTTGTCTCTGTAACAGAGCAATTTTTTCTATAGAAAAGTTGTCTCTGTAACAGAGCAATTTTTTCTATAGAAAAGTTGTCTCTGTAACAGAGCAATTTTTTCTATAGAAAAGTTGTCTCTGTAACAGAGCAATTTTTCTATAGAAAAGTTGTCTCTGTAACAGAGCAATTTTTCTATAGAAAAGTTGTCTCTGTAACAGAGCAATTTTTCTATAGAAAAGTTGTCTCTGTAACAGATCAATTTTTTCTATAGAAAAGTTGTCTCTGTAACAGAGCAATTTTTTCTATAGAAAAGTTGTCTCTGTAACAGAGCAATTTTTTCTATAGAAAAGTTGTCTCTGTAACAGAGCAATTTTTCTATAGAAAAGTTGTCTCTGTAGCAGAGCAATTTTTCTATAGAAAAGTTGTCTCTGTAGCAGAGCAATTTTTCTATAGAAAAGTTGTCTCTGTAACAGAGCAATTTTTCTATAGAAAAGTTGTCGCTGTAACAGAGCAATTTTTCTATGGAAAAGTTTTCCCTGTAACAGAGCAAATTTTTCTGTAGAAAAGTTGTCTCTGTAACAGAGCAAATTTTTCTATAGAAAAGTTGTCTCTGTAACAGAGTAATTTTTTCTATAGAAAAGTTGTCTCTGTAACCGAGCAATTTTTTCTATAGAAAAGTTGTCTCTGTAACAGAGCAATTTTTTCTATAGAAAAGTTATCTCTGTGATAGCAATTTTTCTGTAGAAAAATTTTTTCAATACCAAAATTTTTTTTTGATATTTTTTAAATCGCAATCTTCAAGCTCAATTGCTTTTGAAAGTATGTACCAGACTTGATTTGTTGTTCTTGTATTTTATTTGCTCCACAACAACTCAGAAAATTATGCTTTTAATAAATTTTTTATTGTTGTTTTAAGCGGTGCTGGTCTTCAAGTTAAAATGATGTCAATGATTGTTTCGACAATCTGATATTAATTTTCATTTAACATTTTAAAATACTTTTTAATGATGACAAACATTTTTTATATAAATATATTTTTTTTATTTTGCTTCTTATTTTTAAATAATTGTTGTTGACCTTATAAAGAAGTGTTTTTTTACATATTTCATTTTATCATTTTTCGGTTTCTTTAATTAGTTTTGAACAACATTTCAGGTTTTTTTCTGCTTTTATAAAAGAAAATTAAAAAAATTTAGCACATTTTTTGCATTTCAGTTGAAAAAAAAAAAACAAAGCTTAAGTTTAACGTCAAGTTCACTATCGTTTATTTGCGTAAAATCATGTTTTTGTACATTTTGATGGTCTGACAAATTGTGCATCTGTAAGTACACAAAGTAAATTTCAAACTAAAATAAAAATATATTATTCAAATGTTAGTTTTACTTTTAAAAACTCCAACTATTTGCAATTTTAGAAAGTTTTTATTACATATTTTTATACCGGTTTTCCTTGGTGTTCAAATATATTAAAATTTAATATTAATATGTAAAAATTCAAGTTGTTTTAATAGTTTTTACGTCATAAGCTTCTAATGACTGACTCATAAATCGCTTGGAACACGTTTCTTGCTTAAAGAATCTTAAAAGCACTTAGACAATAGATATTGGCACTCCTTTCAGGCTCAGCTTTAAATTTAATATCATATTAAGTTCAACTCCATAAAGAATAAGCTTAAAATTAGGGAGGTAACGATACGCCGTTTTGCCGATCCGATACCGATATTTAAAAATAAATATCGCCGATACCGATTCCGATACCGATACGAATATTGAAATTGAGTTCAATATTCGATCAACATATTTAGATCAACAAAACTCAAGTGCAATTTTTTTATTATACAAAATTACATTGTAAGAGAGAATAGTTAAAATTGGTTTTAACTAGGGATGTAACGAATACCGATACCGATACCGATATATCGGCGATACTTCAGATTTTCCGATACATCGGTATCGGCGATATTTTGCTGTCGATACGACGATACTTTTAAAATTTGTTTTTTTTTAAACAAATAATTTATTTTTGTTCAATTTTACCATGAATTAAATTCACTTCGTTATTTTTTAAATCTTGTTAATATCAATTTTAAAAATTGATAATATTTTATGCTGTTATTTTGTAAAAAAAATTATTTATTTTTTGTTAATTTTACCATGAATTCAAATTCAAGTCGTTGTTTTTAAAGCTTATTCCAGCAAAAAAAGACACTCCAAAGAAGTCATGAAAATGTAGAATTCGCGATCCACAAGTATTGCAAATTTGGATAATTTCTAATTAGTTTTACATATCCTTGCCATTGCAGGAAGTTCTGTTTTTCGATTACCAATCAGCGAATTGGAAGCGATGCTAGGACAAATTTCTTTTTCGGTGTTCTATAATGATTTTTCCGCAAGAAAAAAGGATAAAAAATTACACATTTTCACAATTTTTTTTATGCGAATTTAAACTCAAAACTTTATTTTCATGTAAATTTTTAGTGAATAACTATAAACTTAGAAGACTTTTAATAATTAAGCTATTAAGTTATTTAGAAGAATGTTAGTTGATGAATGTTCTTTAAAAAATCGATTTTTTAAAAAGCATGGCGAGTATTTTTTAAAATTACAAAGGAATTACAAATTTTTTCTTGCTTTTCTACTAATTATTTGCATATTTTTAATACAGATTTTTTGGAAGCAAAGAAAATGTAGCTCCTTAAAAATTACTTCCAATTTTTTATACTGGGTTAATATCAATTTTAAATATTCTCTCTTACAATGTAATTTTGTATAATAAAAAAATTGCACTTGAGTTTTGTTGATCTAAACTTGAACTCAATTTCAATATTCGTATCGGTATCGGAATCGGTATCGGCGATATTTATTTTTAAATATCGGTATCGGATCGGATCGGCAAAACGGCGTATCGTTACATCCCTAGTTTTAACCCACTATAAAAAATTGGAAGTAATTTTTAAGGAGCTACATTTTCTTTGCTTCAAAAAAATCTATATTAAAAATATGCAGATAATTAGTAGAAAAGCAAGAACAAATTTTTAGTTCCTTTAAAAAATACTCGCCATGCTTTTTAAAAAATCGATTTTTTAAAGGACATTTATCCACTAATATTCTTCTAAATAACTTAATAGCTTAATTATTAAAAGTCTTCTAAGTTTATATTTATTCACCTAAATTTACATGAAAATAAAGTTTTGAGTTTAAATTCGCATAAAAAAATTGTGAAAATGGGTAATTTTTATAATTTTTCCTTAGGAAAAATCAATATAGAACACCGAAAAAGAAATGTGTCCTAGCATCGCTTCCAATTCGGTGATTGGTAATCGAAAAACAGAACTTCTTGCAATGGCAAGGATATGTAAAACTAATTAGAAATTATCCAAATTCATGGTGAAATTAACAAAAAATAAATAATTTTTTTTACAAAATAACAGCATAAAATATTATTAGTTTTTAAAATTGATATTAATAAGATTTAAAAAATAACGAAGTGAATTTAATTCATGGTAAAATTGAACAAAAATAAACTATTTGTTAAAAAAACTCTGAAAAAATGTTGAAAGTATCGTCGTATCGACAGTAAAATATCGCTGATACCGATATATCGGAAAATCTGAAGTATCGCCAATATATCGGTATCGGTATTCGTTACATCCCTACTTAAAATATATTGTGCATTTGTTAGTTTTTCGCTCAAGATTTTCAAAAAACTTGTTTCCAAAATTATTATAATATAGATAAATTTATCATAAAAGAAATGTTTATTTAATGCATTTCCTTCTTGTTTTTATTTGCAGGTACGTTTTTTAAAAATATAAAAATCTAAGTATGTAAGTACATTTTTAATGAAAGGAACACTTCATATCGATTGACCAAATTAACAACCTATTTATTGTTTTAGTTGTATGTTGAATTAGTGTTGCTACTAATTTCTATATAAACATTTGCTTAGGAACATGTTTTTGAGGAAATTCCTATCAACATTTATACAACACAGAAAACTTCATAAAAAAAGAAAATATTATGAATTGTAGAGTTCTCTATTTGAACTATGGCTTAAAAATTCTTGCAGTATTTTTAGGGTTCCATAGACAAAGGCTGACAAAGCCAACCTATTGTTTACGGTACTCTTTCCGTCTATCTATCCATCCGGACTTTAGTCCTTTTCTTGAAAATAGTAGGAGATGGGAACATTTTTTTCACTGAGAGGTCTACTAGTGGTGTCCAATGGTCAGAAATTTTATCATTTTAACATAAGGCGAAAATCGCCAAACACGATAAGGCGGATTATTGTCGTTTTGACCTAATATTATGCAATAAACGGCACAATAATTTCAAACAAAATATTGCTCAATTTTTTTGACAGTGAAAATCAAAACTTAACAATGTTACAAAGACTTTACACAATTTTCTTGATTGTGCACAAAAATCTAAAGCCTTTTGATTTTGGCTAATATATTGTGCCACCTTCTAATATTAAATACACATTGTCAATATTATTGTACAGTTTTATTGCAAGTGTGTGGAGCGCTTAAACTAAAGTTTTAGCTTTTTGCGTCTCCTGTAAAAAAAAAAATAGAAATGTACTTACGTTCGTTTGCATTTAATTTGGCGGTATATAAAGGGAACAATTACCAGATGGCGATGCTATCATAAAATAATTGGATATTATCTGAATTTATACTCAAATAAAATAAAAATATCTTCTTAAAAACAATTTGTTTCAAACAATGTATTTTATGTTTGCTGGGTATAAACTGGAAAAATGAATTAAAAATAATTTTGAGAATTTAGTAGAAAACAGCTGATATTAACCAAATGAAGTGAGCGTACTTGTATAAATATACTTTGGTAACACCCAGTGTTGCCAATCTGTGTGTAATTACACATATTGTGTGTAATTTCTACTTGCATGCGTAGCTCATGTGTATTTAGTTTCATGTGTACTGATTTTAAAAATTTTCTTTTGTTTGAAGTTTGTCCCACAATTTTTTTTTCGAAAATCGGACGAGCAATTGAGCCTTAAGAGGACAAAAGCAACGGCTTTAATAAAAAATGTTTTAGGTTCAAGTTTTGCTCAGGAGTTGTGTGACAAACTAAAATATAGAGTTGTTTCTATTATAATAGCAGAAACAACTGATGTAAGTTCAACAAAACAAATTTCTATAAAAATGAGAAAACATCCACTACTCAAAATTCTTTTTCTTAGTCGAGACTTCAAAAAAGGAGGAGGTATCAATTGGTGTGTATTTTTTCTTTATTTTTTATGTTTGTACACCCCCCATAACTCTGTTATTTGAAGCGATTTTCAAAATTATACTTTTGTTTTAAAGGGTTTACTTGCAGTCTAGTCCCATACTTTTTTTCGGAAATCTACCGGACAATTTGTCCGCCGAAATATTGATTATAACATAACTCTTCCATTTAAGGGACGAACTAAAAAAAATTTGTTTGAAAGGGTTTGCTTTCATTTTGGGCCCCTTTTTACTCGAACGGGCAATTTGACCGCCCGAAATAGTGATTATCGCACAACTTCACAATTTATAGACCGACTTTGAAAAAATCGTTTGATTTGAAAGTGTATGCTTACGGCTTAGTACCATAGAAATTTAAGTGAAATCGGACGGTTAAAGTGGCCACCCGAAATACTGATTTATGTTCTAATTACCAACATATTTTATTTGAAAGGCGTAAAAAATTTGGTACTATGAAAATTTTTGGATTTTCTCTTTGTAGTGATGTCGTTATTATTTTTTTTACAGAATTACTGATATTAAGGAATGTGCGTGATCTGCTACTACTAATATTTTTAATCTTTTGAAAATTTCTATTCTAGAAAATTGTATTATATTCATAAATTTGGTCGGATTTGCTTCCGATAATCCCAACATATTATATTTGAACAATAAAACCCCGTAGATAGTTTTTGCAAAATGAAAAGTCACATATTGCTTTGATTAAATGCTCTCGTCACTTGGCATACCTAGTAGCTTTTAAGAGTTGCCTAGAACTACACAGAAAAAACTAAATTTCATTTTCTGTAAAGGAATTCAATGCAATAGTAAATATTTTGTCTAGGAACGTGAACAAATTGTTAAAACAATTTGTCTAAAAATATTTACAAATTATAAACAAAACAATTAACTAAATCAAACAAAAAGATTTACTGGATTTTTTTTTTTAATATCAAACAATATTTTTGTATGAATTTATTAAAGAATTAGTCTAAAAATACTAACAAATATTAAACAAAATATTTACTGGATTTTTTGTAATATATCAAATTCAATTTTTCTCTAGGTCATCATCATCCATTCAGCATTTATGAAATTTCCCTTTGTTAAATGTGTTCAAGTCTGAACACAAATGAATGAGAATGAACGCAACAACATTATCGAATTGATTCACTCAAAAATCTTCAGTAAACAAACTTGGTACAATCGCATTCGTTTTGCTATCATTATTGTTGTTGTTATTTGTGTGTGTGTCGTCATCGGGGTTGATTTTTTAAGACACAGTTTTTCTTGTTGTTTTTTTGGTGTTTGCGTCCTAAATAAGAGTCAAACAAACATTTCATTGAATATGTAAAGAACATTTACTGAAAATGAAATTTATTTTTAGACAAACTTTTGTTTGAAAAATTTTTGGTAATAATATTTTCTGTGTACCCACACATTTTAAAGATTTATTGCGCAACTTGAGATGAAAAATACATGCGTCAAAAAAAAGCTATAAGAGTTACAATAGTGCTTCCAGACTTAGGTTAACAAAATTGTATCACAAATATTATTACTATCATGTGTCATTCGAATTTTAAAACAGGATGAATATCTAAAAAGTTTTTTAAGACTAGAAGTTTTTGAAGATCCTTCAAAAGTCGAAGATTCAATGCTAGAAGCACAGATGACATGAAAACTAAAATCTAATTGAGATTTTGTCATATCGATGGTCATACGTTGACAAAACGTAACTGCTTTTTACTACTTTTTTTTGAAGAAATCATATTACAATTATACTGAAAACGTTACTAGCCACGAAATAAAATAACTGGGAATCATTAAGTACATACTCTTAACTAATTTGTTTTTTTTTTGAGGATAGGATCGATTTTTTAACGATTTATTTAACTTTTTCTGCGTTTTGTGAAAAATAATAAAAAAAAAATCAGCCACGTGTTGTTTTCCATATTGAAATTATGTAAAAACATATCATGTGTAATTTTCTGCTTACGTATAATTTAAGACCTCGTCATGTGTAATTTCTACATTCTTCATTGGCAACACTGGTAACACCTTTAAAATTCAATTAAACCCCTGATGTTGAACTGAAGCGCATTACTACTAAAAAAATACATAGAGACGACACTTTAGTTAAGGCAATTATTTACATTTAAAATAGTTGCTACAAAAAGTTGTTGAAAAAATAGAAAGAAAAATGTGAAACTTTTTCCATTTTTTATATTTATTTTTGCTTTTATTCACTTTTTATTTTTATATAAAAATTTTTTTGGTGTGCATGAGACACACACACACACACACAATAAAAAAAGATGTAACAAAAATAAATTTTAAAATAACAGCCGAGGGGAAAAAATTTGAAAAATTAATGTTTATTTTTACAGTGGCATCTGAATTTAGACAATGATTCTAAATTTAATATAAATCATCTTTAAATAAATAAAAACGGCAGAATAATTGTTAGTATGCCACACAAAGGTGATAAGAGTGGCGGGTTAAACTCCCGCCAAAAACCCTGGCTGTAGCCAAAAAGGCTACGTTTGCTCTTTTCTGTATAGCTTTAAAAAGATGAAATGTCTTTGGAGAGACCCAACTGTATTAAAGAAAATAAACTAAAGAGCCAGAAGGAGTGGAAATGAAAACAAATGTGCCGACAAGCAGACAAGTAAATAACACAGCAAAGTGTAAAAATGCATACAACAAACTTAACAGGATGAGGGTATGACAAATAAAGGATTTTATTTTATTTTTGCAGCATTTCTCTCGGTCTTTTTTTCTCTTTTTTTTCGTTCACAAATATTTGACGTTGTAGTTTTTCTGTTGTCGTTTTTCTGTAATTTAAGAGAAATGAATGAAAATCATGTAGAAATGCTGTTTGTTGTAAATTGAATAAAATAATACTAAATTATATGCCAGAATAAATTATATGTTTTATATGCGAATGGTTTTAAATTAAAAAGGTAAAACATGCAGAAAAAGATAAAAAAGCATTGAACGGAAAAAATATGTTGCATGCAGAAAAAACTAACAGCATCAAAATAACAACGATTGATGAAAATAAATATAAATTAAAAATAACAGATACATTGTGTAATTTCAATATCGAAAATATTTATTAACGTGTTTATATAAATGTGTGTTTGCTGAATATTAAATAATTATTTCAGGACATAACATCCAATAAAAAAGGTGGTATTGTTTTTTCACTCATATAAAATAAATTTCCTCTTGAACATACAAAAGTTTTTTTTTAAAGAAAACATATAAGAAATAAGTGTAAAAGATAAATCGAGTCAAAGGAGGCACTGGTTCACCCTCCAGCACTATCCAAAGTTGAACGATTTTGAAAGAAAATGTATAGTTTCTTTAAAAATTCCTCAGAGTGCAAAGCAACGATCGCCACAAAACTAGGTGTTGCCAAAATATATCGAAAGCTATTTAGATATCACACTGTAAATAACGACAGGGTGACCATTTTCGCAATAAAAGCTGATTTTCTTGAACACTTTCCCCGTTTTATGGATTCCGATATTTAAATAGCAAAAGTTGCAAATATTATTTCTCTATCTATTAGTAAACTATTTCGTATATACAAGTTCAAAATTGTATTACAATATCTATGTCCATTAAAATTTTATGTGAATTCGAATATAAGACTAATTTCCAAAAATATTATTAAATCGTGAAATTTTATGATATAACGAGGTAAATAACACAAGTATATAAGGTGATGAACTCGAATCTACACTCGGTTTCTTCAAATTGATTCCAGTTTTCTAGATACACCGTTAAAGGTGCGTTTCCGCAGACAACGAAATCGTCGACGAAAACGAAATTCCATACCTTAGGAACCAAAAAAGCATTCGTTTCAAAACTTTTCTCCGTTGCTGATGTATGGAATTTCGTTTTCGTTTCATTTTCGTCGACGATTAAGTTGTCTGCGAAAACGAGCCTTAAGTCGAAAAAAACACACTGTTGCACGAACGGAGAACAGTTCATATAATAATATTCAGTTCATATAATAATATCTTTAAACCGTACTTACATTTCGTTTTAATCTGCTCAGTAGTTTGAGAGATATCGTGGAACTTGTGCCAAAAAAAGTGTTTTATAAAAATTTTTTTTTTTGAAAAGTTCACCAAAAATAAAAAATTCCGCTTATTGTTCCATTAGCACTTAGGTAAATATGTTTCAAACAAAACAAGCCATACTTCAACAACAACTCTTGATTTTATTCACCAATAAGTAAGGGAAGTCAATTGATAAATCACGATTTTCATACAAAACATACACATCTAAAACTTTGCTGTTGTATGGAAATCGCGATTTTTATCGTTCGTGTGAAATTTTATAACGATATCTTGAACGGTTCACGAGCTACAGAATAATTTCCTTAAAAGAGTTTTTAAACTACTATGCATTACATGTGAAATTTTTCATATGAAAAAATCAATGTTGTTCAACACTTCACAAATTTGGCTTATACAATGAATGCGTTCATCCAACACTTCTAGGAAATTTATATAAGGCACTCACTTAACATAATTCTAGAAAATAGAGATTTGTTAAGAAGCGTTATGATGGGTGAGGGTGGTCAAAAACGGTGAAAATGGGAGTTACGTTATATGTGAACAATTAAATAAGCTTCTTTGAACATTCGAAAAATTTTCGATATTCTCGGCTCAACTGTTTTCCAGATTTTCGACTTTCTTTAGTGAAATTCTAAAAAAATATTTAAAAAACTCGAACATTCAAAAATTTTTGATTTTATCGGTTCAACTTCGAATTTTTTAAGATTTTTTATTTTCTTTATGGAAATTATATGTATTCTGTGAACTAAAAACACATTAGGTTCGTAAATATTTTAAAGATTCGAACATAGCAATATTTTTAATTTTTGTCGGTCCAACTTCGAATTTTTGGAGAGTGCTTATTGTCTTTAGTAAAATCATAAGAATTCTGTGAACTAAAACACATTTGATGCATGCATGTTCGAAAATATCTATAAAGTCTGAACATGTGAAAATTATTCGATTTTCTCGGGATTTCTTTGGGATTTTTTTGTTTTATTTAGTCAAATTAAAAATATTATATGAACTAAAAACATATTTAGGGTATATTCGAAAATTTTTTAAAACTTCGAACATTGGAAAATATTTCGATTTTTTCGGTTAAACTTCGAATTTTTTTTTGAGATTTTTTACTTTCTTTAGTGAAGTTATAAGTATGTACTATGTGAATTAAGAACATAATCTTCGAAGGTTTTTTAAAATTTCAAACATTCGAAAATTTTTCGAATTTCTTGGTTCAATTTAAATTTTTTGGAGATTTTTTACTTTGTTTAGTGAAATTATAAGTAAATTTCGAATATTCGAACATTTTTCGATTTTTCTTCGGCGAGCTCTGATATAGATAGATTTACCAGTTCCACAATCTACAGTTCTTACAATAGGTTATGAATTGGGCTTATACATACTTATATTCAGTAAAAACACTTTTTTATTTACTTTTCTATAACTTTTCTTTAATTTTGCTATCAAAAACTGAAAAAAATTAAGTGATTTTTCTAACATCATCTAAAACGTAGAAACAAACTGATAACAAAATATCGATACTCATAGTAACAGACATTTTGACAACTGTCGAGATACTTTTATGCTATTTTTTTAATTTGTTTTCTTTTTAATGCATTTTGTTGTTTTGTTTTTATTCAATTTATTTTAGTGTTACCAAAAAAAAATTAAAAACGTTTTATAAATTCGTTTTTATACGCTTGTCATGTACTTAGCTTAGAAAAGTTTAAAAATAGTTCTACTGTGCAAGTATGCGTATGTCATGAACAAATGTTTGTTTTACTTTTCTCTCTCTGACAAAACTATTTAAAGAAATTTGTAACGAGGGTTGGTCTTTTTGGTTTTGTTTTTGCGAAATTGTACACGCTTTTTGTTGCAGGACGAATACAGCAATGGGAGGGTCTGATGGCCTCCCTCCATATGACACATAAGGAAATTGAGACATTATCGGACATTAACTATTTACACCAGGAACCGGCAAAACATATCACAAGTGACTTTTTCCTCTCACACGTATGTACTCACACGTATTAACTAAAAGTAAATAAAATCAATCAGTGTGGCATGAACATTCAAACAAGTAGGTTGTGTTATCGCTTGTTTCTTGCTATTGCATTGACCAAAAACTTTGTAAGAGCGAGAGTTACAAAATAAAACCCATACAAGCAAAATGTATTAGTATATGTTTAGCGGTTCCTGATTTACGCTAACATTCTTGCAATGTTACATGAGCATTTGAGTGTGCAAAAGATTTTTTCGTTCTCTAGATCCCAATTTATTTGAAAATCGCAAAAATAACAAGAAATATTTTGGAAAAAAATCGAAATAAAAGGCAATACTTTTTACTAACGATCAAGCATGCACGCTCATGATTTAAAAAATTAATCATGCACGAACACATGAAAAATTAATCAATCACTATCACAAATGTCCATGCTCATAAAAACACACGAAAAAATAAATTAATTAAATCGTTTCCTTTTTCAAACGACTTCAAAAAAGTGATCAATTCGTCTTGTATATTTTTCTTGTGTATGTTTCGTCAGAACTCCGCCATTTAACGAGTGATTTTTTTGCTATTATCTTTTTGGCAACACTAGTTTTGACAGCTCACGCACGTTTTATATCTTGTGTCACTGTCAAACATCTTCAGTTTGGTCTATAATTTAATCATGAATCGTCTTACAAACGAACAACGCTTGCAAATTATTGAATTTTATTACCAAAATGCGTGCTCTGTTAAGAAAGTTTTTTATCGAAGAATTGTGTTCAGCGACGAGGCTCATTTCTGGTTGAATGGATACGTGAACAAGCAAAACTGCCGTATTTGGAGTGAAGAGCAGCCAGAAGCGTTGCAAGAGCTACCAATGCATCCACAAAAAACAACCGTTTGGTGCGGGTTATGGGCTGGCGGCATCATTGGGCCGTATTTCTTCAAAGATGATGCGAATCACAACGTTACTGTGAATGGTGAGCGCTACCGTGCGATGATAACAAACTTTTTTCTGCCCAAAATGGAAGAGCTTGACTTGCATGACATGTGGTTTCAACAAGACGGTGCCACATGCCAGACAGCATGCGAAACAATGGACCAATTGAGAGGCGAGTTCGGTGAACAGTTTATTTCACGCTTGGGACCAGTCAATTGGCCGCCCAGATCGTGCGATTTAACGCCTCTAGACTATTTTTTGTGGGGCTATGTTAAGGCTAATGTCTATAGCGACAAGCCCGCTTCGATTGACGCACTGGAAGCCAACATTGCCAACATTATTCGTGAGATACCGGCCGAAATGTTGGAAAGAGTATGCCAAAATTGGACTAAGCGGATGGACCATTTGAGGCGCAGCCGCGGCCAGCATTTGCATGAAATAATCTTCAAACATTAAATTATATCGACCCAACTATCGATCCAAATAAATATTTCATGCATTTTTCTGAATTTTATGTGTTTTTTCTTTTTTTACTTTCCGATAGTTCTTATAAAATCACCCATTATAAACCGACGGGCGTCACGCCCGTACAAAGTAAATACGTACATATTATTTTCTACTTTGTACTTCTATTTAATCGATTCTTATGGAACTTTTCACACATATGTATTAAGTGCCCGTTATAATACAATACTATGACTAGAAAAGCGGGCAGCACCACGCCCATGAAAACTAAATATTCTTGTTCATATCTTCTAATAAACCGATTCTTATGAAACTTTTTACACACATTTAGTTATCGTGACACTCACCCGTATCGTGAATAATAAGTGAAATTTACGTTCACATGAAAGTCTCATTTCCCTTTGAGGGAAAATTGCTATCGTGAAGTTCCCGTGAACATTTTTTCTCGCTATCAGTTCTCAGTGAATGTAAAAAAAGGAAAGAAGCTTAATAAATTAAATTAACAATCAAAGGTGCCTATTATGAGCAACTTTCGATTTTCGATTGTGGTCGAATTAACTTATCGAACGAATTTTCATTTGGTATTATGACGCGCACATTCGATAAAAATAACGCTATTGTGATTTTTTCTTATTTGGATTGTTCATAGTAATACGTATTTATGAGCTGGCACTATAAATAAATATTGTTTGTTTACAAATTTATAAAGGAATAAATTTAAAAGCAAAATTGTGTTCGATTGAAAATTCGTTATACAACGAAATATTCGATAGTGCTGCCAGCTCATAACACCAATTTAACATTCGATACTCGATTTTTGATAGCCAGCGAAGATCGAACATCGAATGCAACTCACAAAAGGGGCCAAAGAAATTTTTGTTAAAAAATAAAAAAATTACAGTGCTAAAAATTGGAATTATCTTTTCATTCCATAAGGAATCTAAACAGAATCAAATAGTTCGTCCAAGATTGCTAGATTCATCCAATCCCTTGGAGTACACGAACCATTGCAAGCAACCTAATTCAGTCAAATAGCCTTTGGTGTTAAATTAAATTTTCTCAAAAGTGAATGAAACTGTGTTTTTATATATCTTTGACACGATGAATGATTCTCTATAGACGCGGAAAAATCATTTGCTATTCCATCACCGCAAAACATAGTTCATGTGTACCAGAAAGGTGTTGCAAGCAATTAATTAATATTAAGATAAATGTGTTAGTATTAAGATAAATTAACACTATTTTCTAATTTGGCCCTAAAAATAAATATTTACAAGTTTAACAATTTTGGAAGGATAAATTAGCAATTACATGATGTATTTATTCAGGTCGCCTGCTAAAATTAAGTGAACAAAAACAGGGGAAAAGGGGAAAAATCTACGTGAAAAAATCATTCATGATATTTTTACTCACGATTGCAAAAGAAGGAAAAGGGGAAACATTTCGAGGGAAAAGTATTCACGATAGGGTGAATATAAAATTATGAATAGAAAAGTGGGCCGTGCCATGCCCAAACGTAGTAAATATTCTTCCCCAACTACGTCTATTTCACCGATTATTATGAATCTTAGCAAACGCATTAAGTACCCGAGGCTGTACAGCATTAGGATTACAAAAGTGGGCAGTGACACGCCCATGGAAAATAAATATTCCTTTTAAGCAACCGATTCTTATGGAACTTTGCTCACATTTATAGTTATCGTGACAACACAACATTATAGCTAGAAAAGAGGGCAGCAATTCTAAAGCATGTAATAATTGAACAGATGAAGAAAAATTTTGGTTGTACGGAAGGTTGAACTTGCATCATGATGTTTCGAGACAAACCACAATATCATCATGAAAACTCTTTTCCGCTTAGACCTCACTGTCAATGAAGACAGCAAAAACCTACGTGTTGAAAATCCTTATTACTCTAATTAATTGACAGCTGAGACGCCACCTTGATATAGAGGTTAGGAGCTTCACTATGTTTAGCCCTCGCGCCGGTGTATATTTCTATTTAAGAATTTTAGAATTTCCAAAAATTTTATTAAGTTATTTTTTAATTGTATTACCGCACTTCTCAATAATATTTAGGAATTTGTTGCAAAAATTCTCCATTATATCCTGTTCATTTCAGAATGTTGCAATTAGGTTTCAAAAATTTTTTATTATAACTAACTCTGAAATTTAAAACTAATTGTTAAATGAAAATTTCTGAAAGTTTTTATTTTATAAATTTTACTCACAATAAAAACGCCAACCCTCGTTATGCTGCTGCTGTTGATTGATGTTGAAGTTGAATTGAATTTGATGTTGGCTGTACAAGTCGATGTTGATGTTGTGGTTTGATGGATGTTAACACAGCCTCGAGTAGGCATCCGTATATCTAATTGTTTTCTATGTTAGCAAAAAAAATGGTTATCAGTAAAAGTACCGTTGCCACATACAACAAATTTTAAAAAAGTTAAAATCAAACCAAAATTATTGAACACGTCACCAACAAGTTGGCGTTTTTTTTCTCTCGCACATTTAATTGATATTGTAGTTACTTTTCTGTTTTTGCACTCGTAGTTATTTTTTTTCTGTTTACTTTTCTTCTATTGTATATTTTCCAGTGTCTGTTTTTGATTAGAAGAACATAAAATCTTATTCGCAAATTGTTTTGCCAGTACTTTTTATACATTTGTTTAATATTGACGTCGTGTTCATTTTAATTAATAAATTTTTTTTTCTCCGAATTTTCGTTGTATAAAAACATATTTTAAATTGAGTGTTTGTGAGAATTTTATGTAAAAAAGGGTTAAAGTAACCATTTACACGTTGTGTTTAAATAATACAGAAGTTTTAAAAACAAATGTGTTGTATCAACTGTTAGTTAAAGGTAACCACGTTTCAAAGTTATTAAGGTTTTTTTTTAACAAATTTGGACGGATCGTTCTCAAGTTATGATAAAGTCAGCGGATGAATATCTTCAAATATCGAATTTTTTTCAAGAATAGAAAAATTTTGCAAGCTGAAAAATATAATTATAGAAGAATTTAAATGTAAAATACATCTGCTACTGTTAAGTATCAAGAGTAACCACAGCATTTTTAGTAACTTCACCTACATTATACATATATGCATACATATAAAACAGTAACGTGACTGACAAGGTGATTATCGACCAGCCCAAGCGACTAAAGCTAGAGACTTGAAATTTCTAAGAAGGGATTTTTGAAAATTCGGATCCCAAGGGGGTAAAAACGAGTAAACTCGGTAACCTTATATCTCATGATCTAACTGAGATCGACGCAAAATCAAAAAAAAATCAGAATTAAATCAAAAAATAAGTGGACAAGTTTGTGGTAATTTTTCGAAATTTGTACATTTGGGCTGCGAAAAAGGGCAAAAATATAATTTGGTACTATTTTGGTAACACATTTATCTTCTAAAGTACTAAAGATAGAAATAATTTTAAATTGTATTCTTCTCTCCTTAAGAAGCCCTCAAGCACGGGTTGGTACTTTTCGAAAATTCGAATATGTACATATATAAATATTAAATCCTGTATGCCTTTTTAGTGCTTTTTTCTATATTATGATATATTTATGTTCATTAATTTATAGTACATATATACTAAAAATATATATTATACTAAAAATATGTACTAAGTTATGAGTTTTAGTCGAATTGTATGGGTTTATATCCAAAGAAATTTAATTATCTTGGCTTGAGTTCGGTTTTAATTTAATTTTTCAATTAAATTATATTTTTATTTAGAGATAAATGTGAAACATGCCGACAAAGAAAAATTTGACTGCGCGGAGGGTTGAAAATATGTATTTTCAACATATCAGTGAGCGATCAAATATGTTATTTCAGCTGTTTACTTAAAGAAATAAACCAATAAAAATATATCATTATTTTGATGAAATTATTTCATCATTTAAATGAAATTATGTCATTCTTTTAATGAAATTATTACTTTATTAAGTAGGCCCATTAACTGTAATATTCATGACCGCCCGCAGTATCGAGTTCAGATTCTTTATTTACGTGACTTTCTTTATAGCTGACGCAGGCGATGTGTAGCCATGAGCCACGACGTTTGCCGACTACTTTTCGGCTATTTTTAAATATTTCATGTACACAGCAGACAATTTACATGTACACAACATATACAAACATAACACACCAAGAGTACAACAGTCATTTGTACCTACCAAAAATGCAATTAAACACCAACATACTTAAGCGACAAATTTTTTCTCATTTATTTACTTTTCCGTTTGCCTGGCTCTGCTTTATAGACAACGTCTTACTACTTCATGCAACAACACTCTCAAAACAATATGCTCTATGAGTGTATAATAATACGAAATGTTACAACAATAACCATACAAAATTATTTTTGTTGTAAGTTTTTAGTTGACAGCTATTGAAGGATAATATATGTATATGTGATTTATTTCATTGGTCTTTGATAAATGCAAGGAAATGTTTCATCAAATCTATGAAACACGTTTTATTAAAATTATGAAATTTAAAAACTATATTTTTTTAATTTTTAGCCTTTTAAGTACCCATTACAAAATTTTGTAAATAAAACACAAAATGTCATAAATGAAATTTTCTAACGAAACTACATACCTACATACAATGAAAAAATTATTTGACATAAATTCAACGAATGATATTGATCGAACTAGATTCATTACTTTTTTGTTGCAAAATTACGTTGATTTAATGTACGCATACGTTGTTTCAATGAAAATATTCATTGAACTTCGATGCAAAACGCTTCATAGAAAGCATTCGTTGTTGTTATTCTTTAACAAAATTAATAAACCAGCTAATTGATTTAACGTACTAGTACAGTACTAGGCCAAAATTAATGAATAACTCATTGAAGCAATGAACTTTTTTCATGAGTTTTTGGTTCAGTGCATGAAAGTTAATGGACAATTTTAATGAAATTCTTTCATAATAGAAATTTCACATACATTCTGAAGTATTTCATTAGTATTCGTTTTATTGGATTTATGAAATGAAATTCTTTCAATGTAGATACGCAAATACATAATTATGTTTGCATCTTAATATATTTAATTTGTTAAACTAATGAACTAATTTAGGAGTTAAACAAATCGAAAGAAACTTTTCTATGCCTGCGTTCTTTTATTTTTCATCTCCTTTTATTCGTGTTAAATTTACCATTCATTTTATTTATAGACAGAACTACAACAGACAGACAGCTATTGTAGTTGTGTGTGTGTGTGTGTGTGTGTGTGTGTGTTTCTAATTGTTTTGTATAAAAGAATAATATTTAATTTAACATTTTTGTCGGTGAAGTTGTGGGTTTTATTTGCAATAGAATTACAAAAACATCAATAGTAAGTTTAATTAACTTTAGTTGTTTAAAATTTGTTTCCTTCCGGTATATCAACATGTTTATGTATGCACACATCCATACACATTTGTGTATGGATGTGTGTTGGTTTGTTTGTTTGTTTGTTTTCGTGTCCATAACTGTATCCAGCGGCAAAAAAAGAGGTAATAAGCAGGCCTTTTGGAAGCCCTTATTTGGCAGACACAAGACCTTATTACACCATTCCATACTCATACATATTTTACACACGATGTCCTAGGCAGGCAAGGCCTTCTGCGCTCCCTTCTCCAACAGGCCTGGTACTTCTTTTCATATTTTGCATTTTTATTTAAGGTTTTTGTATATATTGTTTTGCCTTTGGAATGTGATTTTTATTGTAATGGTTTATCAGTTTAGTTGCTACAAACGTAATACGTGCACAAAATGTATGAATGTATATGTAGCAGGGAGTATGTAGGCCTTCCATAAGGCCTTCCTGAGAGGGCAAGCGAGCATGAGTACTGGATCTAAAAAAAGGTCTAGGAAGGTCTTACAGAAGGCCTTATAAATGAAGGCCTACAAAAGTTTGCCACTGGGTATGTTTATCGTTTGATACACTACAACAATAAGCAGATGAGGTTTTATCGCATTGATTTTGTGGATGTGGGTGTGTGTGTGTGCGTTTTTTTTTGTAGATTCTAAATTAAAATTGCTCAAATTTATGGTGGGAACTCTATCGGATTTCGTTATTGAATTAAAAATAGAGAAAAAAGTGAAATAAATTAATGTTTAAATTCAGTTTAATTGACATTTGATTTATAATGGCATTAATTTGAAATTATTTGACAACTTTAAATAGCTGTGTTGGGTCAATAAATTAAATGTGTCGATGTAGAGTTTCATAGGGTAAGTTAGTGTCATGGTTTAATTTGTTATTTAGTGATTTACATGACAAATTACTGTACAAAGGCAATATATCAAATAATTTGCATTTTACCTTTATTACATTCATATGTACGTATTCAAATAATATTTCACTATCATAAAGATAATATTTATTTATTTAATGTACTTTTGACAAGACATTTTTTAACTAGTTTTTAGTTTTAAAAACTTCTTTACTATGATAAGACTATGCAACAAAATGACCACTACTATATTTTTTTTGATGTGTTACAAAAACAGTCATAATTTAAAATTCTATGGATACGGTTTTTTCTTAATTTTTCTTAAAATTTGGGATTTTTCAAGAGACTGGGACTCATTTTAGGGATAGTTAAATTTCCTACCTTTTGCACATCGTTATACACAGAAAAAATTATCACCAAAAAACTTTCGAACAAAATTCATTTTCAGTAAATGTTCTTTACTGAATCAGTGAAATTTTTGTTTGACTTTTATTTAGGATGCACACATCAAAATCAACAACAAAAACCAGTTTTCTGTGTCGTAATGATGATGACATACACATAAATAACAACAACAAAAACAACAATGATAGCACAAGGAATGCGTTTGTAACAAGTTTGTTTACTCAAGATTTCTGAGTGAATCAATTCGTTAATGTTCTTGCGTTACATTCTTTTATTATTTATTTATTTATTTTATTCATTATCCATTTCCTGTGCAACAAGATTGCTCTTTCAGTCGCTACATTTGACATAAAACTGTTTGTAGATATAATAAGAAAAACTAAGTTACGATATATAACAACACCCAACAAACACTTTGCGTTAATTCTCATTATAATTTTGTTTTTTTATTCTTTAGATAAACATTCAGACAGATAAACATTAAATATGATAAAAACTAAAGTTTTTAATGACTCAGACAAAAAATTCAGTAAATATTTTTGTTTGACTATTTTGCTTAGAATTCGTAAGTACTTTTAGGCAAATTATTTTAGAAATTCAGACAAAAATATTGTTTGATATACATATTACAGAAAATCCAGTAAATATTTGTGTTTGATTCAGTAAATTATTTTGCTTAGAATTTGTAAATATTAGTCGAAAGTTATTATTCGGCTTAAGTTCAATAATTGAATTAATGTAAATTCAAATTATTTTAAGAGTGAAATATTAGAATATCTAAACAGACTAGCAGAACGGATTAGTACTGTTAATTTCGACAGCCGTTCTGCTAGTCTAATTAGATAGATATTCTAATACTCTACTCTAAAAATAATTTGAATTTACTTTAATTCAATTATTGAACTAAAATTCATTTGATACCGCTTTTTCCATACAACTTGCTTCTCTGGCCATATTATTGGCAAATTAAGAAAGTTTCATGCAACAAATTTCATGAAATATTTCAACGTGTAAATTTAGTCTAAATAGACTGATCTTATAGTTTCCCATGAACAACTCAAATGAAATGGCAAAGACTTGGTAATAAATAAACTAAAAATAAAACTATTTGATAATTCATTAAATTCATCAACTTAACACGAATTTTAGTACAAAATTTCTTCAAATTTATCACGGCATATTTTATCTTATTCATATACATATTGAAGTGAATTGTATCTTTCATGTTTAAATGTCTCTTAAAAAAAATAACATGAAAAATATTTCTCACATCCATAATTTTTGCAAAATTAAAAAGTTCAAATTAAACAAACAGTTGGAAAGTCAGCGCCAGCGTTAGTTACCAACCAGCGCCAATTGAGAGAAAGCAATAAAGTAAAAAAAGTATATATATATATATATACATACCCAGTAAAAAAGTTGCTTCCAATAAAGCAGGTTTCTACTATTATTGAATCAAAATTAGCGCTGACAAACCTGCTAATATCGCTGCTGATTTTTGTATGGCGAGTTCCCGGATTATTCCTCACAAAAGCGCTTTTGAAGCGCTAAAAATCATCAACATTTTCAGCACTAGAACTGAAAATGTATGAAAAAAATGGTTCGATGTGGATTGGCGTCGTTAACGCCATTTTGAATTTGTCTTATTTCGTTACTTTATTTATTTTTATTAATTTCATATTTTTACTCAATGTTTGTTATTTTAACTTCAACTAGTATCGAACTAAGAACCTTCAGGTTTGAAGTCCAATTTGACAATCACTCGACCAAAAAGACTGTTGCAAAACGGCACCAAGAAACTCAAATAAACTTACTCTTTATTCTCGCTTATAAACCTGCTTTGCATCAGCACTATAAAATCTGCTTTTTTTGTATAGCTTGTGTACGAAGCTTTTGTATAAGTAAAAAGCAAATACTTTTCTCGCTTCAAGACTTGCATTGTTGTGACGCTATGAAATCAGCTTCTGAACAAGCTCAATATTTTAAAGCTAATTATGAAGCGCTTTATTTCTTTAGTGCTTCAAAAAACATGAAAATTTTTTATTGGGTATCATTAAAATATATTAATCTAAAGTTATTACTTGTATTTTAATTGTTTCCCTATAAAATAGATAACAACAGAAAGAAAAATTCTATTTAACAATTTCATACACAGAGAAATTTTGCTCCAAATTACAAAATAAAATCAATAATTAGATGAACTGAAAAATAAAAAAGAACAATTTATTAAACACAAAAAGAATAATTATAGATATTAAAATTGTTAATGCTTTTGTTAAAACTATTTACTTTTTGTGCTCATAATGGCAAACATGTCGTAACAAATTGTATTTAATGATCATTTAAAAAAAAATTACAAAACAAATTCATTAGTGAAATAAGTTGTTTTGTGAAGTTTAGAATTTTCTATATTTTTAAAATACGAGCCAAATAGAATGTAAAAATGAGCTCTAATTGAAACATTGCACATAGGGTCGAAAGTATATCAAACCGGGCGATAAATCAACCGCCATCTTTTGATAAGAAAGATTTAGACTAGTGGAGATTGAATTTAATTAAGATATCATAGCCTTCCGAAGAAATTTATTAAAAAACAGAAAATTAAAAACCTGGGGCATTATTTTTGAAACGGACAGACAACCAGTCGGTATAAATGTGTATGCAAAAAAAATGTTTTTGTATGATATTTATTTGTCGAGCTATGGGTGCAAAAGTGTTGACGTTTTTGAAAAAAACTTTTTTTAATTATTGTTTCAAACTAGAAAAAAAACAAAACAAAAAATGTAAAATAAGTGATTCTTATAGGAAATCGTCGGATCTTTAAAATAATATATAATGGAAAAAAAATTGTTGTTCATGCTCCAAACCGGAAATAACAAATTGAAAGTAAATCTTTTCTAACTTTCACCCTTTTTATTTTTTAATTTTTTTTTACCAAAATTAGCCTAGGGTGTCCCCATTATACTGTAAAACGTTGATAATGGGATCTCCATAAGTTTTAAAGTTATGCAGATTTCTTTACATGAACCGCACTTTTTGATCATTGTTATAGAGAATCAGTGTAAGATATCGTAAAAACATTACGTTTAATTTATTAGGTGTGTTCGGCACTTTTATGTAGAACTCTACGACAAATAATTCCATGGAACATTTTAACCCTCTAGCCCTTCGCTGTATGGGTCTTTATGGCCTTCTCTTAAAAAGGTGAAAAACTCCCCTTCGACGGCGACATAGCGGGCTAAAATATCCTAGAAAAAAATTCTTCATACAATTTTTTACAAGTCTTTCTTTAAAGACAATAAATTTCTAAACTCAACTTAAACTGCGCAAATGAGAGATATTCAATTGTACCAAATTATCAGAAGTAGTAGCCAGAGCTATCAGTAGCTTATCAAATATTTAATTTGTTTATTTTATGTTGCTATCAATTTACACGAAAAAATATATCTGTTTTCAATAATCAGGATTGAAAACAAATTAAAACACAAAGAAGTTTTCTGGGTACTATGGAAAATATTTTCATCGCTGATATTGATATACGTACAATTCTTTTGAAATATTTCGTATTCATGTCATGTTTGTTGTGTAATTATTATAGACTCAATGCCAGTATTATTTTTTATTTTTCGCCAAATTACGTTTTATAAATTTGTTATCAATTTATCAAATAATTTATTTTTATAATTGCACAGAAAAAATTATCACCAAAATATTTTCAGACAAAAGTTTGTCTAAAAATAAATTTCATTTTTAGATAATGTTCTTTACATAATCAATGAATTGTTTGTTTGACTCTTATTTAGGACGCAAACACCAAAAACTAACAAGAAAGACAGTGTCGTAAAAAAAACAACACCGATGACGACATACACACAAATAACAACAACAATAATAGCAAAAGAAATGCGATTGCACCAAGTTTGTTTACTGAAGATTTTTGAATGAATCAATTCGTTAATGTCGTTGCGGTAATTCTCATTCATTTATTTAGAGTCTTTAGATAAATATGCAGACTTGAACACATTTAACAAAGTGAAATTTCACAAATGCTTAATAGATGATGATGATGATCAACCAGACAAAAACTCTACATAATCAATGAATTGTTTGTTTGACTCTTATTTAGGACGAAAACACCAAAAAAACAACAAGAAATACAGTGTCGTAAAAAAACAACCCCGATGACGGACGACATACACACAAATAACAACAACAATAATAGCAAAAGAAATGCGATTGCAACAAGTTTGTTCATTGAAGATTTTTGAATGAATCAATTCGTTAATGTCGTTGCGGTAATTCTCATTCATTTATTTAGAGTCTTTAGATAAATATGCAGACTTGAACACATTTAACAAAGTGAAATTTCATAAATGCTTAATAGATGATGATGATGATCAATCAGACTAAAATTCTATTTGAAAAAATCCAGTAAATATTTTTATTTGGTTAAGTAAACAATTTTTTTTAATAGCTGTTAATATTTTTAAGTATTGTCTTTTAAATTCAGACAAAAATATTGTTTGATATTTTTCACAAAATCCACTAAATCTTTTTGTTTGATTTAGTAAATTGTTATGTTTACAATTTGTAAATATTTTTAAACAAACTGTTTTCAATGAAATTATTGACATATTTTTGTCTATATGTATTTACAAATTTGTTTGTAGGTCCGTTCCTACACAAAATATTTACTATTTGATTGAACTCTTTTACAGAAAATTAAGTTTAGTTTTTGCTGTGTACACAATTCACTCTCTATTGTAGGAGTTGTATATATGTAGTAAATGTTGGTGGTAATTTCGAAGTTCTTTGGATTTCCTTAAAAATTTAATTTTGAAACATACATAATTGATAAAATGAAAATTTTGAGTTAATACAATATTGTTAAACAAGTGCATTATGTTTAAAAGAAGCATCAATAAGATTTAATTCAAAAATATTTTAAAGACATTTTTTACTCCATGAGTCTGTCACTCATATGCTGCTCGTTAAAAATATCCTGTTGACTGTTTAAATTGCATATTGTTGCAACTGTTTACTTTTTTCAGTTGCTCTTGCTCTTCATACAATTTTAAGAAATTTTCAAACAAATAAAAAATAAAATTAAATTATTCAATTCAATATTGTCATGAATGTTAAAGTTACGATAACAGGGCCACACTGCGTGACAACAACAATGACAACAGAAATACTATAGCAAACACATTGGACACAGTGGCAATGTTTTCGCACTAATGTTGGTTTTGGTCGGTGGGGCTGGGTTTGTGGTCTTTTTAGATGTTTATAAGGCACAGATGCACAACAACAAAAAAGTATCACCACATAAACCGAAATTAACAGCAAAAATAAAATAACTTGAACAACAGCACCATACATTACGAATGCAGATGGCAGCTACACTTACACAAGTACCCATCAAAAACTTTTGGGATTTTTGTACTCGGTAGTACCTTTTTAATGGGTTACAAAGTAATGAGTGGTACTTATTTATCGTATTATTATGCTCAAAACTAAAACTACTACTTAGTAATTAATAAAATATGTACGTATTTATTTCATTATCCGAAAGTAGTTATAATTTATTATTATGTATTAATAAAATAAGTAGACAAACACTTTTTAAGTTAACATGTGTTTGTATATCAAAACACATTTTTGGTAGTTAAAGTTATAAGTCAACAACAACTGAGTGAGTAAAGTAGTTTTCTGAAATTTTTATTATTTCGACTTTTTAGTTCAATATTTGAATTAATGTAAATTTAAATTATTTTTTTTATTAAGAGTAGAGTGTTGGAATATTCAAATCAGATTTAGACAGGCCGCTACACCGTCTCATCAGCGTTCTTGTTCACTTTTTACAAGGAAACATCAGCTATTTAACTAATTTTCACAATACATTACATTTTTTCGTGTAAATTCCCTACGATAAATGGAACTGGCACAAAACAAATCACGTGACCGGTCCCCAGGTGGTAGGGACCAGTCCGAGTTCTAACACTTCCTATGAAGCGGACCAGCCACTTTTGCATGGGGATGGCCTAGGATGGGGTTAATTGATACTTTGCATGCACCTTGTAACTTGTCTCTGAACTATCTCATGGAGTCCTAATCGGTGTAAAATAATATAGATTATATATAAATATTATTCCATAATTCATCTGTAATTATCGATTAATTTATTTTGTTATTGCTACAAATCCAATTAGAAATTGTATTTTATTTTTAAGCGGTGTCTTTAATAAGATTCGAACCGACAACCTCCGGCATGACAGGCTAGTACACTACCCACTCGAACACAGGGGAACTTATATTTCAATGTTGTAACTACCAGTTAAGCTCTCATTGGAGGGAGACAATTAATATTATATAGATGCTATGTGATAGGCCTTAGATCCAGGTTCATCGAATTTGTTCAGTGCCGTTTCCTACAATACTAGTCGGAGTACCAACTAAGTTGGCTAAAAATTTTTAATATCTGACCATTTACACAATATGTCTTTTTTCATCATTCACTACTCCTTATTTTTGGTACCAGTCTCATTTTCTCAAGTCATAGGACGAGTACTTTTGGATCATTTGACACCAAATTTTCCGCAGGGTTCTTGCATTCATTTTTATTGCGACACAACTTAGTTTTGCCGAAATTTCTCTATCTGACCAATAATCCAACACTTACAAGCTCTTATTATATTTTGTTTTGGATTTTGATAGGCATTTTATCAACACTTACAATCAAAGCTGTTTGTGTGTTAGTTTTTATGCATGCTCTGTCTGTACTTGTCTTTAAATCTGAAAGCACAGGTTCGTATGCCAGCTGGGTAAAAGAAAAACAACAACAAGCTGTGAAAAAATATAAATAAATATAGTGTCAGTATTTTTTAGTATCAAGTAAGTCAAATAATAACTAGTTAATTGTGGTGACAACGTACGTGCATTTGTAAGTGATATCCCTTAATTTTTGAACTTCTCCAACAAAAATAAGTAGTTATCGAGTCAATTTATAAGTAGTTACGATCTAAATCCTCATACACTTTTTTGTCTACCAGTAAACACAATTTTTGCTGGGTATGTACATACATACTTACATACAACCTATTTATGGATATGTGAATATTTGCCGGTTTTTGAACGACAATATCTAAAGGGAATGACTGACAAAAAAGTAATTTTGCATATCGAATGGAGAATTACACACATCAACCACATACTCACTCCCATAAATGATACTCTTGTATCTGTTATTTATACAAACATTCGGATAGGTACATAAATAAGTACATATGTATGTAATTGCATACATATTTACATATGTATGTATATTAGTACATATGTATATGTATTTATGTATATTTGATGATTCACATTCACTCAATACATAATGTATCAATACTTTACGGTATCAGATATATTGATACAAAAAGTACCGTTAAATGGAGTTTATTTAAACTAGGGATGTAACGATACGCCTTTTTGCCGAGTTGATACCGATACTCAAAAAGAAATATCGGCGATACCGATAGGCATATTGAAATTGAGTTCAAGTTAAAATTAGCAAAACTCAAGTAGAGTAATTTTTTTATTATACAAAATTACAGTGTGACAGATTATCAGAACAATTATGAATTTTCCCGCAGAGTTTGCCTCTTCCCATTCATTTGTTCCCGGGGAAAACTCCTCTTATTCTAAAAAGTAGCGGAATAAACAAATAAGGGAGAGGGAAAAATCTAGATCAGCTGCAGAGCACGAAGCTGTTCGGCGCATAGCCGGCTTAACAGCCGCCGCCGAATTTTGTTCTTAAACTGCGCCGCCGCCGATGTGTGCGGCTGTGATCGGCGCACGACTCAGCCGACAAGTGACTATCAAATAATATAAGTTTAGTACAAGTACAACAAAGAACTTGATAATGCTGCTCAAAAATATTGAACTCGTTTTTTCGCTGGATATCCATACTACGTGAGCCGGTCGACAGCCGACACTTTTCATTCAGCCGCCGCCGAGGAAAATTATCGGCTTATAGCCGGCGCTTAGCCGCCGCTGGTTACTTCTTGGGTAAGCCGCCGCCGACAATCGAATAATATCGGCTTCGTGCTCTGATCAACTGTTTATTGTTGACATTTTATTCTGCACTAACGCAAGAGTTCAGTAATAGAAAGTAATAAAAATGTTATGTTTTCATTGATAATAAGATTGTGTGTTAATATAAATATTTGGTTTTGCTTAAATAAAAAAAAAAAATCTACAGTGTAGTCACTCAGATGCTCTCGAAAGAGCTTTATACAGAGGAAGTGAAGCGAAAACTGGGTCAAGGCCAGGGATAGATGCATTAAATCCCCAATAATTGTTTGTAAAAAGACATTTTAAAATGTTTTAAACCGCAACAATTCTTCCATTTACCTATTATGTAAACTTAAAGGATGCGTGCAAAATTGAGTGTGTTTTCAAACTTCATTCCGAAGACAAGTGTTCATGTTTTTGAAGCTCATGTTTGCACAACGTTTATTAAAATGCCTAAAACAAGAGATAAATATAACATTCCGGTGTTTATTTAAACTTGTTGTCTTAAATAAATGCTTATACAATTGTTTCACAACATTTTTTAATTTGAATTTAAAATTTGTGCACTAGTTTGCTCCAAAATGTTTGGGAAAAAAACTCGCAAGAATTTCTCCATTTCCCTCATATTTAGAATTCCTACTTTTTTCCCTGGGAGCTTTTTCCCCGGAAAATTGTAATTTAGAATAGGAGGAATTGGAAAAGGGAAAGTTTTCCCGGGGAGATTTTATTTAGAATAGTGGAATAGGGAATAGGGGAAAAAACTCCCGTTGAATTGTTATTCATAATTGCGCTGATACAAGCGCAATTATGAATAAAATTGATATTACCCCATTAAAAAAAATTAAGTCATTTTCGAGGAACTACATTTTCATTGCTTCCAAAGAATCTATATTAAAAATATGAACATAATTAGTAGAAAAGCAAGTAAAAATTTATTTAAGCTATACAATAATTTGCGATTCCTATAAAATCGAAAAAAAAATACTTACCATGCTTTTTTAAAAAATCGATTTTTTTAAAGGTCATTTATGAACTGATATTCTTCTAAAAGTATATTTATTTACTTAAATTTACATGAAAACAATGTTTTGCGTTTAAATTCGTACAAAAAGAAGAAGTTGCGAAAATGGGTGATTTTTCATCCTTTTTCCTAGAGGAAAATATCATTATAGAATCGAAAAAACTTCTTGCAATGACAAGCATATGCAAAAATCATTAGAAATTATCCAAATTTGCACTAGCGGATGGCAAATTCTACATTTTCATGACTTCTTTGGAGTCAATTATTTTGCTGGGAATAAGATTTAAAAAAAAACAACGAATAGAATTTGAATTCATGGTAAAATTAACAAAAAATAAAAAATTTTTTTTACCAAATAACAGCGTGAAATATTATTAATATTTTCAATTGATATTAATAAGATTTAAAAAACAATGAATTTAATTTGAATTCATGGTGAAATTAACGAAAAATAAATAATTTGTTCAAAAAAGCTATAAAAAGATTTTAAAAAGTATCGTCGTATCGGCAATAGAATATCGCCGATGCCGATGTATCGGAAAACCTAAAGTATCGCCGATATATCGGTATCGATATCGGTTACCTCCCTAATTTAAACACATAAACAAATTCTACATAAAGAACAACAAGTATACTAGAAGTTCAACATGTTTGGTAACATACACAAAACTCTTTCACAATATTCGTGAAATTTTCATTGGATTTGTGAATTCTGAATTGAAAAAATCTAATGAAATTGTTTAATTGGCTTTTTGAAGCAAAATTCTTCTAGTGTAGTTTTTTTAAAGACATTTTTAAAATGCTTCTTTTCTTCAAAAGTTGTTGCATAAAATTAATTTTGTCTGTTAAAGAACTTATCCATTATTGTCTTACATCACTGCGAATGACTTTGTTGTCAGTAAACATTAAATAAAAAATTTTTTCATTGTTGTGGTTTGGTTGCTGTGCGTGTGTGTCCTGCTTCAACGTTGATAATTTAAATTACACGTTTAAACGCCCAAATACATGGTTAATGACACGTATACTCAAAAATGTTCAAAGTTGGAAGATTTTACATGCTTAAACACTTAAGTAGACAATGAAAATTTTTCACAAATTAATTATGTACCATAAAATTGAAGGTTTTGCCAACAAACAAAAAAAAATATTTAATAAAAAAAATTTGGAAATTTTGATATACACATACCAATGCAAACCAATTATTTTTGTTAATTAAAATATATATTTTAATACATATAAACTATAGCGATAAATATAGCGATAAATAATAAAAAAAAATAGCTAAAGCTTTGCATACCACACTGGCTTATTATAAATAATTATGCCAAATATTTCAAAAATTATCATAAAATCAACTTTCTGCAGGCTAATTTGATTTCAAAAAAGAAAAAAAAAATACAATTTTCCACATGGTTTGTTGGTTTAATAATAATTACCATATTTAACACGTTACTGACCATACACACTAAAATGTATGCTAGTTACAACCAGCGTTGCCAAATGTGCAGATATATCTGCATTTTGCAGTTTTTTCTAAGCATTGAGCAGCTTTGAAGTTTTTTGCTTACAAAATAAGTTTTTTGTTTGTTGTCAAATTGTGCAGATTTTACAGTTTTTACACTTTTATTTTTTACTCTCAATTTTGTTATGATAATTCCAATTTCTAAAGCCACATTTACCCCGTTTGCTTAATATAAGAGTGGCAAGGTTTACTCGTACGTTTTCAATGCGACAATGTAACGCAAGAAGGAATGCACACACGTTTAGGTCTAAAAAAATTCTGTTTTTGTTATAGTTCATATGTACGTAATTTTTTCCAGAATTCCCTTGGCGAAATTTTAGTAATTGTTACATAACACTTTCTTAGCCCAAAAAATATATTTTGCATTCTGCTCCTTACGCCTTTAAGCCGATTCTATTAAATAGTCTGTTAACTTCACCTTCGCCCTAAAAAATACATAGGAAAGCAAATATTTTATGATATTGTAGCGCAGCCTCATAATATTGCCTTTGCATTTAGAGGATTTAAAAAATTGTACTGCTCTCTCCTCCGATATTGAAAACAATTATGTATACATCATCCGAAATAATACATCATCCGAAAAATAATTATTTTATTTTTGTTGTAGTATGTTTTTTTGTTTTAATAAGAAAATATTTGAAATAAATTACTACATATATATTTTTAGGATTTTTTTATGTGCAGCTTTTCACGTGAAAATCGGGTTTTTAATTCTAAATTTGCAGTTTTTTAAAAGCTGGCAACGCTGGTTATAACGCAACACAATCTCACACAGATACTAAATATTGTTCTATCCCCTACAGATAACATTGGACTACGTGGTCCATTTTAGCTGAAATGGGGTAGTTACAACATGGTTCTATGTAATGCAGTCATGGAGCATGTCATTTGCAAACAATAGCTTCTAGTTGCCTGCAGATAACGTGACTACTCCATACAGTCATGTAAAGTATATTCCATAAAGAACTATGACTAGTCCAAAGGTAACTACTTGATGGAGCACTCAAGTGTTCGTGTTGAAATTGTTAAAACACGACAACTTGTCGCTTAACTATAAACTCGTGATTGCATATGACATGGGCCACGTCTGCATTACAGCTGACTACTCTTAAAACTACTCTATGTCACTATTCGATGGATCAAACAAGTGTTCGGGTTTTAACGATTGCAGTCGTTAAAACGCAAACACTTGTCGGTTAACTAGAAGCTATTGTTTGCAAATGACATGGTCCATGACTGCATTACATAGGACCACGTTGTAACTACTCCATTTCAGCCAAAATGGACCACGTAGTCCAATATTATCTGTAGGGTTAACCGACAAGTGTTAGCATTTTAATGATTGCAATCGTTAAAACACGAACACTTGGTTGCTCCATCGAATATTGACATAGAGTAGTTTTGATGTAATGCAGACATACACCATGTCATATGCAATCACGAGCTTATACTTAAGCGACAAGTGCTCGTGCTTTAACAATTTCAACACGAACACTTGAGTGTTCCATCAAGTAGTGACATGGAGTAGTTTTGAGACTACTCCGACGTAGTGCAAAGCTGGGTTATATGATCCAGCCCTAGGACATCGTAATGTTAAATCGACCATATTTTCTCCAAACATTTGGGTTACTTTTGGACTAGTCCTAATCCTTTATCGAGTATACTTTTTATGCGTGTATGGAGTAGTCACGTTATCTGCAGGGATTGGCTACAAATCCATGTATGTATATGCATAATAAAACAACAAAGACAATAAATAGTAGAAATATGATTAACGACAATTTACAATTCAGTGAAATAATGATACATATTTTAACCAAAAATTACTGAACGAGGGAGAGAGGGAGTGTGATGATGAAAAAAGAAAAAGGGACACGGGACAGCCTAAATAATGGTTTGGCTTAATGTTTTATATAATAGTCTGTTGCTTTTTAAAATGTTTATGTATTTATTTATTTTTGTAGCCAAAAGATAAATTTTTAAATATTATTTATCGTGAATAAAGTAAATTGTGGCAGTTCAAATATCGGTTGGTTTTTTTAATTGGCAAAACTAATGATTTTTAGCAATTGAGTTCTTTGACTTAATTGTAAATAAAATCAAAAGCTGTCGATCTATTTTAATAAAGTATGGCTCGTTTTGTTTGGAACATATTTACCTATATGCTAATAGAAAAATAAGCGAATTTTTGTTGTTTTTTTTATTTTTATGAATTCTAAAACATAAAAATTTTTATAAAAAAAATTTTTTGGCACTAGTTTCACAATATCTCCAAAACTACTGAGAGGTGATTAAAACACAATGTTGTCACGACTCAAAGATAATATTGTCTAACTTCGCATTTTAACTGAATAGAACAATCCGTTCGTTCTCATGTTGTGTTAATATTTGTTGAGGAACTGCTTCCTGTTTCACATATTGATATACATATTTCGTAAACTAGAACCAAGTTCAAATTTGAACTTCTTTCTTCTCACAAATGAGAGATGTAAGCGAAATTGAAACTTTGTGGAACTATTTTTTCTTTTTTAATTTTTAAGTATAATTAAGTAAGGTATGTTCGCATCAGTGATGTGGATCATATGAGCAAACTTTACTTAACACTACAGACACAAGCTTGCTGATGCTCCTGTTTGTACGTCATTTGCTTCAACAAAGTAATTTAGGACATTAAGATTTTTATTTGCAGCGCACTGATTCATTTACGAACTGGCCCTTATTTAGTTTTCAGTGGGACACTTTCAAGCATCAGTAGATGTACTTAAAGTACAGTGAACAAGTGTACATCTTTAGGGTATTAAAACAAATTAGTGTAATTATTTTGAAATTTTAATTGATATGGGAATTTTTCGATATTGCTGTTTATTTTGTCAAATATGCGATTTAGATAAAAGTCGGTAAGGCAAAAGCTGTTGGAAACTTTTTTTGTTGGAAAGGGTTTGCCTGCCATAATTTGTTTTTTTTTCGAAAATCGGAGGGGGAAGTTTGCTCCCCAATGCATAACGGTCATTTGTGAACCGATTTTCCAAATTCTTGTTTTGTCTGAAAGGGTCTGCCAAAAGTTAATCCCATGATTTTTTTTCCGAAAATCGGAGTTTGCTTCCCAATGCATAACTGTCATTTGTGAACCGATTTAAAAAATTTTTGTTTTGTTTGAAAGGGTTTCTAGCAGTTTGGACCCATAATTTTTTCGAAAATGGAAGGGGAAAATTCGCTCCACCCATGTATAACTCTGTCATTTGTGAACCAATTTCAAAATTGTTTTTTTTTAAAGAGTTTACTGCTGTTTTCTTCTCTTTTTTTCGAAAAGCAGTGGGGAAATTCGCTCCAACACCCCTCTTGCATGTTGCTTGCAGATTGGTAACATAATTTTTCTCGAAAATCTGTGGGGCTTCCCCATTCCCGCGCAAATATTGATTATCGCATAGTTCCTCCATTTATGGACCGATTGTTTGAAAGGGTTTGCTTGCAGTTTGGTCGCATAATTTTTCTACGAAAATCGTTGGGGTTTTCCCCGCCTCCAACTAAAATATTTATTACCGCACAGCTCCTCCATTTACATACCGATTTTCGAAATTGCTTATATGAAAGGTCACGAAGTATTTCGCTCTTTGTATTGAAGTCGTTTTCTTTTGCCAGAATTATTTATGTATATACTCAACGGTTTCGGAATTATTCAGACCAAAATCATGAAAAATATATTTTTTTATGCAAAATTGGCAAATTAATTAAGCTTTATTCCATGAAAATCGATGGATAAATATTAATTTTATTCATTTTTGAAAATTTCCCTCTTTTGCGCATTGCTATAGGGAATCAGCATAGGAAAACTGGTAATCCTTACGTTTATGTTATAAGATGTGTTCAGCATTTTTATGCAAAACGCCACGAAGAAAATTTTTGTACAACATTTTAACCATCTAACGCTTCGGTATATGGCTCGTTGTTTACTCTTTCGTAAAACAGGACAAAAAAAGTCCCCTTCTATGCTATGTAGCGAGCTGAAGTAAACTTAATTCAATTTTTTAGTCTGACGAGTTTCCTACAACAACAACAACAATTTAAAGCAGATATAATCATTTGTATTGTTATTCTCTTTGCAAAAGCAAATATACGAACCAACATGAATGTTTTATAAATGCTTTAAATTAAGTTCTCTTACACATTTAATGGGTTAAGTGAGTGACTCAATGTTTTAAAATCTATGCTGAAAGGAATTTCTACATACATATAAAAAATATATATGCATATATATTTCTTTATAATATTGTACTTTAAACTTTATATGCTTAGTTATTTATCTATGTATGTGTGTTACTTGTTTGTTCATCTCTAACCTCACTTTTCTTATTTGTCTTTTGTTTTCTTTGCAGTTTCGTTTGCACATGAATAAATTTCAAGGTCTAACAACTTTATTTTGAATACGGGGCATGAAAAAAGTTAAAAAAGGCCGACCGACCCAACCGACCGTCATTAAAAATGCATGGAATACAAATATCTTAAAGGGGATAGATAAGTAAACAGATTCACACACGCAAACATTTATTTATATTGATAACAAAAAAAAAAAAAACAAAAAAAGAGAACAGCAAACAACAACCGCAAAAATATGATAAAACTGTAAAGAAAAAAGTTTGCATAAAATTTGCATTTAAATAAAGAAAAGTACTCGAACAGTAGAGCAAAGAAAAATTAAAAACTAAAAAAGTTGAGTAAGGAAATTCATTTGTTTATATTGTTTGATGTGAATGCACACATACAAATTGTTGTAATATTTAATTTTTTTTTATTTCTAATTTTTACCCATTGACCGAAAGAGCGGTATTATAATTTTGTTTTGTGTTATTCCTCTATGTCATTCATTCATTTTTTCATTCATTCACTGATTCACACACACATTCATTACGTTATACAAAAATTAAAAACAAATTCAAAAGAAATAGACTTTTTGTTTAAAAAAAAAGTGTTAAAATGAGAACAAGATAAAACAAACAATAAAAATTAAACAATTTATAAATATATGACGGCTAATAAATTTGATAAATACGAACCGAATTGTTAAACCGGTAAAAGAGCCATCATCAACACTTAACAAATAACTAACCGCAAATAACATTTAGAAAGCAGAGATGCCAACTTTAAAAAAAATAAAACTGGTCAATTTGTGTTGGTATAAGAATTTTCGGAAGGACATAGACAGTTTTTAGTTTCTTTTTCCACCTTATGCTCAGTCCGTCCATTCTCTTTAAAGGTCTCCTTCCTTTATTATAAATAAGTGCAAGAATCGATCCCAAGATCTACGCATGGTAGGCTAGAACACTAACCACTAACCTACAGAGGCACATATATTTTCATAAATAATTCAATGAAAAAATACAAAATCAAATTACGAAATAAAAAATAACACTCGCATCCATAATTGTATCCACGTAAGCGAGAGAGGGTGCACTATAAAAAAAATTGTGAATTGAATAATAAACTTCGGGCTTAAAAACCATGAAAATACAAAAATAGCCGACTAACTGCGTCGTTTGTGTGGTAAATTTCTTCACTCACTTACGTTATTGAATCCTCATAAGGCAGATGGGATGCACTGTGTGCTTTTGCGCATCTCCGAAGCCCTTCTAATTAATCTTACTGCTTCCTTGTACCAAATTTATTTTTGCTGGGACGTCATCTGCATAGGATATTATTTTTGGATAGAATAGGATTTTATTTGCGACAAGTTTCCATAAGACAGGAGACAGAACTCCACCCTAAGGAGCGCCTCATGTCGCAGCCTTATTTTTCGTACTGCTTTTGAACATGTTCCTTTTTACCCGACTGCGCGACGCGAAGAAGGGTATTGTGTTTATCAGTCTATGTATGTATGTATGTATGTATGTATGTATGTATGTATGTATGTATGTATGTATGTATGTATGTATGTATGTATGTATGTATGTATGTATGTATGTATGTATGTATGTATGTATGTATGTATGTATGTATGTATGTATGTATGTATGTATGTATGTATGTATGTATGTATGTATGTATGTATGTATGTATGTGTGTGTGTTCCTTTGCGGCACTGTATAAACCGAATGCGTAGGCCGCTTTTTATGATTCTTACGTCAATTGATTTGTCTTAATCGCGGGAGTGTCACTAAATTTATGACAGTAGTCAAAATTCAGTATGGCGGCCAACAGATGCCATTTTGTGAATACGAAAGAAATAAAAAGTCAGCGAACAATATCAAAAATAAAATAAGAGTTGAAAGATTGGAATAAATGATCAGAAGGTGAAATTTCGGCTACCATATTATTGGAATCGAATAAGATACTCATATTCTATTTCGTCATAAAGTTTGGTTAAATACCCAGGAAAATTTTTGATGGCAAAGTAATGAGTTAAATTGCTAAAAAAAAAACATACCTTTCACTACTTCTACTTTGGCATTTTAACCAATTACTTTAACATGGCGATGACATTGGAGGCAAGTACTTGCCACAATTGACTACAAATAACAAGTTATAAATTTCAATATTTAGAAGGTATTGAATAAACAAAACACAATAAAAATGTAATCTCTCTGCTAAGCATTGAACTCATGCCGTTTTCAGTTATTGTGTTATTTTATGCCAAGTGTTTTACTCACTAGGCTACTGCACAACTATTTTGTTATGGGCTTAAAACTTGTTTTCACAAACATGAACACAATTAAAAAAAATCGATTTTGCTTCCCCAGCGGTTGAACTGTTTATCGTCTGTTTGATAAGCAGATACTCTAGTACCCTGCCAATAAGAGAATAGATTGCTTGTTTGATTACTAGTAAGTAATTGTTCAACTACTGTAAAGTAATTAAGACGGTATGTAGTTTGTGGTTGAAAAGTATGTTGTTTGGAAATGACAACTCATTACCAAGTTTTTGCTGGGTAGCTGATGTTTCATTAATACTAGTATCCACGATGAAACGTGGTAAAAGTGAACGAAGGATGCTGATGATGACAGTGTAGCGGCTGTCAAAATTAGTGGTACTAATCCGTTCTGCTACTCTGATTAGATATCCTAATATATTGGTTCAATTATTGAACTTAAGCCGAATGATAATGGCTTCCGACTTATACCTATTTCATTTCGAATAATAATTACGTACAAATATTAATTAAAATATTTGGGCTTAACACAGACGCGGATCCAGCTTGAGCTTTTGAACTTCGAAGTAAAACATACTATTTTTCCAAACTTCTTTTAGAAACTCTATAGAAATTTACTCGTTTCGGGGTGGGGGAAATGTCCTTTCTTTTTTTTTTAACACAAACACAACCCGCGAAGCGATTAGCTTGTCTGCGGAAAACACCCAGAGTGTATGGCGGGAATCGAACCCACAACCTCTGGACTGTCAGGCTAGCATAGCTACCACTCACCCACAGAGGCACCCTGGTTTAACAGCATGCCACGCTACCTTTGTTTCGATATGTATGTATGTTCACTATTAAATGGCGCCAAAATTTTTAAAATCGATGACAATAAAAAATTTAGGTTTTGGTTAACGAACTCAATTCCTGACCCACTTTGCGGCGATTCGGTCATAGAACTGACTTCAAACCTTTCGTGCGTCAATCGCGAATCATTACTGTTGCAGACATTCGATTCTAGCTGGGCGAAAGGCGAATGATTAATGTAAAAAAAATAATGAGCCATTTTTATTCTCTTATCTAACCCAGTGTGCAATTTACTTTTTATTTAACCCCATCCACTGCTAATTAGAAGTAAAAAAAACCTAAAGCAAAATGTTGGTATTTAAGCACCAATTTATTTTTATTTTTCAGATAAATGCGGCTGGCTGGCTGCTGTTTTTGCTGTTTGCTGTCCTTAACAACAATTATGACAGCAGCAACCTCTACAACTCCAACAACAAAAACAATAGCAACAACTAACAAACTGTAATATTAATGATCTTGTTAATGATAATGATACGAGTATTACACCAAAGGCAACATTTAAACAAATGCATTTTATATAATATTGCAACAGCAACATGATAAAGTTGTAATACGAGCACTAACTACTAAAAGAAAAATTAACTGACATAATTAGGAAACTAAAAACACTACAGAGAAGGAAAAAGAAGAAGAAGAAGAAGAAGAAAAAGAAACAAAACTAACAACATCAACAATAAAACTAAATAACAAGAGCAACTGAAACAATAATAAAAAGGAAAATTACTGCAACAAATTTTTATAAAATAAACGTTATAATTCCGTTTTTATGCAAAGCATTTTATTTTTCATATTTATTTTTCTTATTTAATATTTAATACAATTTAATAAGAAAACTCCAAGAAAGAAGCATTTATCTATCTGTATTTAAACTACAAACTTTATTAACTTTCTCTCACCTAATAATAACCATTTAATTGGAATCCTTAAACGAAAGTAAAACAATTATCATACAAATTGTATCATTGTTTTTAAAATAAAGTTAACAAAATTTATTACTGCTGCAGCTGCTGCTGTCATTATCAGTTGGCTGGAAATTGTTGGCGATTATATTTGCAAACATTACGGACACACAACATTATTACTCTACTCTGTTGGCTTTTATTAAATCATAGTAAGAGCTCCTCCTCCATACATGACATTGTTGTTATAACAATAATATATAGAGAGAAAAAAAAAACAGAATTTGACAAGCACATATTGTTAATAATAAATAAATTAAAAAACAACATCAATCAATAGCAACAAAAATGTCTTCTTTAAGTTTAACACGTAAATTACGTGGTCGCATGCGTTCAAATACCTGCCGTATTATTTTACTCACATCTTTAGTTTGGGTGATTGTTGATTTTGTATTAATTGCTCATTATTCCGATTGTATTGGCAAAGATGGCTGGCGCTGCAAGCGTACGGGTGAATACGACATAGAGGTGAGTTTATCTTTTTTCTTTGTATTTTTAACACCAAGTATCCACATAATATTAATTCAATAAAATCTTTTATATATATTAAATTTATAAAAGAATTAACAAACACCTAAAATTTTTTTTTTTAAAATTGGTGATTGTTCGCCAATTGTCAACGGTTTGATATACATCAAGATAGATCAATGAATTATGAATTCGCCTTGATATACATATTTTAATCCAAATGTTTGAAAAATAATACCAGTTAACAAATGTTAAACTTTTTGCCCTAACCTCAAAAAAGAGATGTTTTCAAAGTTTATTTGGGGTCTCCCTCCACACACGAATATGGCATTCATTTATTTTTCCTAAGAAGCGTTTTAAATATATTCGTGAAAAGCGTGTTTTTCTGCAGTATTTTTTTTTAGGTATTTTCAAAAATCTTGAGAACTTGAATTATACAAATGTTGTTGTAACAGCTCTGCTGCTGCTGTTCCTTATTGAAAATATTAGAATTTAGAATTTAATGAGACTAGTTTTATGCTGGTGTGTCATCGCGTGGAGGTTGGAGTTGGAGGAACCTCGCCGCTTCAGTAGGCCTTAGCCATAGGTCAATAGGTTGGAGAGATGTGGACCTATTTGGGCAACTAAACAAATGCGCAGTGTCGTGAGGGCTTTGTAGGCAATCTGAGGATCTGTTTAGAGCATCTGGAACTATTCGTTCCTGGTAGCAGTTCAGGATACTGCTCCATCCGCTCCTTAACTGTGCCAGGATTGAGCGAAATTGTATAGGCAGCCGGGGCTTACTGCCTGAGATCCCGGGGGGTCACGTATTGAGAACCCTGTTGCATTTATAGCTATTCACAGTTTCGCTGACCGACTGTTGGTGCAACATTTTCATGGCGTTCGCTACAGATATCGGACTGACGTCGGGTGGAATGACGTTTGTGATGTCCTCGCGATATCGCTGAAACTGCTTTGCTAGCAGTTGATTGCTGCCTTACGGGTAGCATTAATGTCTCCTCACGCAGATGGTCTATGTTGGTCATTTTTACACATACTGTTGCGACTCTGAGTGCATTGTTTTGTGTTGTTTGTAGTACTCGCCATTGGGTGTCACTAAGCAACGAGGTCCATATTGGGGCGGCATAATTTAGGAGGGAGCGATATATCGCCTTGTATGTTGCTACTATGCACAGAAAAAATTATCACAAAAAAATTTTCAAATAAAAGTTTGTCTAAAAATAAATTTCATTTTAAGTAAATATTATTTGCATGATCAATGAATTGTTTGTTTGATTCTTATTTAGGACGCAAACACTAAAAACAACAAGAAAACCTATATCGTAAAAAAACAACCTCGATGACGACATACACACAAATAGCAACAATGATAGCAAAAGGAATGCGATTGTACCAAATTTGTTTACTGAATGAATTCGTTAATGTCGTTGCGTTAATACTCATACATTTTTTAGATTCTTTAGATAAACATTCTGACGTGAACACATTTAACAAAGTGAAATTTCATAAATGCTTAATGGATGATTTTTTATGATATATTACAAAAAATCCGCAAAATATTTTTGTTTGATTAAGTAAACTATTTTGTTTAATATTTGTTAGTATTTTTAGACTAATTGTTTTATAGATTCAGACAAAAATATTGTTTGATATTTTTCAGAAAATCCAGTAAATCTTTTTGTTTGATTCAGTAAATTGTTTTGTTTACAATTTTTAAATATTTTTAGACAAATTATTTTATAGATTCAAACAATTTGTTCACTGAAAAAAACACGTTTTTTTCAATGAAATTGTTGAGATATTTTTGTCTATATTTACAAATTTGTTTGTAGGTCTGTTCCTAGACAAAATATTTACTATTTCATTGAATTGCTTTACAGAAAATGAAATATAGTTTTTTCTGTGTGACCTCCTTGTTCATGCCCCAAGAGGCTCCTGAAAGTGCTTTTAGCACCTTATTTCGGGATTTCACTTTTTGGCTTATATACTTAGGTGGAAAGCAATGTGAAGTGAAGGATGCTGTGAAAGACTACACCTAGGTTTTAGCTATTTCTGACCGTAGGTATAAGTCTCCCTTCGACACAGATGTGAAGTTGCATCCTTACTTCTTTCGTCCAAGAAGTGAAAAGTGACACCGACGATATTGAGGAAGATATCTTCAAGTTGCGTTCTTTCGGGAAGTCTGTGATGGTGGCCAGGTATTGGGCACTTATGTCGTGAATGTTTAAGCCGGATGACATGATCAGCGTAAACAGCGTATGACACCAACGCGACTCCTTGCGGTGGGCTTGGAATTTTGGGAAGATAGACGTTGAGGAGTATAGGTGATAGTACTCCTCCTTGTGGGACACCCATTTTTATCTTGCGGTGTAACTTGATTTTTGGCCTCTAAACTCTACAAAGGCCTACCATTGAGATAGTTAGCAATCCAGCGTTTGATGTCGTTCGGAAGGGTAGAGCTCAAGATATCGTCAATCAACAGTGAGTGGTCGACCGTGTCGAATGCCTAGGAGAGATCCAGTGCTGTCACTATTCTGCGTTGACACGGTCTATGTTGAATGAGGCCATTAGCGATCTGGGTAGCTATCAAATGCATAGCCGATGTGGTGCTATGAGGTTACCTGAAACCATCTCGGTGTGTGGCGAACTGGAAATGCTCTTGCAGGCAATGCAGTAGTAGGGCCTCTAAAACCTTTGCTACGGGAGATGGGAGGGAAATCGGAAATCCGTGGGTAGCGGGTTTGTAGGGTTTCAGGATATGGATGATCCTTGCAGCCTTCCAGATATTTGGAATCGCCAGTTGGCTAATCCAGAGCTCAAGGATTCGTGCAAGAAAATCCAATGCTGCTCTGCCGGGTTTTTTCAACATCAACATAATAGTGATGCCATCGGGCCAAAGGGCTTTAGAAGGTTTGCATTTGGAGATTATGCTTTCAACTTCACTGGGGGTGAAGTAGTGGGACTCAGAGTTACGTTTGAGATTCTTGGCTCTACGGCTTATAGCTCTTTTGGACCGGTTCTGCGAGATGGGATGTTCGACGAATTGTCGGCAGAACAGAGTTGCCAACAGCTGCGAGATTTTTCTGTTTATTCGATCCAGAAAGATTTCTGATCGTTGACCATAGTTTTTTAGAATTGAAGGAGCATTGGTTGAGATTGGTTAACCATTTGCTACGGTGATGTTCATTCACGAGGTTAGAGATTCGTGCCGTAAGCTGCTCTATTCTCTCATCTGCCGGGTTACTGCCACGCAGGAGATCGCGTTCTTGTGCCAGGCGTGCTGCACCAGATTGGAAATGTGGTCGGATGTTGGCTATTTTTCCGACTGGGATAAATGTTGTACTGATGCATAGATATGTCTTTCAGGAAATATATAGACTGTGTTGATCGGATTAAAATTCATTAAGTTACAGACCTTGAGACTTAAACAAATTTTAATTTTTTACGTTTTTTTTACCATGTTAAGTTGCTGCATTAAAGCAAAATTTTGTTCCAAACGAAGTAAGCGTAAAATTGTTCATGTCGGACAAACAATGGTAAAGTTACAATATATTTAGTGAAAACAGCCGAATTTAAATTTTTATTTGTTGGTTCTCAGATCAGTACGTGTTTTTAATTGTAAGTCCATTACTTTTACACGTTTAAAAGAGAAAGGTAGACATATCGGATATCAAAATCTACAAAAAAAATTTTAAACGTGTATTCAAATTGTAACACTTTAAATTCCTTTGAAAGACTTTTTGCAAAATAAATGGAAAAATGGTAATGTGTGGGTGGTGCTTTGTGCACAGTAAATTCTTTCTTAATGCTATAAAATAGTTGATTTTTGATATTTTCGAATGAAATTTTGCAGTTATACTGGGATTTACTCACTAAAATACCAAGCAAGCCAAGCAAACTACGATTTGCTTCTGAGAATCATCGGAATTTCTAAAAAAGTTCCAACAAAACCCAAAATTTTAATTTTTTTATGGTTTTGTCCATAACGCCCAGGCCCATAAAATGCATAAGAGTTTCTGCAAGTGGTATTCGTTTTTGGAATTCAAACTTTGGGATTTCATAACATATAGGCTAAATTAAAAATTTTGCTGCAAAATAAATTGAATTCTAAGGATGCAGGGCCACCAAAAATTGTTAATTGGAGTTAATTTTATTCTAAAATCATATCTGTAAAGACACTTTCTAGTCATGTATATAATAACTATATTCATCATTAAGAAAAAATTTTTCTTAAGGATACGGCACAAACTAAAAAAAAAATCAACATATTTTCCATTTTCAAATTAAAAATTAAGTCAAATAAACAACTGGAAATTTTGTTGTCTAGCTAACAAACAAACAATTGTGACAATCCGTTGTTATTTGGATCTGATATCTTGAAAATACTGGACCAAGGATTGGAAAAATTGAGAAATTTAAATTTTCAAACGAATACTTCTCACTAACTCCGCTCCTGAGCAATGTGGAAAGCTCATCTTCTCAGTTTAAAATTAAATACTCCTCTGATATGCCCATGTGAAATTTAATACTGATCGGATTATCCGTTACAAATGGTTGATCTGTTTTCAAAATATTTACCTTCTGTCCCACTGTGCAGTGTACCAAATTTATATAGTAGAACTTCTCTAATTATTTCATTATTACACATTCGTACTTGCAAAAATATGGTAGCTTAAAAGTATGCAGCTATTAAGAATACCTATTTTACTTTACTTATGCTCCTTTATTTTAACGCTTCTAAAAAGAAAAATACACAACTTGAATTAATATATTTGCACAGCCTTGAATTTTGTGTAAAATGAAATTTCTTTTTCAGCAAAATTTAATTAAAATTATGTTTTTGTGCATAACTTATATGGTACCATTCAACATATTTTTTAATTAACATCATGCTGTTTGGCTTAATTTATGTACATATATACATTGATATTTATGTATATGGGCAATTCTCATTCTAAGCGTAAATGTTTTGTATTGTTTTTTTTACCAATGTACGAGTAACTACTAAATGATAGGATTCATATTGCAATTTTCGCCTCATTCAATGGATCCTGAAATAAAATTATATATTTAGATTTTTTTTAGATTTTTGCGTATTTAACGTTAAATTTGCTTTCTCTGTTATTTGCGAGAAAAAAATGCACCACAAAAAATGAGTATAGGGTTTGAAAGCACTAGACATCTGCTCTCTAAAAACAAACAAAAAATTATAATAATCGCAGGACGAAATTAAAAGTTATGGCCACTTTCTCAATTTGGACTTGGGTGCAGATGGAAAAATAAAAAATTTTGATCTCTTAAAATAATTCTTTACAAACATTTATCAAATAAGACTAATTTTAATAAAATCGACCAACAAAGCTAAAAGTTATATCAATTTCAAATAATTACACATGTTTACAGTACATCGAATTTCGGAAAAATTTTAGCCTTTACCGACTACATATGTTATGCAGATTTTAAATATACATATAATTAAATTTTTTTATCAGCTCTATTAGTTTTCTAGATATAGCGTTATGTCAAAAATTAAGGCACTTGCAGGACATATGTGGACATAACTTGGAAGGCCATGCTCTATTCAGTTAAGTAAAAAAATTCAAAATTCGACAACAAAATTATCTTTAAGCCGTACAAACATTATTTCTAAATCTGCATAGTAGTTTTGGCGATACGATAAAAGTTTGAACAAAAAAATAATTTATTATACAAACACAAAGTCAGAAATTGCTGTTGAATGAAAATTTAATTTTTATTAATTCAGTTCTCTCACTGAATCATGAGTAAAATCAAAAGTTGTGCACCAATTTCAGTAAAAAAGGTCTAAATTTTTTTGGAATACATTTAGCTACAAGCTACTAAATCAAAAATAAGCTCGTTGTTGTATTTTTATTTTTAATGCATTCTTAAAAACAAATAATTAAAAATGTTTTATAAAACTTTTATTTTTTTGGGTTAAACTTTTAAGATAAATCTGAAAGTACTAAACAAATATAGAAACAATGTTTGCACAGCCTCAGAACAATTTTGTGGTCGAATTTCGGTTTTTGTTCATTACTGAATAGAAAACCCTCTTCTCAAGTTATGCTAATTAATATATGTGGTGAAAGTGCCTTTATTTCTTACATAATGCTATATCGCGAAAACTAGAGCTAATGGGGAAAAATATAATGCAGATTCGCGTGTAGCATTCCAAATAACTAAACAAACAACTTTCATTTCCAGCAAACGAAAAAGTTTTTCGAAATTTGTAAACATGTGCTGTTCGTAGCAAAGTACGACTTATCTTACGTAACGCTATTGTGGACTCCCCCCCCCCACAACTCTTTTTACAAAATATTAATTATACATTATCCAATCCGTAACAAATCGTTAGCCTCCTCCATCCCTGGAGCGTTCCATAATATGTGAATATCTCCCTAATACATTCTTCGAAAATATACCAAACCACAGTGCGGTAGAAGCAAACTTTTTCAAAACAAATCAGAAAATTGTAAACGTATAATGCTCTCTATATCGTTTCTACACTTCCGGTGCTGTTAACTTTTTTTTGCTGTCCTAAAATTTATAGATAAATGCTATTTAAGAATATTGTTAACGTAACGTTCAATACATTTTTATACAAGTTCAATATTTTTTGAATTTAACACAACATAACAAAACATAAACTCCTCAGTTATTCACTAAAAAAATATCAAATAAATTTAAAAAAAAATGGATAACACTCAATTAATTTTTTTTGGATACAAACCATGATTGATTGATGAAACGTTTTGCAATATAATGCTATTTAACAAAGTTCACAAAACTTTTAAATATTTAGAAGTAGAAACCTACGCTGTTATTTTAGTGTATGTTGTTAATGCAATTTTAATAATTAAACTGTGTAATGAAGCGTACTAAAAAAGCGTAACGCTCAATACACAAGATTGCGTACAAAAACAGTTTAAAAAATTCTAATTTCTAATATTTTTCAAAATTTTTATATGTGAAATATGAGAACCAAATGCAAATATTCTAAAACCGTAATAACTTTAATCTCATTTTTGGAAAAATTCATAGCTTTTTAATTTGGAAAGGCAGCCGCATTACGGACACGCCACTTGCTATGAAGAGAGTATGAACAGTATTTTCGTTCTTCGTTTTTAACACATAATGCACAGTCTTACACAAAAAAACTCATGTTTATTTATTTATAACATATTAATTAAGTCATGCTAAAGCAGTTTGCATTTTAAAATTGATGTGTTTATTTAAGGAAATATTTTACTATACTTTCAACGGACATGATAAAAGCATTTCAAATGAGAATCACCCATATGTACATTTGTATATGTAACATGTTGGAGCAAATGTGTTAATGAAAAGTGAGCATTTGCTGTTGTTGTTGTTGTTGTTGTTGTTGTTGTTGGTTGAATATTATCTTACAATACATCTGAATATTATTCGTTTCATTTACGAACTGCAACAAAACTATAGAAAACATCATTCAAAATCCCCATCCTCAACATGTTGTATTAGAATTTGCATAAACATCTTTCATACTCATAGTTGAACATGAATATGACTAAGCATTGTTTGTTTTTGTCTTTGCATTCATTCCGTTGCGTCTGACTTTATTAGAGAGAAGCGTTAAAGCAAGAATAATTAATATTTCCATAAATCTCACAAATAAACAAAGTTGAACTTGAAGTATGAAAAAGTGTGTTAAACTAGCATACAAACACATTCACCTAGAAGGCAGTGCTGACAAAATTGTGCTCGGTTGGGATTTACGCGAAATAGCTAAATATATGTGCATTAGGGTGATCCTTAGCGATGTATGCACGCACATGGCCATTTTTTTTTGAAACTTTCGTTGGCTCTCATCTTCCAATTTGGTGAAATTTGATTTTAAAAAATTATCATGCCAAATTTTCAGATCAATCGGATAAACTATAAAATTGAATTTTCTTCATAACTTCCAAATATTAATTTTACAAAAAAGTTTTAAAAATATATTGCTTGAGATTTTGTTCACAATTAAGTGAGGGAATATCAATAAAAAAAAAATAATGGATTTTAATTTTAAAAAATTTATTTTACAAATTCTAAGCAAATTTGGTCTTGAAACCATGATTCTAAAATGGATTTCGAAACTTGCGGAAATTTCAAAATATATTGCGACTTTGTTCGTATAAAACCAACCAAAAGATCAGAGAACTATGGCCGCGCTGCGCTGGTGGTTCCCAAATTATGTATGACGCCTCTATTACAAAAGTTACAAAACGTGCATAATGGCATATGAGTACTACTATTTATTGTATTGATAAAATATTAAGTATACGCCAAACTGTTGCAACCACTTTTTGTAATTTTTCGTATAATATAGGCGTTATACAACTTATTGTTGCGAAATGAAAATGCAGATTTAGATTTAACGATACAAATGGAGAGCACTCTCAGTGCTGCCTTACAGCCATACCTAAATGAGAGCGGCAAGCGTCGCGTTAGCAACAGGATACGTATTTACAATACAATCTACGAAAAAAAATATAATCTGAATGTACCTGTTGTTAACGCTACGCTTGCCGCTTTCATTTAGGTATGGCTGTTAGACAAGCTGTGTTTAGTAACACTAAAAGCACCGAGCTCCACACTCACAAAATAAACCGGTCAACAGTTTTGCCAACGACTTATTGTAAAATTAAATATTGGTGCTTCATTTTTATTGTAATTCAGCGAACCTGTGGAAAATAATAAAACTTTTTTATGAAAAGGTTTAAAAACGTAACAATATTTTTGAATTTCCACAAAGCTCCAAATCTATTTTAGACCCAAGGCTTTTAGGGTAAAGCGGCCCATCCATTATACAATGTTATTGCATATGTTATTGTACATACTATTGGCGTTTTGACCTATACTATGCAATAAATGGCAGAATATGTTCAAAGAAAATATTGCTCAATTTTCCTTACAGTGAAAAAGTAAATATAAGACTAAACAATGTTGCCACCACATTACACAATTATGCCCATATATTGTGCCACCTTCTAGTATGGCGATATTATTGTACAATACGAACAATTTTACAATTTTATTGTAAGTGGGTGGACCGCTTAAAGTGGCTTAGAACTCTTTGTAAAATTATACTTTTTTGTCCCACAGAAACATAAATTAAATGGCTGATTCTCATTTCAAATGCTTTTTTCGTGTCCGTTGAAAGTATAGTAAAATATTTTAACTTTAAGAAATTTATTATATGACATATTGTCATAATTTTATTTTAAATGAAATTTATTTGCTTAACCATCAGCAAATAAATTGCATTTAAAATTAAATTATGACAATATGTCAAATAACAAATTTCTTAAAGGTTTAATTTGGACTTTATTTTTCATTTGGCCCTATAAATATTTTTATTGTTATCCGATGGATTTCTAATTGTTTGCTGGGTTTTGTATAATTTTCAAAGCCTGCTATGCTTATTTTTTAAAATCATTTATTTGTAAATTCTGAAATGGTTTTTGAAAGTCTGTACATAAGATAGGAGGTTTGTAACTGTTCAAAAATATGGTTGAAGTCTACTGACGATTTGGTAAAGCACCAATGAAATGCATATAGACAATGCTTAACCATCAGCAACTAAATTTCATTTAAAATATGTATAGTAAAATATTTCATAAAATAAACACATAAGACTGTTCATTATGTGTTAAAATTGGAAAAAAATAGTTTTTTCCCCTCTTCATACAAAATGGCGTGTCCGTAATGCATGCTGTTTGTTGACTTTCCATATTAAGAAAAAATAATTTTTTTAAAAACGAGATTAAATTTATAACGCTTTTATAATATTTGCATTTGCTTCTCTTATTTCACCCATCAAGTTTTTTAAAAATATTAGAAATTGTAATAATGTTTTTTTAATTTTTGGTGTCCGCAGCTATATGTATTGAACGTTACGATTTTTAAGAACGCTTCATTACCCAGTTTAATTATTAAAATTGCATTAACAACATACACTAAACTAACAGCGTAGGTTTGTACTTCTAAATATTTAAAAGTTTTGTGAACTTTGTTAAATAGTATTATATTGCAGAACGTTTCATCAATCAATCATCGTTTGTATCCAAAAAATGTATTGAGTGTTATCGATATTTTTTTAATTTAATTAACATTTTTTAGGAGCTTATGTTAAAATATATCTAAGAGATTATACATATGCATTGTAGTGAATTCAAAATATAGTGTGTGTTCTGAAAAAAATTTAATTCATATAAAAATGTATTGAGCGTTATGTAAAAAAATTGTTTATAATAAATTTTAAGACGTTAAGAAAAGTTAACAGCAGCTGGAAGATAGAATAAAGAACATTATCTGTTCAAAAATTTTTGATTTTCTTTGCATTATCTGCTCGATTACTAGCACTCTTATATATAAGATTATCATATCTTGTTGTGCTAGATAACTCAAAATTTTATAAATAAATAAATAAATAATGAAAATATTAAAAAAAAGTTTTTGCCACACAGTGGGTTGTTACATTTTGCAAAGAATGTATTAGGTAGGTCGTATTTTACTGCAAATACTTATTTGAAATTGACATAACTTTTGACATTGTTGGTAGATTTTATTAAAATAAGTCTTAGTTGTAAGAAGCGTTAGATTAAGTTTTGTTCATGGATAAATATTTGTAAAGAATTATTTTAATAGATACAATATTTTTATTTTTCCATGCAAACCCAAGTCAAAATTGAAAAAGTGGTCATAACTTTTAATTTCGCCCTGTGACTATAATATATTTTTTTTTGTTTTTAGAGAATGGATGTATAGTGTTTTCAAACCCTATACTCATTTTTTGTGGTATATTTTTTTGCAAAAATCATTCCCAAAACAACCGTTAAAGCAAATGCAACGCTCAATACAGAAAATTTTTAAAAAGTCGAAAAATATAATTTTATGTCAAGATCCATTTAATGAGTCGAAAACTATAATAAAAATCCTATCTTCTCATATTTTATTTAGTAACATTGGTAAACAACAAAAAAAAAAACACAAAATGAAGGCTTAGAATGAGAATCAGCCAAATAAATAATATAAACAAATTGAAAACTCTATTTATTGTAGACAAAACCACCCACTGGGGACATGCGTTCAAATTTTGCTCATTAATTATTTCTTTAAAATTATAAAATTTTAGTTTTAGTAGTTTTATCACTCACAATAATTATGTACATAAGTATGTATATAATGCATGTTCATATCATAGAAGGTATGCATATGTATTTATAATTTTTACTAACAACTAGAGATGTGTTTAAATCATATATCACTCCATCACTCAAGCTAGTTTCATGTGGCAATCATTTATTTACACATAAGTTTCTTTTGAAATGGTTTATGATTCAAAAGAAATCCAGTTGAATGGTTATTATTATTATTTATGTTCTAAAGATGTGCAAATGTAATGTATCGAGGGAAAAATAGTAATGAATTTTTGGACAAAAGCCATGTAAGTTGCTATAAGGGACATATTATTAAAACTTGTTTTACTATTTAAAAAGAAGGTGGTATTTGGTGTGGGCTATATATAGCCCAATAAAATAAGATATAATAAAGCCAATCGAAAGAAATAATTCCCGAAGTTTTGAAAGTTGGCACAATTGGTCCTTCTTGGTACATATATTTAACGAAACTAAAGAGTCCTGGTGTTTGGCGGGCAAGCTAGAAGGAGGGGTCCCCTTTAATGTGAATGTCTTTAGTTTTTTTTTTGCTCATAGGTCCGAAACTATAACTTTCAGCAACAATTTTTGCATAAAATAGTTAAATTATTTTTTATTTAAGACCAATCTCTTTGGAGTGATAAAACTAAAAAAACAAAAGAATTGAAAATAATACATAACAATGCTTTACAAATTTTAATTTTTGGAAAGTAATATTTTTCAATGCATTTATTTAGGGTAGTTAGAATGTGCTAAACATGAGAAAAAATAAGAAGAAAATTTTCATTTCCGCCATTGTCCAAATAACGGTACATTTATATTTTTCGATGTATACTTTATTTAAGGCGCCATCCACAGTCAACGGCTAGTTCGATTAAAATGAATTATATCTTGTTTGAAAGGCTACTAAATTACGTGTCGAATAATGGCTAATTCGGAGAATTAATCGGATAAAAATTTTGTGAAATTTTATGAAATTTTAACGTTTTACACCAATTGTTGATTGGTGAGCAGGCATAAGCAGCACCAAAAACTCAGGCATATACATATACTGGCTTAACCCACAATAAATATTTTACTTTTAAAATTTAAACTTTAACGCTTATGATAATATGGCACTAAGACGTCGATATATTTGACAAAAAATACGTCGAGTTTCGTATATAAAAACCATTCTGTATTTAACAATAAAAAGTTATTGTGGTTGCGGTATGTGAAAAATGAAAAATTCACAAGCCAATCATGAAAACAATGAACTATTTTCAGCTTCAACAGATATTAAACAAACTAGGCATAAAATTTCTTAAAAGATAAAAAATCATTCGCAAAATCTGATTAAAACATAATGGAAGCGCATAAGCATTTATAAGTTTGTACGAGTATGATCAAAATTTGCAACAAAAAAAAAATTTTATGTACATTAGAGTGTGTCGATTTATATGGATGCAAAAAATAAATAAATAAAAATCGTAGAATAAAACTTGGCATGGCAGTTCAAACTTGTGCAACTAACATTTGACCAAAAAAAATAAATCGCTGGACTAGTGCCAGTGCTTGCCAATTTATGATATCTTTATTATAAGAAAAATTATAAAAAGATATTAATTAAGGAGCCATTCACATATTATGTAACGCCCCTTGTGGGGGGGGGGGGGTTTAAAGATTTGTTACGGATTAGATACTTTATACTGAACATTTTGTAAAAAGCCTTAGGAAGGGGTGGGGGGGAAGGGGTATAAAAACTCCGAAAATAGCGTTACGTAATATGTGAATAGGACCTAAACACCACATCTAGTGTATATGAAGTGGCTCAAATTCGGGTGAAAACCCAAGGAATTTTACATTGACGTGATTATGTATCTCTTTTATTATGTATGTATATAAAAATAAAAAAGGAAAATTATTTAATTAAATCTAAGTTTTACACACACTTAGCGAAAATAAAATTGCTATGATTAAAATAGCGGCTATTTGCCAATCGTAGGTCATCCCGTAAGGTTGCTTTAAAAGACTTGTCGGTGGAATTCCTATCATATGCGGCATCTAAAAAAGGAATCTGATTGTCTATCATGACATCTCTCTTCTAAAACCGAATTCAAGCCAAAAATAATTAAATTTCTTTGGATATAAGCCCATACAGTTCGACTAAACTCATAACTTAAAGTCAATTAAGTTTACAAAACGCGATTTTTAGCTTTACGCGCTTTGTTTTAATTTGCTTGCAAGAAAATAAATCACATGTTTACATGTTCATATATACTTAAGTGTAAAACCAAACCAAAAAAGTTTGTCTGGAGTAGAACAAAAATCAGAAAAATGGGAATGAAGAAAAATAAACCGATGGCAGCGCTGCGAAAGTGCTGTTAATATCAGCTTGAGAGTGATTTAATTCTCGTACTTAATTTTCACGAAAAAGTTGTATATGTATATAAGAATTAAAATCACATTCAACAGAGTCAATTGACAAGTGGTGATAAGCAAAATACACGTGAAGCCCATAGTTTCTAGGGCAAAGTTGATTAGAATCTTTCGTAGATTTACCCTCCGCTCCCCCCTTCCCTACGATTTTTTGTCACAAAAGTCGACGCACCCTAATGTGCACATGTAGTATGTAAATATATGAGATGTTAGATTGACAAAATTGAAAAGAAATAAAAGTATGTCAAGGATAAAATAGTATATACAGTGTCAGCCTTAATTACTTAACTGAGGAAATAGTTTTCGATTTATGAGAAAATATGCCTGGCTCAAAATTAACAAACTTTATTTAAAAATGAAAAAAGTTTTGTTTGTTGCTGGTTAAGCATGTCTATATGCCTGCATTTCGTTGGTGCTTTAGCAAATCATCAGTAGCCTTTTAAAAAGTATGGTTGAACTCTACTGATGATTTGGTAAAGCACCAATGAAATGCAGGCAAATGGACATGCTTTTAGCCAGCAACAAATAAAACTTTTTTAAAATAAAATTAGTAAAATATCTCAAATAATAAATTTAATAAATGTTTATTTAAAAATCCTTAAAATAATGCATATATATTTCTTCTTAATGAAATACTGTTTTTTGTTTTTCTTTCAGCTGCCCGATCCTCAAAAACATATAGATCAAAATATGGTCGATGACAATGAAATCAATACAGAAAAAAACCTAGACAATGATGGAGGAGGCGGTGGCAACACTTTTGTAGGTGCAATAGGGCATGGTTTTGCTCCAGGTGGGATATCAGCAACATATCGTAGTACCATTTTGCGTAAATGGTATTCAGCGCCAACGGTAAAAGAACATATAGGCAAGCCGGGTGAAATTGGGAAACCTGTAAAACTACCACAAGATATGAAAGAATTAGCAAAAGAGAAGTTCAAAGAGAATCAATTTAATTTGGTAGCTAGTGATATGATCTCACTCAATCGTTCTCTCACAGATGTGAGACATGAAAAGTAAGTAAAAAATTCGTATTATGTATTATAATCACCCCTATCGTGAATAAAAGGTGAATTTTCATATGATTCCTGTTACAAGTTTCAACAGCATTTTCATGTTTTGAAAATCCTAAAATTTTGCGATACAGGAGTAAATACACCTTGCGAACTTCTTTAATATCATACGAAAAAATAAACAGTTATCAGAGTAAGAAAAAACGCAGCGCAGCACCACTCTTTTTGCTCTCTTTTGCGCTTTACGCAAAGAGCGGAACCAATTTATTATTGCGCTTGCTTCGCGCTAATATTTTCGCGCTGCGCATAAAAGAAACAACCGCAAAAACGAGCATTTCCTTTGCACTTTTTGTTTGCGCAATGCGCAAAAAGAGCCAAAAGAGCATGAAATGCGCATGGCGCATTTACAGTAGTAAACAATTAAAAAGAAACAATGGGCGTTATTTCCATGGATGTAATTACATGCCATCGTAGTTTTTTTAGATCACCGTATGGCACTTCAAGGCTTAGGGGTGGGACTGGATCGGAAATTGGGTCGGTAGTGCAGTTCATATTTCCGGCTCCGGTCTGTACCGGAAGTTGGGTCGGTAGTGTGGTTCATATATCCGGCTCATGTCCGAAAGTTTGACCCGTCTAGTGGCATCATATTTGTATGGGATCAAGAATAAAATAAATTAAGTAAAGTGCGACTTTGGTTCACACACGCAGGGTTCTGTACGAATACACATATGTATATCCTTTGTTTTTGCCCCGTTTGTCATTTTGGCAGTTTTTTCGTTGTGCTTTCTTGTTTAATTTTAGTTTTTTATTTTTTAAGTATTTTTCGTTGTTTTTTTGTTTTTTGTTTTTGTTTTGGCACTTTTCGTGATTTTTTTTTTCTGGTGATTTTTCGTTTTTTGCATTTTTTTTTTTGTTTTTTGCCGATTTGTTTAGTTTTGGCGATTTTTTGGTTATGGCATTTATTTACCGTTTTCACTTTCTGACGATATTTTTAGTTTTAGCGATTTATTTTAGTTGTAGCGATTTTTTCAGTTTTGGCGCTTTTTTCGTTTTTGGGGATTTTTTCGGTTTTTTGTGGTTTTTTAGTTTTAGCGATTTTTTTTTTGTTTTGACACTTTTTTCGTTTTGGCGATTTTTGTGGTTTTTGGCGTTTTTTTAGTTTTGGCGCTTTTTTTTTGGTTTTTTTTCGTTTTTGTGATTTTTCTCATTTTTTTGCGATTTTTTCATTTTTTGATGATATATTTAGTTTTAGCGATTTTTCGTTTTGAAGACTTTTTAGATTTTTTACGTTTTTTAGTTTTTTTTGGCGATTTTTTTAATTTTGGTAATATATTGCGTCTTAGCGATTTTTTTAATTTTGGCGCTTTTTTCCTTTAAGCGCTTTTTTCATTTTTGCGTTTTTTTTCGTTTTGAAATTTTTTTTAATTTTGGATTTTTTATTTTTAGCGTGTTTTAAAATTTCAAGATTGTACATCTTACGGTTTCCAAGATACAGCATATTGTCTCAATTACATAGTCAAAATTACAATAACTAATAGAATACCCTTTAATTTTTATTGTTTTAAATATCGGTGTTAATTGGTGTAGTCTATTCTACAGACTACACCAATTAGCACTTACTTTGAAAATTTTAAGTGTCTATATATAAGTGTCTGTATATTACATTAGTATTTCAACATGTTGCGTTGCTCGCTTAAGAACACCCTTTTATTTTTAACTGTAATGTATTTGTTGTTGTAGCGGCCGAAGTTTTACGTATTCTGTGAAAATTTCAGGTCCGTAGCTCTTACGGTTCCGAAAATAGAGCAGATTGTCTAAATTACATAGTAAAATTACATTGACTGATAGAACACCCTTTAATTTTTATTGTTTTAAATATGGGTGTTAATTGGTGTAGTCTATTCTACAGACTACACCAATTAACACGAACTTTGAAAATTTAAAGTGTCTATATATCGCTAGCTTAGAGTGCAAAGGCGCCAACTGCACTTTTTGAAATTTTTCAGGAGATACAAAAAACTGTATAAAAAAATTTACATTATATTTTGTACATTTTTTTTAATGGAATTTTATTTGCTTTGTTGTTACATACATATACAGTAAGTAAAAAATTAAAAAAAATAGTATCTTTGATTTAAAAGAGTTTTTGTCATTTAGCACCCTTTCTGTTGCTAGTTTTTGATTTGTGCATATCATTTAGCACCTTTTCTATAAAAAAATAATATGAAAATTTTTCTTATTTGATATAAATAATATGAATTAATTTGTGTTTTTAATGCCGATAGCATTTAATATTTATTGTAAAAAACATTTGCATTGTATACAGTCTTGCTGTGACTTAAATTTAATTATAAAAAAATTTATTTCTTAGGTTTTTATCACATGAAATCAAGTTAGCAGTCTTACTTCATTGCTGCTTATATAAAATAAAATAAAAAAATATGTAGCACCTACATTAAAGATATATGTATATTACTCGTGAGGTAGTTCGTCATAAAACTTGTGGTGATCTTTTGGCAAGGTCATTTTTAAATATTGCAAATCGTCATATTTCCTAGTTGTAATTTTTTTTCTCTCACTGTGAAGTTGTGGTAAATCAGACCAATTTAACGGAGAAATAGTTTTATTTATTCTTTGAGGATGTTGTTGCCATGAATTTGGGAATCTCAATTTATAAAACATTTCTTTTTCTGCTGTATATCTTATCGCACGAATATCAGTGACTTTGGTATCACCTTTTTCCCGGCCAGGACGAATGCTTTTCACGAATTGAAGGTCTCTAAATGTTTTAAAAAAAGTATGATCCAAATATTCCACTTCATAAGGTTCTGGGTTCTTTCGAGCATCTTTACAAATAGCAATATATTCTGCAGGTACGTCTATAGTCCGACGCTTCAACGCGCGCTCGATGAGTGAGTGAACGCTGTCAGCCTCCATTTGCGTGTGTCCAGTTTCTAAATTTTTTTGTTCTATTGTTATTTGATGTTTAACAGCTGCATTTAATAAAGCATTACTCATAGTCACATTTCTGTTTTGGTATGAGCATCCGTCGCTGTAAAATATAATTTTTGCCGAGATTTCTGTGTCACTGAGGTAAGGAAGAATTTTTTGTTCAACAAAATATACCCAAATGCTTGCGAATTCTTCCGCAGACACGCCACCTTCAACCTCATTCCAAATAAAGCAGTAACCTTTATGATTTATCAAATTATAGAAAACTAAGTTGTGCACTTGCAATTTTGTTAGAAACAGCAATAAACTAATTTTTGCGGAGCACGAACGAACAACCAGCACAATTTAGCAACAATCACATGTGTTTAATGAACTTAGCGCGCGCTTTTTGACAGCTATGTACATGGCACTTTTGCGCATCAATACGAAACCATATGGAAAAAAAAGTTACCAACCTTTTTTTTTTTAAACGATGTATTTTTTTATTCTTTTTGGTTCTGCATTAAAATCTCAATTTTGTAAAAAAGTGCAGTTGGCGCCTTTGCACTCTAAGCTAGCGATATAAGTGTCTGCATATTACATTAGTATTCCAATATTTTTCGTTGCTCGCCTTAGAACACCCTTTAATTTTTAGCCGTCATATATTTGTTGTTGTAGCGGTCAAAGTTTTACATATTCTGTGAAAATTTCAGGTCCGTAGCTCTTACGGTTCCCGAGAAAACATTACATTAGTATTTCAACATTTTTCGTTGCTCGCTGTAGAACACCCTTTAATATTTAACTGTCATATATTTGTTGCTGCAGCGGCAAAAGCTCTACATATCCTGTGAAAATTTCAGCTCCGTAGCTGTTACGGTTCCCGAGAAAACAGCCTGTGACAGACAGACGGACAGACGGACGGACAGCGTAGCGAAAACAATAGGGTTCCTTTACACTTTTGGTGTATCGGAACCCTAAAAAGTAAAGAAGAACGATATAATGCTACAAATCCAAATGTCTTAAAGTTACGTCACTACGAAAGATGTATGTATTTTTCAGCACTGAATAAACTCAAACTAACCACTGTTGGCATAAAAAAGAGAATGCGCTATGCGCCGCTAAATATGGGTAATGCGCAGCTAAACCAAAAAAATAAATAAATAAATGCGCATTGCGCAGAGAGTGGCGCTAATAAATCGAATGCGCTGCGCTAACCAATTGTTCCTTTTTTTCGCTCCTCTCCTTGCGCTTGTACGCATTTTTAATACGCTTGTAAGAAATGCGCAATGCGTAATGAGCAAAAGGAGTGCGCAAATCCGAACTCTGCAGATTATACTCAATGAGGGTGCTGTTGGCTGAGTAGTTAGCGCGTTTGACTACAAATCCTGAGGTCTTGAGTTCGAGACTAGTTTAAGGCAAGCCAACAACATCATGCATTTTTCTCATGTGCATTGGTGTTGTTGGACTGTTAAAGTGATGAAGGCATAGCACTGATCACTTTGGCAGTACCGGCAGCGATTAATACTAATATATCCTAATGCACTTTACAGCAACCTCGGTATTGTAGTACAACCGTCGAAGAAGTAAAATAACTAATAAAATGGCTACACAGCTTAAACAACTCAATGCTTCTACTTAACACCAGAGGAGCTTGCAACACTGCTCTAAAAAAAGGCGCAATAGCAGAGTTGTAAATTAATTAAGCTTCCTATCTCTCTCCCACTTCACCACCTGTTTTCTCTACACTATCCCTTTCCCAAAGAAGGTAACACATTAATTAATTAACTGGTAGGCATTAATTGCCTGATTGTGTTACTTCTCTTAAAAAAATAAAAATAAAATGTTTTTTATATTAATATGATATTCTTCTCTTTTCTTTAGCTGTAAAAAGAAACATTATCCGTCAAAACTGCCAACCACCTCAATAGTTATAGTATTTCATAATGAAGCCTGGTCTACGCTATTGCGTACCGTATGGAGTGCTATAAATCGTTCTCCACGCTCCTTATTAAAAGAAATAATCTTAGTCGATGATGCTAGTAAAAGAGGTAAGTCTTTTATTTTTAATTTTGTAATGTTTTTCTCGAATTTTTCATTTTCCAGATTATCTTGGTAAAAAATTAGAAGATTATGTTGAAGATTTACCCGTTAAAACGTTTGTTTTACGTACTGAAACACGTTCTGGTTTGATACGTGCACGTTTATTAGGTGCTGAACATGTGACGGTATATATATTCTATCTTTCATGTTCATTTGTATATAATTAATTTTTTGTTGAATTCTTATTTCAGGGTGAAGTCATTACATTCCTTGATGCCCATTGTGAGTGTACGGAAGGCTGGCTGGAACCGCTTTTAGCCCGTATTGTACAAAATCGCCGAACAGTTGTGTGTCCCATTATTGATGTTATATCAGATGAAACATTTGAATATATAACCGCATCAGATTCCACATGGGGTGGTTTCAATTGGAAATTAAACTTTAGATGGTAAAATTTTTGCATAAAATAATCTTAAATTATATTGTAAACACAAACGATTCTGTCACAAGCACCAAAATAATACATACGTGTATCTGGGACTCATTTTAGGGTGAGTTAAAGTTTCGCCCTATTGCACATAGTTATAGGGAGTCGGCTTAAGATATAAGATATGGTCAGCACTATTATATAAAACACCACGAGAAACATTTTTGTAAAACATTTTAACTGTCGGAACTCGTTTTTGTATAGGTCTTTTGTTCCTTTCTTAAAAAATAGGCAAAAAATCCCTTTCACTGGCGATATAGCGGGCTGAAATGTACTACAAAATATTTGCATTAAAACTTTACTATAGGTCCTCATAGACATCCAAGTCCAGACTCGACTTGAAAGTCAGAAATCCTTCTAAACTTAAAATGTGTTTAAGGGTTAATTTAGTAGTCTCGTGGTTTTCTTCCGACGGGGGTTGTTTGAATTTGGAACGACTTTCCGTCATCCCACGTCAAATTTGGTTGATAAACAGACCGCTTTCGGCTATGTGCCTTCTTCAGTGTTCTATTGAATACTACCGGTCCGTTTATCAACCAAATTTGACGTGGGATGACGGAAAATCGTTCCAAAGTTAATTTAGTAAATATTCAGAATTAATACTCGGCATAAAAGGAATCTTTTAAGCTTTACCTTTAAGGTATGATATATGCTTAGAAACTCTATGTAAAACAGTACGAGGGACATTTTTGTAGAACATTTTAGCCCGCTATATTGCCGCAGAAGGGGAGTTATTTGTCCCTTCTTTGAGAAAGTTACAAAAAGACCCATACAACGAAGAGTTAGAGGGTTAAAATTAGGGATGTAACGATACGCCGTTTTGCCGATCCGATACCGATACCGATATTTAAAATTAAATATCGCCGATACCGATTCCGATACCGATACGAATATTGAAATTGAGTTCAAGTTTAGATTAACAAAACTCAAGTACAATTTTTTATTATACAAAATTACATTATAAGAGAGAATATTTAAAATTGATAAAACATTGGAAGTAATTTTTAAGGAGCTACATTTTCTTTGCTTCCAAAAAATCTATATTAAAAATATGCAGATAATTAGTAGAAAAGCAAGAAAAAATGTTTAATTTCTTTATAAAAAATACTCGCCATGCTTTTTAAAAAATCGATTTTTTAAAGGACACATCAACTAATATTCTTCTAAATAACTTAATAGTTTATTTATTAAAAGACTTCTAAGTTTATATATATTCACTTAAATTTACATGAAAACACAGTTCTGAGTTTAAATTCGCATAAAAAAATTTTGAAAATGGGTAATTTTTATCCTTTTTCCTCGAGGAAAAATCATTATAGAATACCTAAAAAGAAATTTGTCCTAGCATCGCTTTCAATTCGATGATTGGTAATCGAAAAACAGAACTTCTTGCAATGGCAAGGATATGTAAAACTAATTAGAAATTATCTAAATTTGCAATACTTCCAGATCGCGAATTCTACATTTTCATGTCTTCTTTGGAGTATCTTTTTTTTGCTTGAATAAGATTTAAAAACAACGACTTGAATTTGAATTCATGGTAAAATTAACAAAAAAATAATAATTTTTTTTTAAAATTGATATTAATAGGATTTAAAAAATGCATGGTAAAATCGAACGAAAATAAATTATTTGTTTAAAAAAACTCTGAAAAGAATTTTTAAAAGTATCGTCCTATCGACAGTAAAATATCGCCGATACCGATGTATCGGAAAATCTGAAGTATCGCCGATATATCGGTATCGGTATTCGTTACATCCCTAGTTAAAATACATCTTATAACATAAACATAAGGCTTAAAATATTTCCTGTGCCGAGTCACTATAACTACATATATGTAAAAGCGGGGGAAATTTAAATTCACCTAAAATGAATCCGAGATATAAACTTTCAAAACGCCGATACACGTATATAACGAGTGATTTTTTTGCTATTATCTTTTTGGCAACACTAGTTTTGACAGCTCACGCTCGTTTTGTATCTTGTGTCACTGTCAAACATCTTCAGTTTGGTCTATAATTTAATCATGAATCGTCTTACAAACGAACAACGCTTGCAAATTATTGAATTTTATTACCAAAATGCGTGCTCTGTTAAGAAAGTTCATCGCGCGAAGAATTGTGTTCAGCGACGAGGCTCATTTCTGGTTGAATGGATACGTGAACAAGCAAAGCTGCCGTATTTGGAGTGAAGAGCAGCCAGAAGCATTGCAAGAGCTACCAATGCATCCACAAAAAACAACCGTTTGTTGCGGATTATGGGCTGGCGGCATCATTGGGCCGTATTTCTTCAAAGATGATGCGAATAACAACGTTACTGTGAATGGTGAGCGCTACCGTCCGATGATAACAAACTTTTTTCTGCCTAAAATGGAAGAGCTTGACTTGCATGACATGTGGTTTCAACAAGACGGTGCCACATGCCACACAGCACGCTAAACAATGGACCAATTGAGAGGCGAGTTCGGTGAACAGAATATTTCACGCTTGGGACCAGTCAATTGGCCGCCCAGATCGTGCGATTTAACGCCTCTAGACTATTTTTTGTGGGGCTATGTTAAAGCTAATGTCCATAGCGACAAGCCCGCTTCGATTGACGTACTGGCAGCCAACATTGCCAACATTATTCGTGAGATACCGGCCGAAATGTTGGAAAGAGTATGCCAAAATTGGACTAAGCGGATGGACCATTTGAGGCGCAGCCGCGGCCACATTTGCATGAAATAATCTTCAAACATTAAATTATATCGACCCAACTATCGATCCAAATAAATATTTCATGCATTTTTCTGAATTTTATGTGTTTTTTTACTTTTTACTTTCCGATAGTTCTTATAAAATCACCCATTATATATATTTTTTTGGTACCCTCTATCAAAATCAGTCGTTAGAACTTTGCTATTTTAAAAAATTGATTTTGTTGTAGAGTACTATTCTTTACTTAAATTCTTGTTAATTTTTAAGGTATCGTGTTCCTCAACGTGAAATGGAGAGACGTAATAATGATCGTACGGCTCCATTGCGTACACCCACCATGGCTGGTGGTCTATTTTCAATAGATAAAGACTATTTTTATGAAATCGGTTCCTACGATGAAGGCATGGACATTTGGGGCGGCGAAAATTTAGAAATGTCTTTTAGGGTAAGTCCCATTGACTTGTTCTTTTTTTTGTCTAATGTAACACGTATCATAGTTTATATAATTTTTCTATTTTTTTTATTAATTCTTTTTTTCAACACTTATTATTTTTTGTTTGTTTTATTTTTCTTATATATATTTGGTATTTTTTATAATAATTATTTAAATTGAATATATTTCTTTATTTTATTTTTAAAAACAAAACCTAATTTCAAATAATGAAAAAAAAATCTGAAATATAAAAATATTTAGATTTGGCAATGTGGCGGAATTTTAGAAATTATACCATGTTCCCATGTGGGTCATGTGTTTCGCGATAAATCCCCTTATACGTTCCCGGGTGGTGTAGCCAAAATTGTGTTGCATAATGCTGCACGTGTAGCCGAAGTCTGGCTGGATGAATGGCGCGATTTTTACTATGCAATGAGCACAGGTTCGATATTTGTGATATTTTTTGTTTTCTTTTATCTACTTTAAAATGCATACTCGTATACCACTCGATTAATTTGTAACACAACAGACTAATTAAACGTATATAACTTTTGATTTTGAGCTTTAATATTTTAATTTTTCGATTATTTTGTTTGATAATGAATTGAAAATCTTTGAATCAATTATTCAGGCGTGTTCTGTATTCTATGCTAAATAAAAATGTGTGGACTTGTCATAAATAGCATTCTGACTATAAATATTAATATGTAACAACAATCATTTGATAACTCTGAACATTTTAATTCTGCATGGAATACAGAACAGGGATAATATTGGTTGCAACTAATTTTGAACTAATTTGTTAAAACAGTTCGGGGCTGGTGCTAAAGAAATATTGAAAAGAAACTTTAAACCTTTGCAATTGGATATTTGGGCTAGCTCTTCGCTCTATGGAGCTTTCTTAAAAAAGGGGAAAAAACTTCCCTTCAACGGCAATAATCTATAAAAATATTTGCCATAAAATTCTATTATAAGTATTCAATGATACCAGAGCTCCAAACTCAAAGGACTAATTTCGTACTTATTCAAAATTAGTATTAAAATATCCCACAAAACAAGATTTTATGAGTCGAATTTGTATTAAAAATATGTGTTGCGTACAATTTCTGTTAGAGGTGACCAAAAAAGAAAATATACGTGCAACGGTATTTTGAAATTTACGTCTGACTTTTGTTTTATGGGGAGGTAAAACTCCCTACTTCTTACACATTCTTATAGCGAATTGATATAGGAAACCTTATAATCCGTCCATTTTGGGTAGAGATGTGCAAATGTCGTGAATTTTTCGTGTCAGGCGTGATTCCCGCGTGACTCACGCGTGATCGAGATTAAATTAAAAAAATAATCAAGCAATCGTGCGTGAGCGTGATTTACAAATTAAATTACGTGTGTGATCGTGCGTGATTTTAAAAATGTAATTTTCACGCACCCACGAAATTACATTTCGTAGCTTGCTGAAAAAAATTTTCTCTTTACCCCTACAATATTTTGATTTAATTTGCGAATTTTATACGACATTTCTGATAAGTTTCTAATTTTAGATTTGAGTTTTCTGCGACATGTCGAAAATTCCTTAAAAGATTCGTCAGAATTCGTAGAGAGTTTCGGCAAAGTTTTTAGAAATTTCTCAGACAAAGAGGTTCGTTTTCTTGTTAACCACTTATATGGACCGTCTTCGAATACGAATTCGGCATCTTGTGCAGACTTTCTGCCCCCTACTTCGGACCGAAAGTACGTGTGTCGACAGCAAAAGAAACCCAGTGAACCTTTTATGTCGACATGTCTGACATCAGGAAAAATATGTTTGTAAGCTGAAGACAACCCAGCACACAAAAAGTCAAAACGTTTGAAATACGATATATCGCTTATTTACTAAAACAGCGGACACAAAGACTTTGTCTTCTGTGTAATACGAATTTTTACGAAATATTTTGCAAATGTGGTACATAAACTAATATTAGAAGTTACATAACTTTCATATTTAATAAATGACAGCCTACAAATATACACCAAATGAAAGCTTGGAAGGTTCCCTATAAAATAAAATATTGAGTACCTCTATATTGTCAAGTCTTTAAGATAGCGGTGTTTTTACTTAAAAAGCCAGGCGAAAAATGCTTAAAATACCATTTCACTCATAATGGGTTAATGGCTTTGAAAATATTGAAAGTAATTCATACAATAGACGCATACATTTTAAAATGAAATCTACTCCAGCATGATTTAATATATTATTTAATATATAAATAAAGGTACATAAGCTTTTTTAATGTAACACTGACGATTATGTGTTAAAAATAAAGAACGAAAATACTGTTTATACTCTCTTCATACAAACTGATGTATCGGAATTGTATGGTGTTTTGCATAAAATATTTGAAAAATAATAGGAATTATAACTTTTTCAAGAAATTGTTGTAGTTCGCAGTTATGTGTATTGAGCGTTACTCATTTTTAGCATGCTTCAATATTCAGTTTAATTAATAAATTAACAACGTAGGGTGGCACTTCTAAATATTTAAAAGTTTTGCGAACTTTGTTAAATAGTTTAAATTCCAAAAAGTTTCATCAATCAATAATAATGTATTGTAGTTTTTTAATTTAATTGAAATTTTTTAGTGTGGTATAAATAAGGAGTTTATGGTAAAACTTATCGAAGATTATACATCTGAATTGTTTTAAATTCAAATTATAGTGGGTTCTAAAAAATATTAAATTCGTAAGAAAATATATGGAGCATTACGTTAACAAAATTCTTAAATATAATTATCTATAAATTTTAGGGTGGTAAAAAGTTAACAGCAGCGGAAGGGCAGAAATGATATGGAGAGCATTATCCGTTCAGAAATTTCTGCTTTGCTTTCAAAAAGTCATTCCCAGAACAACCGTGAAAGCAAATGTAACGCTCAATCCACAAAAATTAAAAAAAAAATCGAAAAATTTTATTTTATATTAGGATGCATTGAATGAGTGAATGAGGCGAAAACTATAACATCTCCTCATATTTCTATTAATTAACTTGGTAAAGTTAAAAAAAGAAAATGAAAATCCCAAAATGTACACTCACAATGGGATAATTTTTCAAAAACTCGTTTTCATATGAACACTAAAAAATTATTAAAACTTTAATGTTCGATTTGTGTTTTTGTGGGATATAAAAACAAATAAATATCGTGAAAGCTTAAGCTTTTGTAGTGCGTGAGCACGCGTGACAAAATCAAATTTGATCGTGAGCGTGCGTGATTGTGAGAGTCTTAGAATTTGCTGTGCGTGAGCGTGCGTTAAAAAAATATTTTTTTCGTGATCATGCATGATCGTGAGTGAAAACTCACTCACGCGCACATCTCTAATTTTGGGTACAAAGTGAGTTTTGCGTTTTCATGTAAAACACGAGGAAATTTTTTGTGGAGCATTTTAACACTGTTAACTCTTCGTAGTATGAATCTTTTTTATGCCTTTCATGGAATAAGGGAGCAAAACTCCTCTTAAGCAGCGATATAGTGGGTTGAAATGGCCTTCAAAAATATTTCTCATAGAATTGTATTGTAAGTATTCCAAAACAACAAAACAGAAAATTGAACTTGAACGCCAGAAATAAGCTAAAAATTGAAATGTTATGCAGTAAGTTTGCAGCACGCAATACCCCAACCCCAAACTGTTTTATCGATTACAAAAGATATTTTCATATCAACTGAATTTATTTAATAAAGCATTTTTTATTTTATAATTACTTAAATTTGTATTTTTTTGTATCAAACAAAATATTAAATGCACCTAAATTGTTGTAACAAGATTTGTTTTTTCTTTCTTATTGTTTGTAATTCAAAATAAATGTGGTTGAATTTTGTGCTCATACAGATTTTTTAAATGTCGATTTATTTTTTCCAAAAATTGCAAGTAACTAAAACTTGAAACACATTTTTTTTAACTTAAATACATACTCTACATACTTCTATATTGTGTGTGTTAAAACAAAGCAAAATAAAAAAGGGAAGCAAAAAAAGTATTTAATGTTATTAATAAACTAAAAAATCATTTGTTTTATGCTTAAAACAACAGCAAATAAATCCACTAACAACAACACATTGCTAATAATAAATAATGATTATTCAAATTGGTATTAAATTGAAGTTTTTTAACAATAATTTTAATTATATCTTATTTAATTAATTAAATTGTTTTTATGTTTTAATAGTTTTTAGTTGCTATTTTTTTTATTAATAATTTTAGTTTGTTTTGTATCATTTGCTATTTGGTTAACTAATTTATTTATAATGATTAATTTTAATTAATTTATTCATAATAACCATTATTTTGATTTATTGAAATATTTATTTTCAAGATATTTTAAGATAATATTGAAAAAGTAAATGCTTGATCCCTTTGGAAGTTAGATTGTCATATTTTAGAAATAGTGTTTTTATGACATCAGTAATTCAATATTATTTATTACATATGCCATAAGAACTGCGATCCAAAGGATCTTTTGTATAGCTTATAGTTCAACATACAGATTATGAGATAGGAGCAAATGTTCTTTTAACGTTAAAGTTTCTTTTATAAACTTTTGCCATAACTAGACAAAATTTTGAAGATTAAAGCCTAAGAATGAATCGTGTCTACAAATTTTTTTATTATTAAAAAACCAAATGTTTCAAAAATATACACGATGAAATTTGCAATTTTATAAAAATAAAATTTTAGAATTTGCTTTTCTTTTTCAGAAATCGATTTTGTTGTACGAAAGAAAGAATTCTTTTGATATCGTGGGACAGACATTTATTTATTTCTATGATTTTTTTTTTATTTTCGATGTTAGTTCTTTTTTGACGACGAATACATTTTCGGAAATTGTTTACCCAAATGAGGCAGCACTAAGAAGAAATGTAATATTATTACCAAATAATAGGAACCACAGGACATAATAATAATGGGCGTAGCACTGCCCACTTTTTTAATCATGAAGTAGTATTCGAACATAAGCTTAATATGTGTGCAAAGTTTCTTAAGAATCGGTTGAGCAGAAGTAGTTGAAAAGGAATGTGTATTTAGTTAGTATGGGCGTGACCCAGCCCACTTTTCAACGGGACCAATCTGGAATTACATATTTTTAAATAAAGAAAAAAATTCGAAATCGTTTTCTTAATGGCAGAGTTTTGAGGAAACGTACATGAAAAAGTCGGTTTAAAAAATGATTTAGGCTATTTCTATATTAAGGTAACGATATGTATGTATGCATATTTAGGGATTTAAAAAGATGTGAATTTTTTCTGTGAAAATTTTTCAAATCTTCATTTTGATATTTCAGAGGAATAAAATATGGAAAATGCCTATAAATCTGCACTTCTAGCAACAGTGACTACGCTGCGACTAGGTGCTACCTCACCCAGATAGGTTTTAGGTTTACCTACTTCCCATACGAAAGAATTTTCTTCAAAAATTCTGTGAACTTCGACATTAATCCTATGAAGAACTTCATTAAAACTCAACCAACGCCACGCCTCATTGGATTAATGAATCAAGTTTCTTTGAACTTATTTTAATGAAAGTTGTACCAAATATATCAAATAATTTCATTGATCCTAAGTAAAAATTTCGCTAAACTAATGAAAGTATTTCATTGTTTTAATGAAATTACAGTTGAACTTTTATATCTTGAATCCTTCTATAAGTTGAAGCAAGGCTCGTAGAAAAACGTTCTTAAATTTATTCCATAATTTAAAATTCGCCATAATTTGAAGTGTATTCTTAAATTTATTAACTTAAATTGTTTTGATGTCTATTTCAATAGAGTTCCATGTAACAATTACGTACGATAGATACGACCGCTCACAGTATCGAACTCAGTCATTTGGTTTTCATTATGTATTTGCTTTACTTTACGTCTCCACCTAACTTGAAATGCTCTTGTAACTTGAAGTTATGACTGCGTTGTTAAAACATATGCACTAACAATTATGTTATAACTTGAAAAAAGCATTAACATTAACTTTAAGTTAATGTTAAAGTTAGTCATTTTAAGTTAGGTGTTTTTACTTACTGGCACTGTCTTAACTACTTCAGCCATTTTAGTGAGAAGTTCACTAAATAAGTATGTGAAATAATTTCAACGTTATCGCTATTGATGAAATGTATTATTTTGTATTTTTTTTATGAGAGAAAAGATACATATATGTGATTTATTTCATTTGTCTTTCATAAATGCAATGAAATTTTTCATCAAAACTATGAAACCGTTTTTCATCAAAGCTATGAAATCGTTTGCCTGTTACGTACAAAATGCTTTGTACGTAACAGGCAGCCACGTAAACCATGAAATACGTTTCAATGTAATTATGCCATTCAAAAATTTTACATATTTTAATTTTAAAGATTATATATTTCATGATTTTTAAAATATTTTGTAAAAATTTAGAGAGGTTCCCATATAATTACAATTGTTCAATTCACAAGCTCAGTCGTATGTCTTATCGTTTAAAAAAAGACGACGAAACTTGCTTATGTGCTTGTGAACAGACAAATTTGTTGTATCGTTATTTTGTCGTATTTTATATGTTAATTCAATGTAGTCGGTTCATTTTCAGTAAATAACGAAAAACGAATTTTCTTATTATTTACAGGTTTAAAGATTTCTTTAATACAATTAGCAAGTTTTCGCTAATTTGCGATGTTTTTTTTCGCGATTTTTGTCGTTTTTGACTGTGCTGGCGATTTCTAATCAATTTTAGGGCTTGTTTCCGATTTTGCAACTTCTCGCGAATTTTTGCAAAGTTCGCGATAAAATCGACTTTTTGCAAATTTTCAGCTTCGCTTCAATTCGCAAGCTTTTGCGAATTTTCGCTATTTACGCGATTTTTACCAAATTTTTTCCATTCCTCACAGTTTTAGCGATTTTTAATCAAAATTATTGCTTGTTTGAAATTTTGCAATTTTTCGCGAATTTTCACTTTTTTTTCGCGACAGGCGTAATTTTCCCAATTTTTTGGCTTTCTTACATTTTTAAAGTGTTTTAATCAATATTACGCTTTGTAATCTTTAAAACTTTAGCAAGTTTTTCCAAATTTTCATAATTTTCGCGTTTTTTCCCGAGTGTTTGACTTTCCTTACAATTTTCGGGCTATTTTAAAATATTAAAATTTTTCGCGAATTTTCGACATTTTTGCGATATGGTTGATTTACTCCAAGTTTTTGACATTATTAGAGCTCGAGTCACTTTTAATCTATATCAAACCTTGATATCAATGTTTGCATTTATTTACTTCTGATTTTGCAAATAATCATAATTTTGCGAAGTGTTTTGAACAACTCTTCTGCAAGCTGTTATAGCTGGTTCCCATTCTCTACTTTATATTTGTTTACAAATTAATCTAACAAATAAAATATTCCCAGACAATACAACCATTTGGAAAACATATAAAAATCAATCGTATAATTATAACGCAGTTTAGTATGGAAATGGCTAACAACAAAAATACAATATTGTATAATTAGGCGATTACACAACACATACGACGTTAATACGAGCTTGTGAATTGAACAAATATGTTGTTGTCATAAATCCAAAGAAATTTTCTAACGAAATTATGGAAGCTAATACAATATTCGTAATATTTCACATATACATACTACATACATACATATTGCCAAATATTTCAGTAGAATTGTGAAAAAAATCTAACGAAATTGGAATCTATTGGAATTGGAAATTGGATCTATTAACCATAATTCGTTGGTGTTAATATTTCTTTTTTTTTAACTTTTAACTTTCAAACGTAACAGAAAATTTCAATTATATGGCAATCAAACTCATGTAAGGATCGTTAATATTTAACAACTAATGCTAAGCTTGTTTTTAATTTAATATAGTAGCTTCGTTTAATATTTCTATGCTAATTTTAAAAATATATATTCTTTTTTTTCTTTTATTTTATTCCTATTTCCTCATTTCTAAAATCATCCTCATAAACTCTTCTCTTATAAATAAAATTAATAACAAAAACGTAACTAACTTAAAAACCCCCAAAAAAATAAAATAAAATAAAAACAAATTTAATTCATCTTTGGGATAACGCGCAATGTAACATTAGGTATGGATGTGTGGCGGTGTTTTAGAAATTGCTCCATGTTCACGTGTTGGCCATGTTTTTCGCAAATCAACACCATATACATTTCCTGGTGGTACAACGGAAATTGTTAATCATAATAATGCTCGTCTGGTTGAGGTTTGGCTGGACGATTGGAAAGAATTTTACTACAGTTTTTATCCAGGTTAAAAATGTTTACTAATAAATTAAAAAGAAATTAAAATGTTAAATAATTTTAAAATTTTATTGGTTCTTTCTATAAATATACATACCTTTAACATACATATACATACTCGTACAAACATGCATACAATAAATAATACTCGTGTTTCATATACAATTTATCCTTTGGAGTTAAATGCGTTTAATCATCATGTTTCTTTGTTGAAATAAATGTGACTCATTTTTCCATTTGTCCTTTTTAGTATTTTTTAAATTTTGCGACCTCTTTAGTTGCTTTAATTTGAAATTTTATCTAGTTGTTTATAAATAAATAATTAGCTGGTGTTGGTTTATATATATTGTGCCTTTTTAGTCCTTTTTTTTATCATAAATATGTTTAAGTTATTAATAATTAATTTGGTTGCATGCTGTCTTAATGTGTATTCTTGTGTTTTATATTTTGTTGTATATGTACTTATTTTGCACACATCCTAGTTTATCCTTGTGTGATGATGTCCTTTTTATATCAGCCAAACTCACATCATTCCAACAAACACATGAGCACAAAAGCAAACGCTTATTTTGTTTAATTTTCTTTAAATTTCAGCAAGAATATGCACATGCTTACAAAATATGTAAATTAAGAAAATGAATCCTATGCAAAAAAAGTAATAAGTCGTAAATCACTGAATTTAAAAAAAATCAATTTTTTGCTCATAACTTTCTTATTAAGGGATCAAATTGAAAAACATTTTTTTTTAAATTATTGTTTTCAGATGTTTTTTACAAATATTCCAAGTATTTTTAAACCCCGACCAAAAACGGCTGTGTTATAACTCTGTCGTAATTTAAGTTAACTTAAATCTAACTCGTGGCTAATCAGATATAAGTGACAGCTGACTAAAAACTAACTCATTTTTATCTGAAATGCTATTCAGTTTTTCAACGTAATGTAATGCGTACGGGGGAGATACTTCCCGTAGATCTAGAAAAGTGTTTAAGAATCACAAAAAATACAAACAATTACTTTTGAGAGTTTTTATACAAACATACGAATTAGAAAACTTTTTAAGCATAATGGTTGAAATCTATTAATGAGTTGGCATAAGCACCAATAAAATACAACCATATCGAGTGGATTAACCCACAGCAAATAAAAATTTTTGATAAATTTAGGCCCCTATTATGATTTACAACTCAACTAGGTTGAGTTGTTAATGCTCCGACCCAACTCAGCCATTTTTTTTTTGTATTATGATTCACAACTAATTTTAGTTGTGTTCGAAAAAAGGTTCTTATCTACACTCTCTGTTTTTTGAAACCATAGCAGCCATCACAAAATATTTTAAATATTTTTAGTTTTGGCCTCACTATTTTCTCTTGAGACTTTATATTTTATGGATATGGCAACAATGTGGGTTGACAAATGGGATAGATTGGCGCCTAAAAGTACGATTTTATCGCCCCTATTATGATTCACAACTAAATTGATAGTTGAGTCGTAGTCGTCAAATTCATATCATGGAATACAACTTCATCAAAGCAATTGTCTCAGTTTTTTATCAGTTGTATTTTGGGTTTTATTTCAACTATTGTGTTACTTTTAATTACTTTTAAAATGGTACTTTTAGGCACCAATCTATCCCATTTGTCAACCCATATTGTTGCCATATCCATAAAACATAAAATCTCAAGAAAAAATAGTAAGGCCAAAACTAAAAATATTTAAAATATTTTGTGATGGCTACTATGGTTTCAAAAAACAGAGAGTATAGATAAGAACCTTTTTTCGAACATTTTTTCGAAGACAACTAAAATTAGTTGTCAATCATAATACAAAAAAATGGTTGGAGTTGGGTTGTAGCATTGACAACTCAACCTAGTTGAGTTGTGAATCATAATATGGGCCTAAAAGTAATTAAAAGTAACACAATAGTCGAAATAAAAACCAAAACACAACTGATAAAAAACTGAGACAACTGCTTTGATGAGTTGTATTCCATGACATGAATTGGATAACTACGACTCAACAACTATCAATTTAGTTGTGAATCATAATAGTGCCCTTAATATCTTTTCACTCTTCTATATATCAATAAATTTTGTTTTAATCTTTAAATTGATTTAATATAAAATCGTGTAAATTTTAAAACTAAAAATTTTTATAAAGCATTTACATATGTATGTATTATGTTCATATTTCATTATAGACATTTTTTCTATATAAGATTCATTTTTATACATATTTATGTATGTATATATCTTGTTGTTTAATGACTCGCGTTTCTAAAATACATTTGTAGAAAAATGTAATTAAATGCACTCAAAATTTCAAGTTTTTACAGCACTAACATCCACATACACATTACAAAAAAAAAAATTTTTTTTTAAGAATTTTGATTTCAATATTATATATTCCAATTGTTAATTTAAACATTTCCATCTTCCCTTATTAAAACCATTAAAGGTGCTCGCAAAGCTTCCGCTGGAAATGTTGATGCACGTAAAGAGCTACGTGAACGCCTTAAATGTAAATCTTTCCGTTGGTATTTGGAAAATATTTATCCAGAAAGTTTAATGCCATTAGATTACTATTATTTGGGAGAAGTAAGTATAAGAAAATTAAGAATAATAAAGAATGAAAATATTATTGGCTTTTTCCGTTTGTAGATACGAAACGGTGAAACAGAAACCTGTTTAGATACGATGGGTCTTAAATATGGTGAAAAGATTGGTATGAGTTATTGCCATGGCTTGGGAGGCAATCAGGTTTTCGCCTACACAAAACGGCAACAAATAATGTCCGATGATTTGTGTTTAGATGCATCAGACAAAAAGGGTCCAGTAAATATGGTGCGGTGTCATAATATGGGCGGTAATCAAGAGTGGGTCTATGATGCAGAGGTAAGTTGTTAAATTTTAAGTTTTCAAATTTAATATCGCATCATTTTATGATATTGCTAATACATAAATAAGGAAAGCAACTAACTGCCTGTTTATCTAAAGCCACTAACTACACGATGCGACGTGACACAGCACGACAAAATATTTGCATTGATTCTTATGGAGTATATCGCATTGAGCGGCATGTCCGTCACATATATAATTCAGTTGCCGCTTAGTACGATATGCTCTATAAGAATTAATATTTTGTCGTGCTGTGTCGCGTCGTGTCGCCCAGTGCGTTAGTACCTCTAATGCGAAAGAAAATTTATTTCGAGCTTCATATTTAAAACCAAAAAAATCTTAGTTCTTTTTGTTAAGAAAATTAATTAACAATGTGAAAAGTCATTAAAAAAATTACGTTTATCAGGGTTGTTATGGAATCTGATTGCTGTCAGAATCAGAATTAAAATCGACAGAAAAGGGAAATTGGTGTTATAGAAAACGATATTGTCGATTTCGTGTTCGAATCAGAATTGTTATCAGAATTTGGTCGTTTTTAGGGTTCCGTAAGGGTCCTATTGTTTTCGCTACGCTGCCCGTCTATCTGTCTGTTCGTCTGTCTGTCACAGCTTTTTTTCTCGGGAACCGTAAGAGCTACGGACCTGAAATTTTCATAGAATATGTAACACTTTGGCCGCTACAACAACAAATATCTGACAGTTAAAAATTAAAGGGTGTTCTAAAGGGAGCAACTAAACATGTTGAAAAACTAACGTACTATACAGACACTTATATATAGACACTTTAAATTTTCAAAGTAAGTGTTAATTGGTGTATTCTGTAGAATAGACTACATCAATTAACACTGATATTTAAAACAATAAAAATTAAAGGGTGTTCTATAAGGTAATGTAATTTTGGCTATGCAATTTATACAATTTGCTGTATCTTGGAAACCGTAAAAGACAAGCTCATGAAATTTAAAAAAAATGCTAAAAATAAAAAATTCCAAAATTAAAAAAAAAATTAACGAAAAATCGCCAAAATGAAAAAAGCGCTTAAAGGAAAAAAACACCAAAATTAAGAAAATCGCTAAAACGCAAAAATCACTAAAACTAAAAAGATCGGAAAAAACTAAAATAACCACCAAAAAGCACTAAAACTTAAAAAAAATCGCTAAAACTAAATATATCATCAAAATCGAAAAAATCGTCAAAAATTGAAAAAATTACAAAAACTAAAAAAATCGCAAAAAACCTAAAAAATCCTCAAAACCGAAAAAAGCGCAAAAACTTAAATAAATCGCTAAAACTAAAAATATCCTTAAAAAACGAAAAAAAACGTTAAAACAAAAAAAACGCCAAAACCAAAAAATCGCCAAAACTTAAAAAAATCTGCAAAAAACGAAAAATCGTCCAAAAAGAACGAAAAATCAGCAAAATTAAAAAGCGCCAAACCGAAAAAATCGCCAAAAACAACGAAAAAAAGTTAAAAAATAAAAAAAAACTGAAATTAAACAAAAAAGCTAAACGGAAAAATTGCCCAAATGAAAAAAGGGCAAAAACCAAAAGGGATATATGTATGTGTATTCGTACGGAACCCTTCGTGTGTGAGCCAAAGTCGCACTTAATTTATTTATTTCAGTAGTATTCCGATCAAATGGTAGCTGGCAGAATTAAAGTTTTCTTTTGCTTTTTTTATTATTTTTTGTTGCTTTAAACGGTTGAATGTTTATGCACAATGTAAATAAAATTAAATATTTATCAAATGGAATACAAATAAAACAACAAATAGATAAATATTGCAATAATTGGATTTTATTTTCTTAACAAATATTCTTTGTACCAAATTGCACAAATACTCGGCAACTTGGTAACAATGTTGCCATGATCTGGGAAAAAGAGACCAAAACAGCTTTTAAAAATTGTAACCCGCATTATATAGAGAAATTTCGATGCTAAAAGGCGAAAGTTTATCCCCGGAAAGCTTAAAACGGCAGCGCTGCTCGTTAAAATGATAATAAAAAATGTAAACAAAATAAAGCAGCTAATTCGAACATGGTTTTCGTTTATTATCGAATTAAGGCAAAACCAAGACGGTTTCATGACACCAATTCAAATGAGAATTGATTTTCAATTCTGATAAATGACAATTCCGACTTGGATTCCTTAACAATCCTGTATGTCTTGTTTAAACAGGCGCGCATCCGGCTTAAGCTTTTGGAAGGGAGAAGTTTTAAACAAAACATACCATTTTGCAAATTTTCTTTTAGAAACACAATAGAAGAAATTGGGTATATTTTATTAGTTTTGCAAGGGCAAAATATCACCTTTTCCCTCCCCTGAATACGCGGCTGTGTGTTTAAATAATTGTTTAATAATTAATATACACATTTTTAATTTCCAGAACAAATCTATCAAACATACAAATACTGGCAATTGTTTGCAAAGACCATCACGGGAAGATCCCACGACACCGCTATTACGTCCATGCGTCTACAGTCATGGCCAGCAATGGCTAATGGAATCGAAATTTAAATGGCAAGCTCATTAGTTGTAGTTGTTAATTGAGTTTTATAAAACTTTAGCTAGTTTATAATTTTATAGAAATTATTATGTAATTTGTATTTAAAAAATATGTATGTATGTATCTTCAAATTATTTTTGAAATTTTAAAATTTTTTATTTTCTCTTTTTGGTTTTTATTTATTTATTTTAAAGTTTTTAGTAAAAAGAAAGATCTTGAGACAATTGGAGACGAAGTAAAAAGCAATTCTCTTAAAAGTTATTATAAATATTTTCAAAAGAATTGAAACTCTTTTAAATTCATTTAAAAGTATTTTTAGGGTGTACAACATTGATCAGAAGGACGGCCTTGTTCATAAACGGTTGTTAACTGTAAGGTATTCTCTAAATCATTTAACCCTCTAACTCTTCTCTATATCGGTCTTTTTGTACCTTTCTTGGAAAATGGACAAAAAGTACTCTTAACATCGATATAGAGGGGTGAAATGGCCTACAAACATATTTGTCATAAAACTCTACTATAAATCAAAGCTGCCCAAAAATAATGTGCAGCTGTATTGCTGAGAGAATTTTGAAGTACAGTAGTAACACGATAAAGTAAACGCAAAGATTTTCAATAAATTTTATCACAAGATATTATGTTGGTCGTAAAAATGTAGAATAAATAAGTTCACACTGATTTTGCTATTTTTTTACTGGGTAAAATGGAGAAATTAATATCCTTGCTATAAATGTTCAAAGACTTTAATTGAGAGGCTTGGTGCAATAACTCGGCAAGCCACAAAAACAAAATATTGAATAAATCGACTTTTAAGTTTAAACAAAATTTAAAATAGTATGGTTTTTGTAATTTTCTACTTTAAATATGCAGAATAACTATTTGGAAAATACTAGAATTTATCCAATAATTTCTCTACGATACAAAGCTACGATACATAGCAAGAGAATGAGCACATAAATCCAATTTTTGATAACATGTGGCTTATCGAGTTATTGCACTAAGCCTCTCAATTCAACTTGAACATTACAAATAAGGTAAAACTTAAAATGTGTTTAAGGGTTAATTTCCAGCTTCCTTTTGTATGGTGACTTATAGTGAAATTTTATGTAAGACATATTTTTAATACAAAATCCTGTTTTGTGGGATATTCAGCACTAATTGTAAATAATTACGAAACTAACGCTTAAACACATTTCAGTTTTAACTTATTTCAGGCGTTCAGGATAAATTTCGAGTCTTGGTGTCTTTGAAGACTTATAGTAGAATTTTATGACAAAGGACATTCTAGCCCGCTATGTCGCTGTTTGAAAAAAGTTTTCTATGCATTTTCATGAACGATGCAAAAAATCTATACAGCGAAGTGTTTTAAAGGGTTAAAATATTCTACAAAAATTTTCCTCGCAGTGGTGCGGGGGTACTTTAACTCTCTCTAAAAAGGTCAGACATAAACTTTCAAAACGCGGATAGACGTATATATTTATTTGGTACGTCTTCCAGAATCAGTCGGTTTGCTTTCCAAAACAGAAAAAAAGTTACAACCGTTAATGTTATATGGAATGTGATTGTCAGAACATGAGCGATAAGCTACAAAATTTAATTTTTCATGTTAAACTGTACCGCTATTATTTTGTAATATTTGATTTTTTTTCGAAAACTTTTTGCATTAAAAATTGTAAAACCATCCTTTCAACTTCAGTTATGGTATTTTATTAAAATATAAAATGTTCAAATTATTATTTCAATATTATTTAAATAATATAAAGTTAACTATGGCATTTGTTATTTATCTTTTATTATCTTGTTTCAAAAAAGACTCTGCCATTCTATAGAGTGTTTTTCTAGGGACGGAGTACATTAAATTTAAGTAAAATACAGAAATTTGTTTGAAATACCGATGAAATAGGCTGTAGTATTTTAATTCTCGAAATGTAACGCAAAAACCAAGAACTTTCATGTCGGAAATCAGTGTTAACTAGTGCTTGCAAAGTAATGATTAGTGTATCAGAGCTGTGAAATATTGCAATCAATTTTATTGCTAGTTTTTTTCAATCAAAATCGTAAATTTGATTTCATGATTTCAATTTGAAATCATGAAATTAATTCAATAAAAATGATTGCAATCAATTTTTTGAAATTAATTTCTATATTAATTCATTGAAATCAAATCCAGTAATTGAAAAATTTAATCAGCATCGAAATCATCGTTCGATTCAAATGAAACTCTTTCTTCTAGAAATAAAACTTACTCTAATAATTAAAAAAACAATGCATGAAATGGCTAACAAATCCACGTTTTGCTATGTCTTTATATTATTTTTGTTGGACTTCCGCTATAATTGTGATTTCAGGGCTATTGATTGAAATCATATGATTTCAACAAAAATGTAATTGCAATCAAATTGATTGCATTCAATGATTTTAAAAAAAAATTACTTTAAAACTATTGCAATCACAAAAGATTGCAATTTTTACAAGATTTCATTTTTAAATCTGAAATCATTTTGAAATCAAAGAATGGAATCAATTTCGTTGAAATCTTTTTGATTGCAATCACAATTGATTGCACTTTTTTACAGCTCTGGCGTGTATCGAGTGCTTGCTATCTTTTTAGGGTACTCAATACTGAAAAGTAGTTATTCGATTCTTTCTGGATAGTTTTTTCTATTACCAAAACGAATGGTCGAAAATGTAAGGTCGAAACGTTTCCATTATGTTGTAAATGTTTTTAAGCTCGAATTTTCGTAATAAGTTTGATGTTTTTATTGTTTTGTTTAAATTATGTGTGCATCTTCTTCGAAAATAAAATGCGCGCCATATTTCTTTCCTTACCCTACGTCTTCACAAGCCATCGACTTGAACATGACATGAACATGACGCCGGCAGAGCAACTGTAAAAAATTCATCAACTTCTTTGTTGTGGTGAATACGTATGATGTCCATGTTCTGCCTTATCAATGCATTTATTTTGTTGTAGAGATGGAATATTTACCAATTTGGTTCTGCCTCTTTTCTTTCTATTGAAAATGGTTGTTGACGGCGAATGTTATGGCGAACATTGATGCTCAGCCATATGTTCGGGCATCGATGTCAGAGCATGGACGAAACATGGACATGAGCGGTCTACATTAGCCATATGCGATGTTCGACATGATGTTCATACCAAGTTCATGGCTAATGTAGAGCCCCAGTTATGTGGCCGCAGAATACTGAAATTTCTCGCAATTGTCAATCACCGTAAATGGATGACCCAAAGTTGCATTTGTAATCATAGAGGAAGCGCAGTGTTGTACAAATAAATTTCGACATGTAGCAAAACACATATTTTAGCTCACAACGCGTGTATGGAAACGCACTGTAAGCGTTAAAAGTATCGAGTACCCAAATTAAAAATATTGAGTAACCAAAAGTAGCAGAAATTGCCAGCACTAGTGTTAACACTTAGAAGTTCTCCGCTTCCGAAAAGAAACACCCGACACCTAAGCATTAATGACTCTTTATATATACATAATTTATTTTTATTAATAAAAAAAATAAGAAAAACGTCTTCCCTACAAGATTTATTTTAATTTTTTATTTCCTTTTTTAATATTTTCCTAAATAAGAGAAAATTGTGTATAAAATAATTAAAGCTAGTTTTAACTATTTTTAAATCCTTAAAATAATTTAACAAATAACTAAATGAATGAATTCATTAATGAATGAAAATGTGAATGTATTTTAAATAAAAATACATTATTGCTAAAAAGTCAACTATAATTTTATTTCAATTATTAACTCATGACTTTAATTAAATTTGCTATTAATGTAAAATTTTAAGTTTGGCTACATTTACAAGATGACTTTTTACGAAAAAAAAAATAGTATATATATAGGGAATGTGCAGAAGCTAGAGTTATGCCATTTTTATCCTGCCTGCATTTCTGCACATCCTATCGACAAAAAAATTCCTTCAAAAAAGTCATTATGCAAATCTAGTTCTTTTTTACGATTATTGTTAGAAATGTAAACATGCTTATAGTACATTTACACTTGAGTAAAATCTAATAGATTTTAATTGAAATCTTTACTAAAATCTATACCGTTTACACCCAAGCAAGCTCTTTTGATATTTTTCAGGATTTCCATAACAAAAATAGCTAACTGATAGTTTTCCTATCAAACTCCATATAAAAAAATAACCCAACAAATGCAAAACAGCTACTGCAGGCACCTTTTAAAGCAAAAATCTTTCACAGCCTGGTTTTGTAGTACAGTTTGAAAAAAATTATAGTTGCATCACTAAATGAGTCGATTTTGTTTTATATGGGAAATCTAGTAAAAAATAACTTGATTTTGCTCGGAAAGTAATTGTATAGTCTATTGTTACATTTTCGGGTAGTATATTTTAATATACCAAACCATTTTGCCAACGCTACAATGCAAGAACATTTGCACAATTTTTTGAATAGGGCTATTGTATTGCTAGATACCATAGCTTTGTTTGCTACAGAGATTTTGGATAAATTTCAATTTGTCTTAATTTAAAAAATATTTTCAAACTTAACATAAACATTTTTATTTTGTGTCTTACTTACATGGTTACTGCTGTAATCTGTCATTTTACTTTTTTTTTGTTCCAAAAAAATCTGATTTGGAAATCGACACAATTATACTTTTTCATTGTTAATATCATAAAAAAACAAATAGGCATATCATAAGAATTTCATATTAAAAAATAAATTAAAATAACATATTTAGAAAACTTTTAAATTTATTGTAAATAAAATCTTGAATAAAGAAACTCGTAATAGAAATTTTAATGATAAAAATCTTACATACTTTTTTTAATTAAAAAAGAAATAGATCCAACAAGTTTTATGCAATTGGTTTTAAGAAATTTTGAAGCTTCAGTTAGCAAAACTGTTGAGAAAATTTGTGCGGCTAAGACCGATACTACACATTGAGCGGCGATGGAGTTATTACAAAAACTGGAAATATGCCCCAAAAAATGTGTTTTATGGGCATTAAATATGCGCTAAAAACTTAAAAATATGCTTCCAAAATGTAAAAAATATGCTTTTAAAACTTTTATCATTTCGTTTATAATTTATATGATATTCATTTCTGATACCACGAATTATGTACATATATTGGTAGCATGCATAAATGTCCAAGAAAATAACGTCCGCGATATTATTTCCACTTGAAAAAGGAAATAATGTTCATGGGAACGTCGAATAGTGGCTTCGCAGAGTTGTTTTTCTTCCTAGTAAAAAATCTGAACTCTGCGAAGCCACTATTCGACATATCCAGAGAAGAAAATAATTAATGCCGTCCAAAGACCGGCTATCCAGACAATCTTCACTCTGCAGTACTATTAGCATGCCAGCCAGGAATTCCCGGGAACCTGATTTTTTTCATTCCCGGGAAATGCAAAAGGCCGGGAAATCCCAAACCCTAGTCTGGTCAAATAAACAGCCCACGTAGTTAAATAATGCATTTAGAGCTCACAGTAGAAATTTTAGAAAACAATAAAAACTTTTAGTTGGATTTTTTTATAATATAAAAATTTTTCGTGAAATTTTAGTTTTTTTTTCTTATAATTTTGCCCTAGCAGCCAGGATGTCTTCATGAAACGTTGTTCATGAATATTTAAGGCACCCTGTGCAAAGTTTTTTACAGACACCTAAACTCGAAAATTATTTTGAAAATTGATGATTTTCGACCACTGCCAAATGTAGGGTACATGTCCAAAATGAATAAAAATTACCGCTAAATACATTTTTAAAGCATAACCTTTCACCGTGGAAAACGTAAAATTAACATTTCTAAAAAAATTTTTTACAATAATTAAAAAAAATTATGTCCGAAATGTTAATTTATAATTATTTTAAAAATTGTAAAATCGCTTTTTGAAAATTTAACGATTTTTTTTAGTTAAATTTGAAAGTTTTGAGCCCAGACATTTTTTTTAACTTAACGGCTCGCAATATTTCAAAGCTTTGTTCCGTGTGTTCACTTTGAATTTTATCAGCAATTTAATGGTGTGCTATAAGTTAAAAAGCGACAACCATAAAAAATTCGAAGCAAAAAATTTAAATTTTAATTTCGAAGTGAAATATCTCTTAAGGCCAGATTTTGTAAATACAAACGCTTTTTGCGTTTTGAAATTTTTATGGAAAAAAGTTTTTTTTTAAACGTATTTACGTTACTTTTCATACAAACTTGAAACGTTTAGAAACGAAATTTTTTACAAAATCTGCCTATTAAACTACAAAAGATACAAAAATAATTGTTAAAACATTTTTTTTCTTTATTTTGTCTTACAAAATCCAACGCGCTTAAAATTTTACAAATCGGTTAATATTTATGAACGTTACAAGCCGCACAATATTTTTTATACCCGAGGTAGCCAACTTTCACCCCTTGTAGCTCCACCTCTGGTGCACCTAAACACTTCACTAGACTAGGATCTGAAAGCCTGGCTCCTTCTTTGTAACCATTTTAATTTTTATATAAATCCATTCAGTAGTTTAGAAGTTCCATACTTATTATCACTTTTTTTAATTTAGACTACTGTGTAACGTAAGATAGACCTTTAAAATATGTTCTACGATTGCTCGATTTCGTACTAACCAAAAGGTGATTTAACTAGAAATTAATATAAGAAGTTGCATACAATAAATACCGCTCGTACTCTATTTCGTTAAAGAATTTGGTTTAAAGTTGGTGTTCCTATTAGTGAGCGGATATTATCGATAGTTTAGAAATATCGATAGCGATAGTATAAAGGATTAACAAATTGTGTGAGCAACTATAATGGTGGCTAGTCTTGGTGATACGCATTTAAAAATAATAGCCAACTGTGCACAAAGACACATTTAACTGATGAAGTCTTTGCACACAAACTCAGTTCACCTAATGAGCCATAGGAAGATTTTATTGCTATAGATGGTGAGACAGCTGATAAGCGAATGTATTCTGGGATTTTACCAATTATATATTTTGCGACCCTCCCTACACAAACATTGATTGTAGTTAATATAATGACCCAGGGATATTTTAGAGAACTTTAAGAGAATATAACATATCGCACCCTAAATACAAAAGGGTCACAACTCAAAATACTAAAATTTTCAGGAGAGACAAAAAACTGTTTATGTAAAAATGATTGTAATATTTAAAGAAAATATTGTTCCATTATGAAAAAATTCAATATTGAAGAAGGTTCTGCTATACTTTTTTAAATTTTATATTATGTTTGCGAAAATAAAATAAAATTTTGATTTATCACTCTTTAACTGAAATTGTTTCGATATTATCTCAGGTTGTGCCTCTTCAACTGATAATTGAACTCACTTTTTCCAACTAAAGAAGCACAATGCAAAATAATATACCACGAAATTTATCACTTTTTACAGTAATAGAGGCAGAATTGAAAATAAAACTCTTTATGTGTAATAAAAGTAATCAGTTGCTCTTGAGCACATTAACGCAACTCAAAATAATTCTCTTTAGTTCATCGTGCAGAAGCAACACGCTAACATAAAAATAGACATAATTGTTTTTTTCCAGTTAAAGAAGATAGTGATGTGAAAGAAATTTTTGCAGTAGTTAGAGATGTGTACTCTGAATTAATTTATGGAAAAAAGTCAGTTTTGGAAAATTTTGAGTTGTGACCCTTTTGTATTTAAGGTGCGATATGTACATCGGTGTTTCTGATTCTAAACCTACAATTTTTTGACCAATGTAACTAAATTAAATATGAGAAGCTAGGACTCATCTTATAGTTTTCACCTCATTCAATGTATCCTGAAATAAAATGAAATTTTTCGAGTTTTTAAAATTTTTGTGTATTGAGTGTTACATTTGCTTTCGCAGTTCTTCCAAGATTGATTTTTGTGAAATAAATACACTACAAAAATTAGTATAGGGTTTGCCAGGGCTATACATTTACTCTCTAAAAACAAAAAAGTTAAATAATCGCAGGACGAAATTAAAAGTTATGACCACTTTTTCAATTTTGAGTTGCGTTCACATGGAAAAATAAAAAATTGTTATCTTTTAAAAAATTCTTTACAAACATGTATACATAAGCGAAAAGTCCTCTTTCAAATAAAGCTAATTTTAATAAAAATCAATCAACAATGTTAAAAGTTATGTCAAATTCAAATAATTATTCGTAACAAAATACGACCTATTAATACATTCTTCGGCAATATAACAACCCACAAGGAGCTAGAAGCAAACATTTTTGAAAGAAAATCAGGAGGCTTATTCTGAATTACGATGCGAACGCAAGTCAATGCGATGCGCAAATAAAATGCGATGCGAAAGAAATTTGGTATTCTATAAGATTTTCGCATTCGCATTCGAATTTTATTTCAAATCGGGACAACACTGGTCAAAAAATAACAAATAAACGTCAAATTTAAAATTCAAATTTTTTTTTGCTAGTTTGGATTATAAAATCTATCTACTTTAATTTATAAAATAGTTGCGTAATTCAGATTTTAAATTCGAATAAAAAACGAACATCGTAACACAGAATAGCAATTGTTCGCATTTATAATTTTCGAATCGCATTGAATTTCGCATCGCAATTCAGAATTAGGGTACAGATTTTTGTACACAGATAATGTTCTTTATATCGTTTCTACCCTTCAGCTGCTGTTAACTTTTTAACGTCGTTAAATTTATTGATAAATTATATTTAAAAATTATTTTACGTAACGCAAAACAGTCACAACTCAAAATACTTACCGCCTTATAAACGATTAATAAAATTAAAGTTAGTTTAAAGTTCGATTTTTGTATGGGAAACCCGGTTTTATTGTGTACATAATACATACATACGAGTAGTTTAACAACCTTTTATAAATAAAGCTGAAAGTCCATAATACGCATCATACGCTTTTTTGCATAATACGCGTCTGTCAAAAAAGTTGAATCAGAGTGCAGTTGTATGTATAAAGTTACATACAGAGCAGGACGCCTTGACGCATCGAATGCAAAAAGTAGGTCTACTTTTGTAAGCGTCATTAGCGGCGTTCTAACAGGTCAGCTGTTTTTGATAGCCATTGATAATTCTATTTTCAATGCCATTGATGATTATGTTTGTGTAGTGTACTATTTTGCTTTTTTAATAAAGTTTAAAAATATTTGCGATCATAAAATGCCAAAAAAAAAACTTCTGTGTAAAAAGCGTCGGATGTAACTTAAAACGCAGAAAAGCTTGAGGGCCTTAAAATACTTTGAAACAATATATTTTACGAAAAAGATTACAGCTCGTTTTTTAGGTGAAGTAGTGGTCAGAACAATACAAAATGTTTGCATTTAGTAGATATGTATGAATAAATAATGGCGATATTCGGTAAAAAGTGATAAAAAGAAAATTTCGAGTTAATTTCTTAATTGTACTTGCTGCTTAATCACTCTATGCATTTTTCTGGCATTGGGCTTCACAATCTTCAGGGGTATCGAAATGGTTGTCGTCGCCACCGCAACCATTATAATAGTATTTTTCACATTTTTTGGATTTGCCAACGTATGACCAGGCTTCAGTTATCATGGAGCAGGTTTGACCGTCTCCATTAGCTTTGCCTGGGAAAGGTGTCATGGCACAAGGATCCTTTTTCTTACACTTATTTTCACAATCTTCAGGGGTACTGAAACTGTTGTCGTTGCCACTGCAACCAACATCGTATTTAACACATTCGTTGGATTCATCAACGTATGACCAAGCTTCAACTGGCAACATACGGCATCCTATACCATCGCCATTAGCATTGGCTGAGAAAGGTTTCATTTCACAAGGATTCGTTGTCTTACACATGGCTTCACACTTTTTAGAGGTTCTGAAAAGGTTGTTATTCTCACCGCAGCCGCTAAATGTGAATTGACGACATTCATTGAAGTTAGGATCGTATGACCAGGATGAAGGTTCTGGGTACATTCTGCATTTATCGTCGGGAGCTCTTCCTTGGAAAGGTTCCAGCCAACAAGGATCTAGAAATTATACTTTTAATTGCCAATACTTTTGTTAAAAATTCTTTATTTTACATGCCTTTTTCATAGGCAACTGCCAATGAAATTAGAGAAAAAATAGATAAGAGAAAATCAAAGGTACTCATTTCTTCTGAACCGGTCGTCTTATCTTTTGATGTTTAACAAATTTAAGTTGTAAACTGTTTTCCACAATGAAATTTAAGCAGCTTTTATAGAAAACAATTTCGTATAGGCCATGAACTTGATCAGTGGTAGCCAAAGTTTAGTGGAGAGTGCGTTATTCTAAGCGGCTCATTGCGAATAAAAATCATACATTATAAAAGCGCAATTACAAGTGACTCCGTTCTGTTGTCTCCCTTACAGACAAGTTTCAAGAAAGCACAAGTTTTTTCTGGGTAGGTGATAACTTCTGAACTGCTGTACCTATTTTCTTCAAGCATAGCTAAGAACACTCTCGAGCAAGTCACCTTTCAACCACAATTAAATCAAAATCGGTCCAGCCGTTTAGCCTCTCCACTAAGGGAAAAATCATTCATTCACCTAATGAAGCGGCTTCATTGATATTTCTTCATCACCTGAATGAAATGTTGTATTCATCATCATCATCATTCAGCTCTACAACCCGGGGTGGGTTTTGGCTTTCTCCACAACTCTTCTCCATTCCTCTCTATTTCTAGCATGGGTGCGCCAATTCCGTAGTCCCATTGCTCTCATATCATCAATATTGTCAATTAGTGTGTAGTCAAGAACAAGCCTTTGCGCCCGGTTTTGATCCATCCTCAGTACATGGCCTATCCATCTTAGTCTTTGCGCTTTAATGTATTTTACTAAATCCTCGCCTTGATTTAGCTGCAAAAGTTCTTCATTGCTCCTTAGGAAATAATCTCCCCTTTCATTTCATGTCTTGGCCCAAATATTCGTTTAAGGATATTTCTTTCGAAAATTCTGAGAGACTTCTGCGGAATTCGTCATAGACCAAACCTCTGATCCGTAAGTAACTATAGGCCTTATGATGGTATTGTAAATTCTCAGCTTGCAGGCTCTTGATAAAAGTTTTGATTTAAATATCTTATTATGTGCAAAATATGATTTGTTTGCTGCTACAATTCGGTCTTGTATACAGTCTCTTGCAATATTATCATTACTAATAAGTACGCCCAAGTACTTGAACTTGTCTACTCCTTCAAAATTATATTCTCCTATACTGATATCTCGTGGCCTTCTTCTTTCAGCGCTTCTAGATAGCATCATATACTTGGTTTTTGATTGATTAACCACTAGCCCTATCTCTTTTGCAGATGCTTGTATATTTTGAAATGTCTCTTCCAGATATCGCCTGTTTCGAGCTAAAATCGAAATATCATCGGCGTAGGCGATTGTCACACATTTCCAAGTCCTGTGTGGTTTCTTATAGCATAATGCAGGCATAGGTTGAAATGTTGTATTATATATATGTATATATATTTATTCCCGTCGTTCCAAAGTGGAACATAGGGCCATAAAAATGTTGTATTAATAGAATGATAATTTTCATTAGCTGAATGAAATTGCCCTCTTTCTGCATTTGTTAATTTTTCAGCTTTCATTGCATTTATGATGCTTTCCTTGATATTATGAATTTAAATTTTTTCCAATTCTAAGAAGAGTAATGTCTTAATTCATAAAAAAAAACTTTTCTGACTTATAACAGATTAATAAAAAAAATTTCATACAAAAATTTGTTTTATAAGTCTCTTATTAATCAAAAATTTTTTTTTGTGAATTAGGTTGTAAAAGTATATCTCATTACATTTAAGTATTTATTGCAAAAACACTTTATAATGCATGAAATAAAATAAATTTTGAAACAAAAAATATCATTTAATCGATTCGATTTTTTTTTTCAAATTCCCTAAAAGTCTAAGAAAATGTTTCATACATACAATCAAAACTTTTCTTAAATACAATGAAACAGTTTTCATAGAAAACATTTTTTATACTTTTATTATGAAGTAGATAAGGCGTTGTCTACAAATCTGATGATGAAAATGAAGAGCCCGAGTTCGATACTGTGAGCGGTTGTCCACGTGGCAGCATTGGATCGTAATCGAGGGAAAATAATTAATAAAATGTTGGTATAGGATGTTTCAGACTATAATACAAGTATTAATACTTTTAAGTAAAATGAATCGATGACATGATAAATTGTTATTGTTTTTTGAAAATTTTCAAACAACAATTGGACCAGGGAGACATTTTCTTCAAAAGTATTAATACTTACTTACATTATAGTCTGAAACGGCCTTAAATACATTTACAAAAGGTGCAGTCAGTGACATAAGTTCATACGTATAATGAAATTATTTAATTTTTTTCTTTGGTTGGGGGCTAAAAAGAGAGAATATGGAAAATTTTTGAATTATAAAAATCTTAGCAGTCAGTATTCGTTTTAAAATTTATAATCAAAAACAGTTTGGCAACTTCTGACATTAGTAGATTAAAAAAGTTGCGTTTTATTCAAATTCATATACTTATATATTTTAACTACTTAGATAGGTACATATGTATATTAGGGCGGAGTGAAAATGGAAAAAAAAAAGTTTTTAATTTTTTTAAATGACCCTATAGAAAAGCTTAATTCACACAGAATATTAAAGATATTCGATTTTATTGTTAATATATCATTGGCCCGGTCAATTTTGTGTAGAGTTTGTTTCCTGATAATCTAATGAGGCCTAAAGTATTTTATGTTAATAAAAATGCGTAGTTTTTATTACATATTTTCCCGACGTTTCGTGAATTTTATGTTCACTTTTTCAAGGGACTCGTCTATTTTATTAAAATTCGTCGATTTTATTTAGAGGTGGCGCACGGGGAGTGAAGTTTGTAAAAAGTGAAGTTTTAAAAATTTTTTTGGTTCCGAAATTTTTTTATTTATTTATATTTGTTTTTTCCGGATTCTTGATATGCTCAAGCAATAGAAATGCAAGTCAATGTGCTGTTAACAATTATTTAATACCATTTTCGATGGATTTAATCCGCAATACCCCTTCGTAACGTTTCTTAACAAAGTTTTAGTGTGAACTCTCAGCTCCGTAACAGCTTTGAAATTCCCTAAATACGTTATGCAATATGTGAACAGTCAGTCACCAAACTCGTAACTGAGGCTTCGGTATCTGCTTGTGGACCAAAAAATTAAAATATTTTTACTTAAAAAATAGCTTGATCCAAAAGTTCAAGTCCTCCGCGCCACCTCAAGAATTTAGCCGAGTTAGCTAAAAATTGTTCAGTGTATATCAGACTATATAGCATCGATTTATAAAGCAGGAAAATGCAAATTGAAGAAAAAAATTTTTCAGCCCACCCTAATTTAAGTATGTATGTATATGTATTTAGAAATCTCAAAAAACTTGTGCAAATATTTGAAGAAAGATAACTAAAGCAACTGCGAACTTTTGACAAAACAACATTTATCACATAAAATTACGCATTTTAAGTCCAAATTGATTATTATGCTAAGGTTCGTAACGTTATATTCAGAAAGAACTGGGCATGATTAATATTCCAAGGAACAAGGGAAAAATTAACATCAACTTAATTTTTCAACGTACACAGCAGAACAGAGTAGCGCCACTTTCGGAAGCCGCTACACTTCCATCGTCAGTGCTCACGTGTATTTGCTTATCACCACTTGTCAGGTGGGTCTGTTGAATGTGATTTTAATTCTTATATATACACAACTTTTTCGTGAAAATCGAATTCGAGAATTAAATCACTCTCAAGCTGATATTAAAGTGCACTTTCCCAGCGTTGCCATCGGTTTATTTTTCTTCAATCCCATTTTTTCTTCATACGCATTTTAATTTATAAATTGCTGTCTAGACCTAACATCATGTTAGGTGTAGACGTAGAGTAACATGCGTTTCATCTAAATTAATACAGTGGAATCTACCATAACGGACACCTTCCTTAAGCAGACACCTCCTTTCGACGGACACTATTGCCGGGTCCCGGCAACGTTCCATGGCAAAAGCATTGGAATCTCTCTCTCTCTCTCTCTTAAACGGACTGGACTCTATCATGAGCGGACGCGGATATCTGCTGTATTTCAAAAGTGACTTCAAGAAGAACCAGATAATTTTTCCCATCGTAGCTGTGGAGTCTTTCAGCTGAATTACGCATCGTCACCTAAATTGCTAAGAAACGTAACATCACTTTTCATAAGTTTATAGGAGAAGCAACCAAAATTTTTGTAAAATAGAAAAATAGAAATATCGAAAACGGAATTGAATCCACTCCATTTATGTAGCTGCAGGTGTCTGAAAAATAAAACAAGATCACTCAAATGTGCGGCCAGACTGTTGGCGGCGCTGGCATGCTGGAGTATGCTTCGGCTAGGGCTCGCCGTCTTCGGGTGGATTGAATTCCGTTTTCGAGCTCTGTGACATGGCCGATAAAAGCTATTTTTTCGTACATAAGCTAAAAATGCGAAACCCATCTATTCTTGAAGAAAAAGTGATAAAGTGATTTAATTCTCGTATTAAATTTTCATGAAATGTTTGTATATATACCCAGGGAGCACATGACCTAGGTTTGACATGACCTAGGTAAGTCATAGCTACGTAATCAAATTTTATGTAATTTTGATCTAACAGTGATATACATTGTGACTAAAGTATGATATATGGATAAACGATTTTAAGAAATATTACTTTTATTAAGAACTTCCACTCGGTATATCGAAAAGCGGCTTCGCTGAGTAAAGATGTCTCCTCTCGCTATATAGAAAAGCGGCTTCGCTGAGTAAAGAGCTTTGCATGGACGTCCTTTGGCACTGCTTAAGCCCAACCGAAGGCCGGCTATGCAAAAATCTTTACTTAGCGAAGTGGCTTTTCGATATACTGAACGATGAAAATCCTTAAGTCCAGCCGAAGGCCGTCTATGCAAAAAGCTTTACTCAGCAAAGCCGCTTTTCGATATATTGAGAGGAAAAAACCGTTAATTCCGGCCGAAGGCCAGCTATGCACCACCATGTTGGCAAATAAAATCATTTGACCTTATTACCGTTGATCTTAATATTTGTCACCCTGCAATCGATGAAGATCAATTCATACTAAAGATTTTCAACATTGCTTCATTCAATGGCTTAATTATACATTATAACACTCTAAAAAGTGTCATCATGTCCATGGACCTTACGACACTGCATTCATGGACATTATGACTTTTTTCGAGTGACATAATGTCCATGGACATTATGACGTGCCACCATTTTGAATATAAGCTTCTGAAACAAATAGTACGAGATCCCACCTAAGACATAACTTTACCCATCGGCCAACCGCATAATGAATTCAGGCCCAGGCTACACAGAAAAACGTCAAAAATGGTTTTGATTACTAAAAGTATTCAAGCAATCAAAAAATTGTTTAATTTTGCACCATCACTAAAATGATGATACTAATTATCAGAGCTGTAAAAAATTGCAATCAATTTTGATTGCAATCAAAATGATTTCAAACAAATTGATTTCAATCTTTGATTTCAATATGATTTCAGATTTCAAAATGAAATCATGTCAAGAATGCACTCTTTTGTGATTGCAATCATTTTGAAATCATTTTTTTTAAATCATTGATTGCAATCAAATATTCTTGAAATCATTTGATTGTAATAAATTTCCCTGAAATCACTACTATAGTGTACACTCAAAAAAACGTGAAATATGTATTACAATAACTATTTAATCTATTTCCAAGCAAGTAGAAAATCATAATTTTCAAGAAAAAAAATTATCATTTGGGGGAAAAAATCATCAAATCATCTTTTTGTCAAAAAATCATCAAAAATATGATAAAATCATCATTCTGGCAATGCTGGTTGTATGGTAGCTTTCAAACAGCAGGTCGCCGTCGCTTTTTTATGATAAAACAAAAACAACACATGGTTGAGATGGAAAAGAAAAAATAGGTATCAACCGAGTAGCTTCATCTCTTCATTTTTCAGCATTTTCAAAAACACCAATACATTCTCATTTTAAGTGCTTCTCTTTGTGATTACCTCTGATTTAAATCTATAGCAAGATAGCGAACGTGATATCTTTAATTAATTATTAAAATACCTACATTTGACTGATTGAAACTGGCGCTAAGTACTAATTTAGTTATATAGCAGTAAGAGCTTTCTTAATGTTAAAGAATCAGTAGTGTAATAATTTTACTTACTCAATTTAATATCTCTTGCATGGAAACGAAATATTGATAAATGTCAAAAAAGCCGTGTGTAAACGGTATAGATTTCGATATATATTTCAATTGAAATCTACCAGATTTCGCTCTGGTGTAAATGTAGTATTCATGCTAAATAATATGAGCATCACTTTTTTCGTGTGGGCTTTTTTAAAAACGTACACAATTGCAGCACACTTTCAGGGGCTAGTTATGATTGGTTACTTGTCATATTTTTCGTATGAAAAAAATCAATGTTGGCCAACATATTTCGAAAATTTGAATAGAGTACTAAGCTTAATACTGGTCATAATTGTGGGGGTTAAAAGCCAATTACATGTAACAAACTGGGGAAATCGAGTTATATGCAAAAATTAATACATAATACTAATACCCATCACCATAAAAAATTCAGACCTGTAGGATGACCTCAAGAAACGCTATGTATTAGAAACCAAAAATATTAGGTATGAAATGCATAGGAACAAAAAACTTTGAAGCTTAATTACTCAGAATTTAGTTTTTTGCACTTTTATCCCTTTGCTCTTAAGTCCCACAATTATCAATCTATTAATGAATGTTTTATATGAGTTCGGACCTCATGAATATATTTCGTAAAATTTTTATGAAATTGGAATTTGAAGTCGACAGAAAACTTGCAATAAATGTCAGCTCCGTGGTATGTCCTTACTTAGAGTTTACAAGATAGATATCACATCTTTTCTAGATGTATCCTCTTGAATGTGTCTTTGACACCGTTGCTCCCAAACGGATAGATCGATTTTAATTTAGTAAATTTTGTTTGAAAGGTGACTTGATCCAAAATCTTCTATGTTTGAAGAAAATTTGTCCAGCCGTTTTGAAGTTATCTATTTTCTTCGGGGGTTGTTAAAATTTTTAATTTAATGTTATTCGGGTATGTTCTGTGTTTCACAAAATTTAGTCCTCCTTATTCCATAACTATTTGTCGACGTCACGTCAAGACAATACCAAAAAATTGGCACTGATATACTCGCTGTCGACAAAAATTGACTACTATTAGCAGGCTCTTTCCATTTTCTATGCCTTAGAGAATATTAAGTGGATATCAGTAATAGTAAATTGTTGTCGATGACGAGTAGAAATGTGCAAATTTTTTTGGTATTGTCTTGACGTGACGTCGATAAACAGGTACGGAACAAGTGGGAATATACATCATGTTCATAAAATCCAATACGGATTCGTGTGGCATCATTTTCTTTGCAAAACCGGTTGATTGCGATCATGAAATCCGTTTGTACTTAAATTTAGGAAATTTTCGTTCAGGAACGCAATTAATGGTTCTTGAATTGGAGTTCAGAAGCACTTCAATTTAGGCATCTATAAACTATAATTATTTTTTCTTTGATCTAATCACTAAATATAGAAAATAAACACTTATTGATCAAAGCAATTACGATACGTTTTCATGAACCCATTCACAATTGAAATTGGATTGAAATTCCGTTTCCAATCCAATTCTGCATAGGATTCCATGAACAGGCTGATGCGAATTTTCATGACATATTGTTATAAAGAATTTATTCATAACAATGTCATGATAATACACATAAGTTTAGTTTTTTGTGAAACACAGAACAAGCCAGATTGTTAATTTAAAGAGACTATGGTGGGATGTTCTGTAAATCGCGCGTATTCCAAAAAAAGTTAAGTTCGTATAAAATATCTAAAGCTTTAAAACCAATTATAAAGCTGCAATATGTAAAGCACCCCATGCATGTTTCAATTCAATCGTCAACTGAGCCTTTCAATTGAATTGATTCTTGGACACACACTTTATAAACTGAATTGACAGATTTTCATTCAACAACATTATGAAATATTTCAAGAAATTTGTGGTAAGAAACTTTAACTATTTGTCGACGTCACGTCGACATTCCCCCCTATTGTGAATGGCGACGTCGACGTCACACCAACTCGACAGCAAAAAAATTGTCACTTGTCTACTCTTTGTCGACAATTGACTAATATTAATATGCTCGGCTAATTTCATAAGCTTCAGATTATTATATGAGACTGTTAGTAGTCAATTGTTTTCGACAGCGAGTAGACAAGTGACTTTCTTACATTGTCTGCAATCCATTTGCTTTTCTGCACTTGCAATAATCAAATACAGAAAGCTTCATGAAATATTTCATCGTGTAAATTTGGTGTTTTTTTTTTAAATAAAACATTAATTTTGTCAGGTGGAGTTTCATTTAAATCGAGTAATTTTGTTTCATCTCAAGGGTAATTTTGAATTCTGCTTTTACGGAAAGGAAGATTCACGTGAATTTTTATTCCCAATTGCTGGCTTCTATGAATAGATTCATGAAAAGCGTAATGAAGTTTTTTTCGGGATTAAATATATGGCTCAAAAACCAATTTTAAGAGTTCGGGATAGGGATGGGCAAAAATATCGATACTTTCTTAAAAATGTATCGATATATATCGTCGATATTTTCAATATCGATATATTTTTCCAAATATATCGACAGTATCAAATTCGATATTTTTTAGCTTTGGTTTTATTTTTCATGCAATTTTTAAAAACATTTCGGCAGTCTTCATCAAATAGAATATTACTAACAAAATGTTTTGTTTTATTTATATTTGGTCTATTCGAAAAATTATCATTCTTTGAGTGTAATTTTGTTGGTGTATGTTCCATGAAATATTGGTGGAACAGTAAGGCCCCTTTCGCAGTTGACATTTCTTGACACATTTTTTTAATTCTCTTTTGAACTGTCCTGAAGCTTTCACACTTCGTCAAGAAATGCCCAATTTGTTTACTTGATGTGTGTGAATTTGTTAGTATTGTGGATTTGTTTGCTTGATGTGTGTCTGTATTGCGAAAAGTAGAAAACAAAAATGTCCAGTACAATTAGTCGTGTACTGCACACTCTACCTTTTTCCCCTCGTCAACATCATTTTTCTGCCCGGAAAAGAATGTCCCAAGTGTGAAAGGCCACTAAGGATCTTGGAAATTAACTCTTTCCAGCTTAATTATTTATAAGGTAATTTTTTTTGTTTTATTTTCAAAAATTATTTGGGGACTACGTATGAATTATCATTGTTGAAAAAATATCGATATTTTGATATATCGATGCCGATCGATATTTTAAAATATACCGATATTTTTTCACTTGCCCATGCCTAGTTCGGGACGAACATGAAAATATTTTTTGTATTCCGGCCCAACATTCAAATGAAATTCCTTCCAACAGCTGGGATGGCGATTCTACACTGTTCCGACGCAAAGCAAACAATTTTAGGATAAAACTCAAGCTATTATTTCTTCAACGAACACTTCTGACACTCCACAATTGCCTTAATCCAATTTGACTTCCAAAATAAAATGAACAATATAAATCATTTTTTTAAAGTCCGTTTTCCAAACTAAAAAATGGCTTTAGTTTTATTAACTTCTCGTATTGCACCGCAATATATAGTGGATACGGTAAATATAAAGGCCAAACAACACAGATCTTGGCGAACAGAATAAAAATTTGTTTTTCCTTTTACACTAAATTCTTGTTTGCTAAACGTCATAAAAACTAAAAAACTTGACTGCTTCAAAAATAAACAGCTTATTGTTCTTTGGTTTCCCGCAGACGACGTACAGCTGAGCGAACAGAAGCAGCAGCAGTTGTAGAGTAAACCCAAGCACCACCAGCTACGACGCGTTTGCAACGCTTGCACGACCAGATGCCAACGCAGGCGCGCTTCATGGAATCCTGAAGATATAATACAAATTTAATTCCACACAATCTTCCAAAAATTAATGCAGTAATACATACCTTGCCGCAAAATGAGCAGGTATATTTGCTGTGTTGGGTAATTTCCATTTTCTTCACCATTTTACGTAGGGAAGCACCATAACGAGTACCATATTTACCTACAATTCCAACCTTTTTGGTGCGTTTGGCCTATGGGAACAACAAAACACCAAATCAGAATTATTTACTAGTAGAATTGTTTTTGCGGCCCTATGCTCCTTGCAGGAGTAAAATGAACAAATATATATTATAGAATTATTTACTGGAATACAGAAATATATATTTTGGTTTTGCCAATTGATCAAACTTTTTTCACAAATCACTTAGCACACAAAAAAACACTATTATTACATCGGAACATTTCCATTTTGAAAGAATTTTCAACATAAATCCTTTTCACATTATTCAAATTTCTAATTCTATCACATTTGTTTAATATTATTGAAAGATTTTATAGAAGCTCTTCGATTATTTTTTCGTACCATTTTTTAGATGTTGATCTGTCAAAAATTCAACCGGAAAGAAAACTTCTATAGCGTGAAGTTGACTGCTGTTAATTTTTGGACATTGTATATTCAACACAGCCAAAATATCTACTCAACACAAGATGACAGTGCTAAACTTAACATATTAGCTCAACTCTTCAGCTGAAAGCCGTTTACACAAGGTTTTTTGACATATATCAAGATTTCGTTTCCATACCAGAGATAGTTAGGTTATCAGGTCGCTGGTGAAAATTATAAAGAAAGGGTTCCAGCCCACTTGGGTCCAATAATAATGGTCCCTTTGTGATAACCAGAGATAGTTACTTGACCTTGTTTATTTTTAAATGTCAAACTGCATAGAAAAAAGAGCCGTCAAATGCAAAACAACTACTGCGCAAAACTTAAGGTGGGTCAACATCTATAAATATTTGCGCCGGACGCGTTAAACAGCGCCATACATTACGCAACAGGCTTGTACAAACGCATGCCGCTTGTGTAGTTTTTTGGCCCTCAAAAGTATGGTTTGGTGCTGAAGGGAGTTTTTTATTTAAACCAATACTAATACAAAATGTTTTACTAATATATTCTTAGACTTAGGTTTTTTTTACACCCGACAACAATATGCGACCAGTCAAGCTTCTTATTATCTATGATTGAAACTCAAGGTACATCTATTTAAATATATCTACCTTGGTTGAAACTAAGTGCCATTTTAAAATCTCCGCTTTCCATGCCTGAGTTGTACGTCATTTTGGTTGTTGCTGTCGCTGCAGTCGCTGTCATCAAAATAGTTCTGCCATTTGTGTCAAATGCGGTTTTTTGTTGTCATATCTCTACATTTGTTTGGCATTGTTTTTATAAGTTATTAATGTTAAAATCACCGATCTGTGGTTAAAATATAATTTTTTATCGTTAGCTTTCGGTCACAGATAATTTAAAAAAGTTACAAATCTTGCTGTTTAAACAGCACGACTTAAAACGTTAAAAATAGCTTGTTGCTGTTTATTGCTAATTGATGTCTGTCCGCAGAAGCCTACTTGTTCGTTTGTGTCTCCTGATTTGGGAGATAGAATTATAAAAAGTCCAAAAGCAAACATTAAGTTATTAATAAATTTACACGCTTACACTTCTATAAAACAATAAAATAAAATAATATAAACATTCTTGTAGATATATCAAAGAAACACAATTACACAGGTGAGCAAAGAAATATAAATATTAATTTAATTAGCCCTTGTAAAAGACTGGAAAAAAGATATACATATATGTTTCTTTATTTCAAGTCAGATGTTTAGTGATTTTGCTTATACTTTTCTTTTTTCTGACTTCCGTATTCTGTAATCCGAACACAGTATGTGTGAATGGCGTTGTAATGCGTTGGTTAAAGATGCCGGAACTTATCAACCAGACACTTTGGATTTAAATAAAGATGAAGAGGCAGCGAATTATTGGTTTCCCTGTCTACATGACGTAATTGAAAGATTTGCCCGGCAAGCTGCCATGTCTCAGCGTGACAATGATGATACAGCTGACGAGAGGGCTGAAACTTTTAAACAAACCTATCAAAAGAAATTAGAAGAATATCGTAGTGGCACCAAAGAGAATGCAGCCAACAATAAAGTTTTGGGTATACGAGAATTATTAGAACTAAATGATAAGCAATTGCGTTTATGTGGTTTTGAGGATCCCTGGTTGGATCAAAAAAAATCTGAAAATGAGTTGGCATTGGCTTTGTTTGCTGAACGCATTAAGGAATTAGATGACATGAAAGACTTCAACCAAAAATTTATTGAACTAGTACGGGGCGTGCTAGCCGGTAATATGTTTGATTGGGGTGCCCAGGCTGTAACCAATATTATACAAAAAGATAAAACCTTTGGTTTGCACGGAGCACTAGAGCGTATACAAAAAAGGCCTTGGCTTATGGATGATTTAGACTTATGGTTGCAGCGTTTACATGGAGAAAGCCACAAATGTGCGGCTATTTTTGTAGACAACAGTGGCATAGATGTTATACTAGGTATATTACCCTTTGCCCGCGAACTATTGAAACGTGGTACAAAGGTTATATTGTGTGCTAATACTGTACCCTCTTTAAATGATGTCACTAGCAGTGAATTAAACGCCATATTAGATTCTTGTAACTGCCAATGTCCGGTTATAAAGCAGGCTCGTACTAATGGCAAGCTGTTAGTATTTGGCAATGGTCAAAATGGCCCCTGTCTGGATATGCGTACATTACCGCAAGATCTCTGCGAAGCTTTAGAAAAAAGTGAGACTGATTTACTGGTGATTGAGGGTATGGGTCGTGCTCTGCACACAAATCTTTATGCCCATTTTAATTGTGAAACTTTAAAGTTGGCTGTAGTAAAGAATAAATGGTTGGCTCAGCGTTTGGGCGGTGACACATTTTCAGTTATTTGTAAATATGAACCCCTAAGCTGAGTTCAAATTTCTCATTGTTCAATGGTTATCATTTTTATATTGGGCTTAAATTGTGTTATATTGTAGTAAATGAACTATGTATTTACATATTTTTTTATTTTTCAAGTCTTCTATTTTGTATTTGTTATTCTGTTTAAACTTGAGTTTTATTCTATCCGTAATATTTGCCTAATAATTTTTTAAAATGAAACGACTAAAATTTAATTTTGTAACTTCGTACTGTATAATTTAAGAACTAAATCAATAAAATATAATAAAGTATTCAATGATAAAAATTTTAACTAATTGAAATGGTTTATCTCACAAAATATCCTTTAAAAACTTTTTAAGGGTTCTTAAATAATACGTGGAACGTGAAACTGTAATAAATTTAAAAATTTTAGCACAGAATAAAAATTTGATTTTGATTATATTTTGTTTAAAACATATATAGTCTAAAATAATATTTTTTTTGCAAATAGCAGACCTCATCTCATTTTTACTTCAAGTTTAAGTGTTGTATATTATAAAGATAACTAGATATTTAGCTATATTATATTATAGTTGTCCTCATATTTTAGTTTGTTGTTATCATCAACTGCTTCATTCATTTTGTATTTGCTTCTTTTTTATTATCGTAAACAAGTTCGTAAATATCACTATGCAACAAGAAAAATGCCAAAGAGAAACACTATAAGTACATACATATTTTTTTTTTTGATGCACTATGGTCCCCGAACTATATTCCGCATGTAAATAAGTCTCCTGGTACAGATGGAATAGCTGCTGAGCTATTAAAAGTCGACCCCAACTCAAGCGCGAAAATAAATTATGCGCTCATTCGCATATTTATGGAAAATGCAAGTTTGGCTGATGAATTAACCGAAGGCGTTCTTATAAATATGTATAACCAAGAAACGAGATTTGACAAATCCAAATAATTGGCGTGGCATCATTTTGCTAAAGCAGTTTTTAGAGTATTAGTATACAAGCTGTTCGACTTCTGCACAAAATGCTACCCTGATATAATGTGTTTTATTGCTTTTTTAAAACTTTCCATAAACTCATTAGATCAGGGTTGCATTTTCTACAGAAGTCGAACGGCTTGTGAGATACATTATATCAGGGTAGCATTTTGTGCAGAAGTCTAACAGCTTGTATAATAGTCTAAAAACAGCTTATGCTTCATCAACTTCGAGAAAGCCTGCGACAAATTGAATCACAACGTAATTTGGAGTGCCTTCAGATGCAAAAACATCCCCCATAAACCTATAACACTGATTAAAGGTTTATATCAGAATGCAATCTGTCGAGTTAAACATGGTAACCGCCTGAGCAACAGCATTAAAGTGGAAACCGAAGCTCGTCAAGTATGTGTTATACATATCTACACTTTCATTTAATATAGTATTGAACACAGTCCTCAAAAGTTCACTTCGCAATGGAATAACTATGCGACTTCCAAGTCGCTTAAATGACCTTAATTATGCTGACGATGTCTGCCTTTTAGCGCATACATACATAGCTTCTCAGATCTCGAAGCAAATCAGCAAAGTATTACTACGGCACCTGAAGCAGTAGGTTTAAATATAAATGTTTCGAAAACAAAAGCTCTTCGCGTCAATACCTCGAGACAAGACTCAGTCACAGTAAATAAAAAAAAAAAAAAATAGAAGATGTGAGCCAGTTTTGTTATCTTGGAGGTATAATATCCAAAAACGGCGGATCAGGTGAAGATATTGACAACCGAATTGAAAAGTCCCGACAAACATTTTGTCGATTGAAAATGGCATTTTTTCATTATACTTATTGTGCGGTGATTTTTTCAAACTGTAGGATTAAGGACCATTACTACAACTTGGCTTTAGTTAAAGTTGGGATTTTATCGGACGTATAAACATTGGTGGCATGCAATAATGTCCATGGACGCTATTTGCACGTTGAAGAAATAATGTCCATTAAAAAGTGGAAATAAAGTCCATGAAAATAGTATTGCACAGTAAAGATTTTTTGTATAGCCGGCCTTCGGCCGAGCTTAAAGGTTTCTCTTCCGGGTATGCCGAATAGTGGCTTCCTTCCTGGGTAAAGATTTTCTGCCTAGAAAAAAAATTTTTATTCAGCGAAACAGGGCGTATGTAGGGCAGTTTTTGATAGCCTTGCTGATCAAATTGCAAATTGGGCGACAGACTTAGTCGAGTAGAGCCCAATACACTAAAGAAGCGTCTATCAGTATTTGTATTATTATGATAATAAAAGACCAATAAATGTTTTTGGCTCGATTCCTCACGTTTTGCTAAGGCCGTTTCAGACTATAATACGAGTATTAATACTTTTGATAAGTTGTTATTATTTTTTTGAAAAACTTCAATTAGATCAGGGGGGCATTTTCTTCAAAACTATCAATACTTAATTAAATAGCTGCTGGCAAGTAGATTTTTTTGCCTCATAAGAATCATGTTGGTTCGAAGTGAGTAATATGGGATTTAGACGAAGACTTTTTAGCTTTATTTTTTTTAAGTTTATGGTCAAACGGGATATAAGGGTGTTTAGAGGGACACCAAATCCAAAAGAAATTTGCTTTCTTTGGCAATACCTTTTGAACTTGTTGCTCAGTTAAACGTATTTTTATCTCTTTCGCCTATCACCTCTAAAAAACCAAGCCAAAAAGTCTTCGTCTAAATCCCATATAAGTTGTAAATAAATTTGTTGCAATTTACATTTGAGATTAATTGTATGAATTCGGATAGCGCACACTTTATGCCGTCATTGTTGTTGTTATAATATTTAACATGAACTATGAAATATAATTTTGAATACAAACATTGTAAATAAGACTTTTTAACAACATGTTTATCAAACAAAAAGTTAACTGATACAGTAAAATCCATTTATTTCAAACAAATGTTTATTTGAAAAATGTTTCATGTTTTTCTTGATCACATTCTTAATTCATGTCATGTACTCAATTCACTGTTGAGTATAATAAATAATTGCAACATTTAAATAAATAAAAAAAAATCCAATAAAACTGTGTAAATTTGTTTAATATGGTAAAACCAAAAAATTAATTAAAAGAACACATTCATACATACGCATTTATACATTAAACAAACACAATTTCAAATTACTACAAGGATAATGCAATTGTTACACAATACAAATATAGGAACATACCGTTATTGCCATAATGTAATGAAAATGAAAGCATGTTGCAAATACTTTAACGTACATCATAGGAATATCAAAACATAGCAATTCGTATATGCAAACACACAAGAGTCCCTATAAATATTTGAAGTATTATTGCTTATATGTAAATTACTCCTCCTAGTATCTTCTGGATGATGTTTGGAAAAAGTTTTGCAATATAAATGTAACAAGTTTTTTTTCTATATTATAGCACTTCACAAGATCACATTTGATAAGGACACACTCTTGTTTGTACACTTATCTATTATAGTAAGTGAGTTAAGCTCATTTGAATGTCGAATATTTAACAATTTTCAAAACTGCATCCAGTATTTTCCAAATATCGGATCCAAATATCCACAGATTAAAAAAATTTTTCTTTTGTTAGTTAAAGAACAAAATTCTAAACTGTTTTAAAAAAATCTATTTTGCGGTCTGACTTTGAAAATATTAAATTTTAAAGTTGAAAAAATTGTAATTTTCGACAATTTTCGCCATAAAAAAAACATCATAATTCTTTTGGAACATATAACAAATGTAATATACTTATCTGAAAAGCATCTGCACAGACATGAATCCACGTTAAAAAAATAATTGAATTTCATACTTTAGTTGGACCTGGCTGGGCCCTTCCGAATACGACCTATTGCTATTTTACATCAAAATTTTGATTTTGATATGTTGTAAAATCCCAAGGCTGGGACTCAAAAACAATTGCCACTTCTAAAAATCCTTATGTGTATACATTTATTAGACAAAGTGTTAAATGGTTCTCGAACCAAATATGAGCGTTATGGGCGTGTTCTTATTTTTGGCTTTCTTGGAAATTTCTTAGAAATTCTTAGATTCTCAACAGCAAATCTCAGTTTTCTTTGCTTGCTTGGTATTTAGTATGTAATTTTCTATATAACTGCTAAGTTTCATTCGAAAATATCAATAATCAACGATTTTATAACATTAAGAAAAAAAATTAATGTGTCTTTTTGATATTAGCAAACAAATTTTGAAAACGGATGAAAAACCAAACAAAAAAAAATTTTTTTCAAGCGTAAAAAAATTCTACATGGCCGGATTGTCCTACATTGAGACTTCATAGCTCCGCTCCTGAGCAAATTTGGAGAATTGCTATTAAAATCTATTTGGATGCCAAAATCAGTTCTATTTTATGTGTATAAATAGATTTTTTGTCCCGGGAATTTTATCCGGGAAACGAAAAAATCGATTTTCCCGAGAATCCCCGGAAAACCCCTAATCATGAAAGAACTATTTCGTAGTGTTGTCAACTATTCGGGTTTTATAAGCGTTCGAATAAAATTTTATAATTTTTTTCGTGTTCGAATAGCCTAATAATTTAAAACTTTTACTCGAATATTCGAACGAATAACGAATAAACATTATCATTCGAATAGCCACTTTAAAACCACGATTTTTAACATATTCTATCTTGAGTCGTGGCCGGTAAAAAGAGATTATATCACAAAATTATAAAAAACCTTTTAGCAAAAAATACCCTGTTTTTTGCAAATCAAAAGTATTTGATTAAAATACAATAATTTAACTACCCAGCAAAAACTACTGCTTCGAGATAAGCAGGTTTGTAAAGGACAGTTTTGTTGGTGTAGCTTACAAACATGCTTACGTATTGCATGATATTTGTTCGCGATGTCCCACTTTGGAGCATTTCTTGTTAAACGCTTATTTCACCGTATTGGGTATATAATAAAATCATATTATTGTTTTGTCGTTTTAAGATCGTAACTCATCGTCATTCTTCGTAAAATGTATATTTTCGTAATCTCTGCCTTACAGTAGCGCTTCCTTGAATGCACTACTGTAAGTGAATGTGCAAAAAATTTATTTTTTAAGTGGACGAAAAGAAAAATATAAGAAGCTTAAGCATTTCTTGCCATATTATTGCTTATATTCAGGAAATACATTTGCCGCTACTATTAAGCGCATTTGTATAACAGGAAAAGTTTGCACTGCTTCCAAAATCTCGATTATTTTTTGCTGGGTAGTATTAAAGAAACCAACACACGGCAAGTATCTTAAGTTTGGGTCTAGAGCCTATCACCGAGTATCTTAATTATGTCATTGGGCCTATTTTATTCTTGTCAGATATGTTTCGATCTTCACTGAAACTTTAAATTTGTATATTGTGTACATGACGAAAATGGTGCAAGAGTGGAGAAGTTGTTCATCCGTGACATTTGTAAGCGTTAGAACACTTTTTGAAAACATTTTGATTTTTCTAGTTATCTTCCTCAAAATGCTTTCAAACTAAGATCATGCTGTAATTAAAAAAGGAAATGTTTAACGGAGTTACGTATTATCTCAACAATCCCTTGCACAAGTACTTATAATTTGGTGTAATTTGCTTACTTAACACATCCTATTGTTAGCAGCTTAAATGCTATTTTACATTCATAAATGTAAACTAATCTTTATAAAAAATAGTTTAAAAAAGTTGTTCGAATATTCGAATATTTGGCGAATAGTTTTTTATTTTAAATTCAAAAACTTTGTTTGTTCGAACAAAAATTAAAAAAACCTGTTCGAATATTCTAATAATTTTTATTCGAATGACAAAGCTATCTTTTTTGTTTAACTTTAAGCTAATACACGCATATGTATGTACCATGTGCGCATGTATTAGTATTAAATTTAAACGCTCATAGCTACCAAAATACTGAATCGATTTTAGAAAAAATATAGATTGTGGCCATCTGTCAATAAATATCTTTAAAATGGTATAAGTTTTGTCAAAATCGGCTGTATAATGTGAGCATAAACTGCAGTACAAAAAATGGTTTGCCCTATTAATAATATAGATGTAAAGATTTCATAATTTTATTGCCGATCCAGTATAACAATTTGAAAAAGGGTGGAATTTTAGGGCCGCCCTCTGCCCTCTACAGTAGTTAGAACCCATAGGAACTTTCCCAATAGAATATGTTTGTAGGGTTATCATTCAAATATTTCAGCAATTAAATATAGTACATAGACACTCTGAAATGCAACGCCATGTTTAATGATGCATTTACGAATAGTTAAAGCAATTACTTATATGTGGCATTAAGTACTCAAGTAATAACAAAATACAACAAAAACAATTTAATTAATATCTGCCACCATAGCTAACGTGACCAGAAGGTTTTTGTCAAAAGCGGGATAAGAACGGTTGAAAAGCGAGATTCTATAGAAACTATGACCAAAAAGCGAGATTTTATAAAATATCTTATGGAAAGCGGGATGTTGTAAATACACTCATGATAATATATGATTTTTTTTTATAAATGTATGCAATTACACAGTTCCATATCGTTAGGTGAAATGCGAAATAATGTAACTAGCAAAAAATTTAAAGTCGCATTTCCAATTATTAAATCCAAGCTCTTGTCTCTAAAAATTTTCAAACTGTTTTCATAAAAATCAATCGCATTAAAAACGAAAATGAAGAGACTTTTTACTTCAGTCATTTAAAGTATTTTATTTAGTCTTTTTTCTCTCCTATAAATCTAAAAACAGTGCAGTTATCTAATTTTGCATTTCAGCTAACGATATGTTCTTAGAAAATTCATTCAGTTACAGGTCTTAAAATTTAAAAAAAGTGAATCTTTAGATGTTTTTTTAGTTTATAATTTTTATGAAACAAAAATTTTATAAATTGCTTCAAGCCTAAAGATAATTTTGTCTTTAACACATGAAACATTAAATCGTTAAGACCCGACTAAAATAAGAAAGTTGTAAGTCAGTGAGTGAAAAAATCCAAAGTCTTCTTTTATAAAATTCAGTTTATAGTCAAAAGAATATTTTTGTTCTGTTTTTTCACTTAACGTCTTATAACTTTGTTCTATTTTGTCGGTTCTTAAGCATTTTATGTATCATGTGTTCTTCACGAAACTAGTTTCAACTTTGGGCTTTGAAGGCTATTTCTGGATTTTCGTTTCATTTTAATGGATAAAATATTTAATTGAAGGTATCAATGTTAGTCGAACTCTATGGTTTGTAAGTCGTTCAATTTGATATTTGCCATAATCAATAATTTTTAATACTACGTGCCCTACTTGACTTCACCATCCTCACACTGTGAAAGGTATAACAAGAGCTCTGATCGTGGTTAATCTTGAAGTTCGACCCTTATACAGTAAAGAATTTGTTTTTTGTCTTTTCAATTATGTATTACATGCATTTAAAATTGCTTTCTCAATAAAAATAATTTAATTGAAGAATTAAATTGAACGAGTTTAAGCCTGAATAATTAAGTATCTTTGGACTAGAAATTTTTAAGTATTGAGTTTTGAAGCAATGCCTAAAAACACACTTTTTTCAATTTAAAATTCCTTTAACTCAATGAGTTTTTATTCGATCAACCCAAGAAATATCTATTTTGCTTAGTTGAAACATTTTCGATATTTTTGGGAATAATTAAAAAAAAAGAACTATTTTAAAACTCGAAAAAAAAACGGGATAAAGCGGGATAACAATTTTAGGCGGGATTAATCTCTTAAAAGCGGGATAATCCCGCCTAAAGCGGGATGTCTGGTCAGGTTAACTATAGCTCGTAAGAAACATCATCATCATCATCATTATATGATTGTTTCCTTTAGATTGTTTGTCAAGAGGAAGGAAATCAATTTAAATGATGAATAATATAAAAATATTTGAAATTAATTTGATTTTATTTTATGCAAATGTGCAATTAAATTACAAAAATTTTTGATTGCATCTACTCTATGACAAATGGAATTCCGTAAAATATGTAAATTTGTTTATTTATTTAACGCTTGTTGTTTCCTTTATGTATTTAACGGTAACATTAAATCATTTTAATTATGAATGTGTGTTTAATAATGCCGTATAACTTAAAAATTGTAACATTTTACGCAAGATATATTTATACATATATGTATGTATGTATATTAGTATCAACTAGTTGCATAAAATCCGGTTTTCTGGGAACAGGTACGACATTAACCCTTAAACACACATTAAGTTTTGACATATTTCAAGCGTTCAACTGGAACTTTGAGTTTTAGTATCTTTAAAGACTTGTAAAATTTTATGGCGAATATTTCTGTAGGACATTTTAGTCCGCTATAACTGCCGTTTAAGGGATTTTTTGGGCCATTTTTTCAAGAAAGGACAAAAAAGACCCAAATATTCATTGTATTCGTTAGGTAGGTCTTTGTTGGAAAATTTTGGTTCATATGCTTAACTATGGGACAAATGATATGAAAACCGCAGTTGAACCATGAAAATAGAAAAATTTTCGAATGTTCGAAAATTAAAAATATTTTCGGACATTGACTAAATGTATTTTTAATTCATAAAATACTGATAATTGTGCAAAAAAAAAAACTTTAACTGTAAAAAAACTCATAGTTGAACCGAGAAAATCGAAAATTTTTCGTATTTTCGTTGTTTATAAAACATTTTCGAACATGCATGTTCTTAATTCACAGAATACTTGTACTTAAAAATTTCTTAAACATTTCTCTAAAGAAAGCAAAAAATTTCAAAAACCTTTAAGTTGAACAAAGAAAATCGAATATTTTCCGAAATTCCAAAACGTTCCCAACCAACACCATGCTTTTTAGCTTTCCAAGTATGTATAGTAAAGATTGTGCTCTTCCTGCTGCATATAGTTTTTGATATCCAAGCAGAATAAATTAAATTTAGATTCATGGATTAAGAGTATTTTTTGTGAATATAAATTTTTCTCCTCGGTAATATGGTCACCAGTGTATATTAGTAGCATGACTTGAGAACAGTCTGTCCGATTTAATTAAAATAAATAGTCATAATTTCGTATTTAAATTCCCGTCAAGTCTTCTACTATTTTATTCTGATAAATAGTTTCAAACACACTCAACAAGTTGTTGAGAAAAACTTGATTTTTGTGCAAAATTAAAAAAATTTTGCCAGAATTAACGTTTCCTTTTGCGTTTTGTTTATTTTTTGCTTTAAGCGGCTGAATTTTTATGCAGAATGTAAATAAAATTAAATATTTATAAAATAGAATGTATGTAAAATAACAAATAAATAAATTTAGCAATTTTTCGATTTTATTTCCTCAATAAAAATTCTTTGTACTAATGCGTATGTGTGTGTACTCAGTCAACTTGGTAGCAATGTTGCCATGATGTGGGAGAAAGAGACTGAAAGCTTTAAGAAATTATGAAAGTATATTTAGTCTTATGGTGACATTTCTAGGCTAAAAGGCAAAAGTTGAAATGTCAACGCTGCTTGTTAAAAAGATACTAAAAACTGTAAACAAACGAAAACAGCTGATTCGAACATACATAGTTTTTGTTTATTATCAAATTAAGGCAAAACCAAAACGGTTTCATAACATAAATTCAAATCGGAATCGATTTTCAATTCTGATAAATGTCAACTCTGACTTGGACTCCATAACAACCCTGATTAGAAATTTTTGTCACCCTGATTAGAAATTTAATGCTGATTAGACTCGATAAATTTCGCAGCAGTGCTGGCTCGACGTCAGGTTACGGGAAAATGAGCAAGTCATACGCCATTATTTGTATTCTATATAATAGTCTTATGTTAAATTTCAAATGTTACTTTTTTTTTTATAAATATTATTGCTCTTAGACAACGTAAGTATTGTGCAATTTATTTCAATGAAGCTTTTAGATATTTGTTTCTATAAATGTAAAACATACAGCACACAACCCTTTCATGCAATAGAAGTGTTTGCTCTAACAAAACAATAAAAAAAAGTTTCTTTGGCAGTCAAACTAAAGGCAAAGATATGATCGAAGTTTTGATATATATATATTTGGGTGATTCTCATTCCAAACGTACATTTCGTGTTTTTGTTTTTATTTTGTCTACCAATGTAACTAAATGAAATATGAGAAGGTAGGATTCATATTATAGTTTTCGCCTTATTCGATGGATCCTGAAATAATATTATATATTTCCATTTATTTTTAGATTTTTGTGTATTGAGCGTTACATTTGCTTTCGCGGTTGTTTTGACTTGTTTTCAATATTTTGAATTTAAAACAATTCCGATGTAAAAATCTTCGATGTATTTTAACGTAAGCTCATTAGTTGTTCAGTAAAAAATTTCAATTAAATTAAGAAAATATGTATAACTTTCACAAAAAAATTTTTTTTTGGATACAAACCATGATTGATTGATGAAGCGTTCTGCAATATAATACCATGTATTTAACAAAGTTCACAAAACTTTTAAATATTTAGAAATACAAACTAGTCACGTGCACAGATACATCTGTTTATATCAGTTTCTGTGTGTTAATTCTTATGAGTGAATATTGATTGATATTATTAGGTGGTATTGTTATTGGCTGAGGTATAGTAGATATGAGTGTATACAGAGAGACTAAGAGAAACACATTTGTTTTCCTATGTTTCGCCCAAACAGATATTAACAGATACTGATGTCGTACAATAAGTAACTTATTGTATAAACTAGCAAAATTGTCATGCAAAACGAAGTTTGTTCGCAATTGGTCGGCTATTTAAAACGAACATCAAAATAGACAACAAAAACAGCAATAACAAAGCACATCACTGTGCTGTACTTAACAACAAGCATTAACTTTAATTGTAAGCTAGCAATTAATTTGTACATGAAGTGTATGTGAATGTGTTTTATATGAATGAAACATACGCACACACATTATCGGTTGTACTAACAATTATTTTAAAATATCGGTGGTACAACAGATATTTCAAAACAAAAAACATGTAAATTTCTTATCCATTGCAAAATACTATGTTACTCTTATTGTTTAGTACGCGCAGAAATGTGTGCGTGGAATAAAATCATACAATATCAATTACACTCATTCCATCATTTATACTTATAGTAACAGGGATGTATCTGTTATATCTGTTTTAACAATACTTTGTGGTATAGTGGCGCACGTCTTTAGTACAAACCTACGCTGTTTAGTGTATTTTAGTGTATGTTGTCAATGCAATTTTAATAATTAAACTGAGTAATTAAGCGTACTAAAACAGCGTACTGCGCACAACAAATATAAAAAGAAAGCACGGTGTCGTGGGACACAGTGTTGGAACTTAGTACATTACGTTATACTTACCTTAGAAATTGCCCCTTATCCCACCCGCAGTAGGCTTAGTTTTGAAAAATATATAACGTTAGTGTCCTTCCAGACTCAGATCTAATAATGTTTTAAATATCATTAAAATTGGTTAGATGGTTGCCGAGAGGCTGAATTTGGAGATTCCCAAAATCGACACCAAAAAGTCCTAAAATATCAGGAGTTCCCCGGTACTTCCCCGGAAAATTACAGCAGCACTGAAAATCTAAAAAATCCGCAGTGGCAACACCATTATTCATGTAGTTGTTACCAGTATTTGTAACCAGCATTCGCGGCCAGTATTTTTTTTCATTTTCAGAAAATTTTTGTTTTACCCTCCAAGCATTGATTATTGTCATTCAAAGCATTGATGTGCATGGCGCGCCATAAGGAGCTTACGTTCAAAAAATTATAATATCTAATATTTTTCAAAAATTTAATGTGTGAAATAAGAGAAGCAAATGCAAATATACAAAAACCGTTATATATTAAATCTCTTTTTTGTGAAAATTCATACCTTCTGAATGTGGAAAATCAACAGCATGCATTACGGACACGTCATTTTGTGTGAAGAGAATATAAATAGTATTTGGGTTATTCGTTTTTAATACATAACGGAAAGTCTTATACAAAAAAAGCTTAAGAACATTTATTTATAACCTTAAATCATGCTAAAGCAGTTTTCATTTTAAAATTGATGCATTTATTTAACGAAACATTTTACCATTCTTTCAACGGACACAAAAAAAAGCATTTGAAAGGAGAATCACCCATTTAAGTTGAAAGTTAAAAAATTCATACGAAGGAATATTTGTTCAGAGTCTTTCTTTCTCTTCCCTTTTTACGCTGACTCGGTGAATAAAAATATTGCCATTTATTATTGCCACTAACAAAGTGCTCACATTTGGTGTAAACTAGTCTCTTTATGTACTACGAAGTCTGTATATATTTACATACGTATGTATGTGATCTTTATATATAAGCTTTAACACTATTTCCATTATACAAATGAAGCAATAATATATGTAAACTTATAGTGACTTTGCAAAAGTTTTGTTCAATGTTGTTTTAATATAAGACTAACTTTCCTAGTACTAGCTGTTAATAAGTTCCAAGACAACTTTAAACATCAATTGACAATTTTAGTGGAAATGGTGCACATCGTGTCAGTATTACTAGTTCGAAATTATGCAATGTAAACCGCAATATAATTTTATGTTGTATTAAATGAAATTTGTATACTCATACACTACGAGACAATTGTAAAAGGAGGAGGGAAAAGTTACTTAAAAAAATTTCACTAAGCGGATTTTATACCCAAAAAAAAAGATATTTTAAAAATAATATTGGCAGCTTTTGAAATAAATTGTTAGGTGCCGTCAGTCACAGGCACGTGAAGTAAACAAAGTGACAATATCGGTTTTTTATTTTTGGGGGCGGTAGATTTTGATTTGACGCCATTAGATGAATTTCTCAAGGAATATATCGAAAAAGCAGTAGATTTCACACACAGGCAAATTTCGTGCTAAAATCATAGAAAACAACGTTAATTTTACATCTTTCGATAGTGGTTTTGCTTCATAGGTGTTTCATCCTAAAAAAAACTTTGCTTACCGGTAGGCAAAAAAATGTATATGAGAATTTAAGTCTGAGGATTTTTGTTTGAGAAGTCCCATCATCCTAGAAAAAACTTTGCTTACCGGTAGGCAAAAAAATGTATATGAGAATTTAAGTCTGAGGATTTTTGTTTGAGAAGTCCCAAAAATAAGGGATAACCCTTACAAATGTATTTACATTGTCACAACAATTAACTAGTTATTATTTGACTTACATGAAGCTAAAAAATAACTAGTGAAATAAACAAATTAAAATAAAAAATTTATACACATTTGGCCAATTCACAACCTATTGTATGTGTTGTAGTTCGTATAAATGTTATTGGTAATTACCATATAAACATTTTCTTAGAAACATGTTTATGTGGAAATTACTAACAACATTTTTACGATCTACAACACTTACAACAGGTTGTGAATCGAGCAATTGTTTTATTTACATTTTTTCAACATGATTTAATTGATGATTTAACATAAAACTTTATTTGAAATTAAAGTTATAGTCATGTTGATTTAAAACAAAATGTAACGTAGAGTTTTCATTGATTCACTAAAGTGGAGTTAACTTTAATTTAACATGATAAAATTGATTTTACTATAAAATAGGATTTTATGGATTCAATATTGAAAAAAATTCAGTATGATTATTAATCAATATTGCGACATATTTGCTCAATTCATAACCTGTTGTAAGTGCTGTAGATCGTAAAAATGTTGTTGGTAATTTCCTCATAAACATTTTTCTAAGCAAATGTTTATTGGGAAATTACCAACAACATGTATACGTTCTAAGACACATGCAACAGGTTGTAAATTGGCCAATTGATTTTACATTGGTATTTTTTTTGTCTGTCCGTAGAAATACCACTATACTATTTTGATGCCCAACTAGTTTCATATAATCCAGTTTTGTGGGATATTTAAGAGTAATTGTGAATAAGTACGAAATTAACCCTTAAACACATTTTAAGTTTTGACTTATTTCTTGCCTTGAAGTTGAATTTTGAGCTATGTTGTCTTTGAAAACTCATAGTAAAATTTAATGGCAAATATTTTTGTTGAAGGGGAATTTTTTGCTTCTTTTTCAAGAAACACACAAAAAAGTACCCATACAGCGAAGTGTTGAATGGTTAAAATGCTGCACAAAAATATTTTCTCGTGGTGTTTTATCTAAAAGCGCTGAAAGCAGTTGTTGCTTTTTTCTTAAGCAAATATTTTTTACTTGGAAACATTAATTGCGGATATACATATGTATGTACGTACGTATTGTTTTACTTGCCCATATTTTTTGACTTAATGAATTTATTATTTAGATCGAGTTATATAAATATTTGAAACAAAAAACACCTGATCTAAGTCTGGCTGCTTGTTCCATGCTTAGTAACAGATTATATGTGAAACAAAATGTCAAACTTAGATCAGATGTCTTATGTACAGTATATACGAAAAGAACTTTGTTGAAAACTTTATATAGTCTACATCACATATTTACTATAGATACGTGGGTATAATGAGTATAATGAGTTTGTAGCCTACCAATACCCAAAACGTTTGCCTCAGATATAACTTGATAATAGACGAAATCCTGGGGGCAAATTATGGCATTCGATATCGAGTGAAATTTCAATACAATTTAAATGTAAATTTCGATCGTTAGTTTCAACTAACATTTGGGCCAAAATGCTGTTTTCAGTTAAAAATGGTTCCAACTACTTTATATCACAACTTTCCTTCTTAGAATGAAAGTACTAGCTAAAATTGGTTCTAACTCAGAGACTTGGTTAATTTTTCGATTTTAAAAGGCCCTTTTTGGCAGTTAGAACTTTGTTTTACTTTATTTTACATGGAACCTTTTTATTCTAGGAGTTCGATATAGTTATTAACTTCTTAAGAGAATATTAGAGTATACATTTTTTTATATTAAATATGCACAAAAAATTGAGAAAGTATGCTTTTAGTACGAAAAATATACAGAAATGTAGAAAAACAACTAATTCACATGTGCATCATTTATGAGTTAGTTCAGAAGCTAGTTGTAAATGAGTTAGTAAAAAGTAAACTATATTTTAAGCTAGCTAATAAAAATTCGACAGAGTAAGTACATGGGGAAAATATATACAAACAATCACAAATCACACCCACACAAACGCTCCCACTCAACTGTTCACTGTAAATAAATTTGTTCTTGAATAATTTATAAATAAAATTGTATTCTTTGTGGTATTTTACTCCTTCGCTCCCTGAAATATACGAGAACATTCAAGTCTCAGACAAAGACTATAAATTTTAGTTGTAAAGTAGTGTATAGACTATCGAACTAGAGTGAGTGTCAAAAATTAATCAGCTTTGAAGGATACTTCTGGCTGACCAAACACTATCATTCATGTTTGACACTCAATCATCCGTCATTCAAGAAAATAATTTGATTAGAAAACATGGAAAGTATAGTAATTTTTATTTTTTATTTTATTAGCAGCTACTAGTTTGCTTTTGTTTTAAAATATCTCATCATACACCTTGTGGCTGGATTCCGCAACGATGAATTTTTCATCAGTGAACACTTAAAAACAAAAAATTCACCGCACTTTTTCCAGTGAAAAAATTTAGTCTCTAGTGTTCACTATAACCGTCAAAATAGTACATTTTCACCGTTGCGGGTGCACAAATCAAAATTCGCACAAAATTCATCGTTGCGGAATCTGAAGTTTGAAGTGTTCACCAATTTCAGTGTTCACTTTTGATTTGTGCACCCACAACGGTGAGAATGTATTATTTTGACAGTTATTGTGAACACTAAAGCCTAAATTTTTTCACTGGTAAAAGTGCGGTGAATTTTTTGTTTCTAAGTGTTCACTGGTAAAAAATTCATCGTTGCGGAATCCAGCCCCAGGCCTTGATATATTCCAGACAGAACATTGCATTTCATAACATAAGATAAATTATTATTATTTTATTATTTAAATATATGTTTAAGACAATTTTTGATGTTTATCCTACAAATAAATCAGTTGACTGATGCTTTTTGGTAAACACTATCCGTCAAAAACCAATATGGCCACTGACTGTCACTCTACCGCAAAAGTTTTTGTGGTTGATTGTTGACTGACGAAATTAGCGGCCACAGTATCAAGCAAGCCAAAATTTGAGCAAAACTGTCATTCATATTCGATAGTTTGTACTCTACTTAAAATTTGTCACTCTAACGTATGAGTTATAATAGAAAAGTTTTAGCCTTAAAAAAAAAGTAATGATCATACGTCACGAATGACTTTTTTTTACGAACAAACAAACTAAAGCGCCCCATCCAGTACACAATATTATTGCATATGTTATTGTACATATTATTGTCGTTCTGACCTATACTATGCAATAAAATATCACAATATTTTCAAAGAAAATATTGCCCAATTCTCCTGACTGAAAAAGTAAATATAGCACTGCACAATGTTGCCACCATATTACACAATTTTCCTTATTGTACAATAAAAATCAAAGGCATTTTGATTTTTGCCAATATATTATGCCATCTTCGACTATGACATACACATTGGCGATATTACAATACGAAAAATTGCTCAATTATATTGCAAGTGGGTGGGCCGCGTAATTAATTTGCGAAAAACAGGATGTAAGGGAATTTTCCCAAACACTTAAAAGGTATTTTCGGCAAAAATTGTTTTTTGGTTTGAAAAATTTTAGAACGAAAGTACTTTCTGAGTGTCTGGATGTATTGACTTAATTTCTAATAAAATCAACATTTATCCATCGATATGCATGATATTAAAAGGTAAAGCTTTTGCAGTTTTACATATTCTATGAGTTTTTAGAAAGGTATTTTTTTTTTGCTTAGCATGAAATATCATTTCTTTTCGATACTAATTTGTGGATAACTCCGAAAGGTTTGCTCAAATCAATCAACTTCAGTAAAATACTTAAAAAAATATATTTTTGAAAATCGGTTCACAAATGACAGAGTAATAAAAAAAATTGTGGGTAAAATATGCAAGCAAAGCGTTAAAAAAATTATTTTGAAAGCTATGCTTGAGGGGGGTAACCAATTTCCCCACAAATTAAAAAAAAAAACCAAACTGCAAGCCTTTCAAACAGAAATGACAAATGACAGAGTTATGCATGGGGGAGCAAATTTCCTCCTCCGAATTTCGAAAAAAACATTATTGGACCAAAAAAAAAAAAAAGAAGTTTGAAAATCGGTTGACAAATGACAGAGTTATGCATGGGCGTAGAAAATTTTCTTCTCCGAATTTCGAAAAAAAATTATGACACCAAATTGCAGGCAAACCATTTCAAACAAAAGCGAAGTTTGAAAATCGGCTGAAAAATGCCAGAGTTATGCCTGTGCAAACATAAAAAAACATACGAATTGATACTCTCCTTGTTTTTTGAAGTCAGTTAAAAATAGTCAAAATTAAAAAAAAACGCTAAAACGTAAAAATCACAAACACTAAGAAATCGCAAAAAAAACGAAAAAATTCGTCAAAACAAAAAACCCCCCCCCCCCAAAAAAAAACAAAAAGAAAAAAAAACGGAAAAAGGGATACACATATGTATATGGTATTCCTAAAGAGCCCTTCGCGTGCGAGTCAAAGTTCCACCTTACTAAATTTATTTTTATTTAAAATATATTTTCGATGAATATTAATTTTTATCATTTTTTAACGTTTTTGCAGCTGCTTTTCTTGCAAAGTTTTCATGGCAGACAATAAATTTAAATTGGTCTTAAGTCATTTTCTGTGAACGTGAGTGCGTAGTCTTTTTGTTTTTGCCGTTTCCAAGTGATAGTGTGCTATATATGAGGGGGTTAGAGCACAAGGGGTTCAAGTGTCAAAACTAAGCAATTGGAGTTCGATGCAGGAATCAGTACCTAATACTAATATCTATCACTCTACAAAAATTCAGACTTGCATGCTGATCTCAATCAACTGTATACATTACAAAGCCAAAACTCTGAGTATGAAAAATATGGGCACAAAAAAACTGTGAAGTTCAATTACTCAGAATATTCTTTTTAGCACTTGATCTCCTTGTGCATTAAGCCTCTCATACGTTTATATGTATGTTCTTATGTGCCTATATGTGAAGGTCATATTGTTTATATCTTTGGTTATTTGTGATATTAGTTATAATAGTTTTGTGTGTTAAATATTCACACAATGCCTTTGTGTTGCTTTCGCATAAATGTTATTTATATTTTTGACCTCAATGTGTGACAGGCAGTCAATGGTTAAATTATTTCGTTTATATTAAAAACTCATTCCTCCAAAAGGAGCTTTATATTTTTCGAAATTAATCTAAAATATGTCCGTAAATAGTAAACGCATACACATTTCCACAAAAATAAAGTAGAATGAAAGCAAGTACTAGTCAATAAAAATATATCCTCTATAAGTTTTATATAAAAGTCTAATAAATTGAGTATTTTTCATAAATATAAATAATATATAAGCAAATCTCACAAATTTTATGCATTTCATATCTAATCTATCTAAGCATCTGTCATTTTCATAAGCAACATGTTATTTTATTTTTCTTTATCTAAATCTCTTTTTCAAATAGATTTCTCTTGCAACAATTGAATTAATTAAAAATAAAATATGCAAGAAACATCTTTATTTCAAGTATTTCATCTGTTCCACACTAACAAACATAATCTGCTCTCCAGATTATATTGTATTTTTATTCATTTAATATTCTTTTCTGGTTTTTAACTTTTTTATTTCAATATTTTATTTAAATCTGTTTGCATGAAGTTTTTTGTCAAATCCGTAATGTTTAAAAAGATTTTATTTTTTTGTTATATATATTCTGGGTAGAACAAAAGGACTATTAAGATTTTCATCTTTTAAATCAAAAATGATATAATCGGCCGTGTCACAGATTCCGTTCGGACTGGTTTTGATTCCTTAGTTGTCATTCCGAAAAGGTACATAAACGATATCTAACGTTTATTTTGTATTTCCTTTTTAAAATTATAAAGTTTTTATACCTTGAGGCGTTTGTTTACTCTTGTTTTTAGATGCAAGGCTCACATTGAGCTTTTTATTAACTAGGAAAGCTCATGAACAAATATTTATTTGACGCTCCTAAAAGTATGCAGTTTTTTTGGTATTTACTTTATGAAGTCAGTAGAAAAGTGTTTTTCAATTCCACTTTGAAATTTAAAAGTGGTTTGATTACGAAGAAATTTTTCGTTTTTCGTTTTCTGAAGTAGCAACTTACGGAATTAAAACCACTTCCGCTCGGAATGGTATTCTGTGACATGGCTGAATATTTAGTATTTTAAAAGATAAAAGAACATCAGTGACAAGATTAGACACAGTTGGGTTGTAAGCAAAAGCGTTATTACATAACAGATTATTTTAGGAGGGCAAACAATTGTTTCGTTCTCACATTAGTAAAGTTTTTCGTAACGGCCTTTTACGTTTACGTATGACCTTTAATTTAGGGGAAATAAAAGTACCCCTCAACAAGTATACAAGCTTTGTGAAAATCCGAGAGCTAATATGAAAAAATTATTGATTTTCTCTGTAATTGCTCATATGTTTTCATAGAAAAGTTCTACCACAAAATCTTCACATGCATTAAAACCGCCAGTATCTCTGGCCTTAAAACCAGGGACCGAAAATAACGATTATTGCACAAATTATTGATCAAAAAAATCATAATGATTCCATAATATTAGTAACATGTTGTTGAAAAATAAAATTACTATTTCTGACATGTTTTCCATTCATGCAATAAATTTTTATTTTAAATTGTTACTAAAAAAAATCAATTTATAAGAATTATATTTGAGTTTTATTTTTTGATCGTAAAATAGTTCTTATTTTGAGTTTTATTTTTTTGCTCGAAAATAACGATTATTTCTTAATTTTTATTTTTTGCTTCAAAATAATCATTATTTTAGGTTTTAATTGATACTTTGTTGATGTATTTATTATTCATATGCAACAAGCAATTTGAATTTCAATTCACAGTAATTTATAGTTAAATACTTTTTTTAAATATTGCCTGGAAGATACTTAGGTGATACTTCTCAAGAATTTAGCCGAGACACCTGGTGTTTAGCCGAGACACCTTCACTCAGCAAGGACACCACCCTTAAACACAAAAACGGTCTAAAAATTCCTCAAAATTGGGATGAAAATCTCCCAAAAATCCCGGAAATTGCCGGATTTTCAAAAACTTTTACAGAAATGTCCCCAAAATCCTTCAATTTCCCTGGATTCCCAAAAACTTAAAAATTCTCCCCTAAATCCCTGAAGTTCCCCAGATTTCCAGAAACTTGTACAAAAATCTCCCCTAAATCCCAGAAGTTCGCCGGTTTTCTAAAAATTTGTATACATCTTTCGTCGATCCGAAAAGCATGCTTATAGTTTTTACTATTCTTTTTATTCAAACCCATGAACATATCGAGGTCTTATATTCAAATACACTGGAGCCCCGATATGCGTCGATCCTATTTGCGTCGTTTCGATTTGCGTCGCTTTTTAAAATGTGGGTCAACTAGAAACAAATTATATTACATATATATATTAAAAATGTGGCCAGAAGAGCAGATTTTCTAACAATAGTCAAGATTTCAGCAGCATTCCATTTACCATACGAGTTGTTATAAATGGGGTCTCTTCACGAGTTCAAGATTAGTTCAGGAGTACCGCAAGGCTCCGTTCTTTCTCCTACCCTATTTCTTATTTTCCTTAATAACTTCCTCTGTCAAACTTCCAATCCTATTTACTCTTTTGCAGATGATAGTAGCGTTTTCAATTCATATTCATTCAGTAATAGACCAAGCCTATCGGAAATTAGGCCAATGAAGCAAAACATGAATGATACGCTTAATAACGATCTTACAACAATCTCTGAGTGGAGTCGTGCGATTAGGGTCGACTTTAATGCTCGTAAGACCCAATGCTGTATGCTAACGCACAGGCGCATGACCGAACTTGCTGCTCCATCTGTAATCATGAGTGGTGTAGGTATTGTGGAATCAGATGCTCTTGATGTTCTTGGCATGAAGATACAGTGTGATGTTCGATGGAATGATCACATTTTTCAGGTCTCAAAAGAAGCATTCAAGTGCCTCGATGTAAAAGATACTTCACTCCATCTGATCTTCTCAATGTCTATACCACCTATATTCGTCCGAAAATGGAATACAACTCTCATGTATGGGCCGGTGCTTCAAAGTCAATTTTGAAGTTACTCGACCGCATACAAAAGAGGGCGAAGAAGCTCATCGGCGACAGTAGGATAGCCAGCTCTATTGACTTGTTGGAGCATCGACACAATGTGGGGTGTATTTCGTTGTTTTATCGTTATCATAATGCAATGTGCTCTGATGAAATCAGGGAACTTGTTCCCGAAACCCGCTCTTTTCTGCGAACAACACGTTCTCCACTAAGAGCACATCCCTTTCTGGTCGATATACCAATGAATCGCACTACACATTACAGGGAAAATTCGTTATTTAGCCGCAAAGTTCGTATGTTGAATAATCTACCTGCATAGGTCTTTTCTGTCCCTTTCAGTATGGGAAAGTTCAAATCGAATGTTCATAGACACTACTCCCTCTATCTCCGCACAATGCATTGCTGAGTGCTGGGCCCAAAAAAAGTTAGAGTATTATTCTACAGAATACACAAAAAAAATACTGAAATTTAAATAAAATAAAAATTAAAGTAATAATATTAGCAAGCTGTATTGGTGGGACTTGATATATGATTCATTAGAATTATACCCATTTATATAAATACATACATACAGACATATGCTTTATAGATTATGCCAAGTTTGAAAAAGTGTTTTTCATTTGTACTACACATACATATAGACATTTGCATAGAAACAATTGATTTCTAAGTCTGAAGTTTTGCTTCACATATAATTTTATATTAAGCATAGAACAAAAAGCTAGACTTAGATCATGAGTTTCAAATATTTACTTAGCTCGACCTAAATACTACAAGTTAAATTCAATAAACATGTTCAAATAATCGCAAGAAATATATATCTTTGTACATATATTCGCAATTAATTTGTTAAAGTTAACAAATATTTGAATTAAAAAAAACAACTACTAAAAAAACAACTACTTGTTATAAAAAAACAACTACTTGTTATAAAAGCATCGATGATTCAACTAAGGAAGTCAGTGAACAATTTAAGTTTATTGAAAGTGTTTCAAAAATCAACTAAGAAACAATGAATATCTTTGCTGTACTTTTATCCATTTTTGCTTTACTTTCTTCGCCAGTTGTATCAGCCGAAAAAGATATTTGCTCATTGAGACCTTTCGCTGGCAATCGTAATGCTGGTACAGGTTGCTTCGATGAGTCTATTCGATTTTCATTTGTTCCTGGAAAACACCAATGTGAACAATTCGTCTTCAGTGGTTGCGATGGCAATGAAAACAATTTTGAAACTCGGGAAAAATGTGAAAGTTGGTGCCAGATGGTTATTAATTGAAATAAGTTTTAAGTCGCTATTATCTTTGCTTTTTAATTTTTCTTTTAACTGAAAATTTTGTAATTTGTTTTTGAAAAATATTTGAAACAAATAAATAGTCTCTATAGCATTGTGTATATTATTTGTTTGTTTGCTTGTTTAGGTTAAAGCTACTCCACTAATAACACTATGCAACAAGAAATGCGCCAAGGAGTATCACTATTTTTGTTTGATGTGCTATGGTCCTATAGCTATACACTCTAAAACGCTTTTGTTGAAAATTAGCTCGATAATAGTCGGCAACACTTTACAGATTATTATCGACCTAAAATTACACACGCATTATTTTTGAATAAAATGTTTTTACTAAAAGAAAGCGATTGGCTGCGTGTAGGTTTGAACCGCGACCTCCTGACTGATGGTCTGACGTATCTACCATTCAGCCATAGCCGTATTATACTTTATGTGACAGTTTTTCCACTTGGACTAAATATGTTTAATTTGCAAGGTTTTTTCTTTAATAAAATAACTACAAAATCGATGTAATTTTAGACAAGGAGAAATTTTCAACACAAATTTAGACAATATATGATCGTAAATGTGAAGTAATGTATTAGAGTGTGCAAAAATATTTGAAATTTTAAACTATATGGATAAATTTTTTTTAACCATAGGCACTTTATTTACATGAATTTTATATCCAAAGATATTTAATTATTTTGGCTTGAATTCGGCTTTATTTAAATTTTTAAATTAAATTATATTTTTATTTAGAGATAAAGGTGAAGGATGTAGACCAAGAAAAATTTGACTGCGCGGCGGTTTGAACTGACATGTTTCGATAGCTCCAGCTATTCTCGCCAAAGTTCTTTACCACGTAGACCACTCAACCAAAGTCGGTGGTCTACGATAGTTATAAGATATTCACTTCTTTCTTTATGAATTGTGCTAAGATTCTTGTTATTTCTCTATTCTAGTATGATAATTACAGTTACTAGTGTACGAATGTGTGTCTGTTCGGTTTATTTGAACATGTACATTTTTTTTGCTAGGTGCCTTTCTTTAGAGTTTAAAAATTAAGTTATGAATTCTTTTTTTGTTTCATTTTTTTTTAATTTTAAATTTTTGAAGAGGCTGCTCCACTTGATTTTATCGTAACTGGGGAACGGATTTTCCACTTTTGTTATAAAAACCACAAAAAATTTGGCACAAAATTACATTTAAGGCATTTCAATCTTTTTTTCATATACCACCTAGTTTCGGAATTATTCAGTCCTCAATAATGGAAAATTTATATTCTTAATGCAAAATTGGAAAATTTTTATAATTTTTTTAATTTATAAAAAATGTATCAAGGCAAAAACTTAACATTTATAAAATTTTTATAAAATAATCATAAGCCACATATACTACGAATGAAACAAGCTTTATTTCATAAAAATAGATGGATAAATATTGATTTTATTCATAATAAATTGAAGTCACCTGATGTTTGCAACAATTACGAATATTTACACTGTTCAGCAAAAAAATTTTTTTAAATAACGGATTTTTATGAAATTTAGTATGGAGGTACTTTAGAGTCCTGGTTAAAACTAAGGATACTTTTTTTAACATGATAAAATATCTCGTTCCCAAGTTAAAATAGAAGAAAGCGAAAAAACGAAATTTTACTGTTTTTTTTACTTAATTGCTAATAAAATCAACATTTATCTATCGATTTTTGTCATATATGACTTATTTTATCCATAAGACCTCTGTCCTTATGAGAAATAGTTAAAAGATAAATTTTTTGTGGTTTTAAATTTTTATGGGATTTAAAAATAGTTTTTTTTTTAAATTTTTCATAAAAACACATTTTTTTCAATACTAATTTGTGAATAACTGCGAAATTGTTAATAAAAAAAAACATTATATTAAAAAGGTTTGAAGGTAGTTTCGTCATACATTTTTCAGGGTTTTATTGATCGAAATCGAGCATACCGTGCTCGAGTTAGAATTAAATATTCTGCTGTACCTATTGGAAATATTGGTCACGGCCATTAAAAATGATCTGTACGTGATAAAAAAACTACTGAAAACAGTTTTTCGTTTAGCGCATTAAGCTCTTTATATTCCACATATTTTCATTTAAAGGAAATTTTCTTTGCATACCAGTGTAATTTCGATCATTTTCATTGCGCATGGAATGCAGAACTCTCCTGATAGATTTAATAAAAAGATTGCGCTTTCTGTGCTGACGGTCTTAATTTATTTGATAAACAATCGTGTAAAGCTGATTTGACATTTTTCCATCGACCTCGAGTCGTCGCTATATAGGTAGAGAGAGAGAGAGAGAGAGAGAGATAGAGAGATTAGCCCCTGCGATACATTTCTGTAGATGTCTATCTATTCACTGAAGTTAAAGATTTTCCCATTATGCCTTCGGTAAGCACACGTGAAAATTGCGCACTAGCCCACATGGCTTCCGAGTAAAACCGCTCTTTCTTTGTACTTGCTAAAAGCTTCCTGAGTTTCTTAATTCGTTAACGTATGGTATTCCAACGAGAAACGGATTATCGAAATTTTTTGGGAAGAGAGCATATTTCTTTATGCCCAACATGTTTATTCAATACCTTTAGCCAGTCATACACTTTGACTGTTGTTGGGTATCAACTTTTTTTTTTACTCTTCACCTCACTTATGATGCAATGACACGTACTCTACTTAAATCATTCATGCAACTTTATTTCAATCCTATCAACACTTCCTTTAAACGTGTCCCTAGACATACTGAAAAATGTGCATGTGTTTTTAGGTGTGAATTTTTATTCTCACATCAATATTCATTCAATATACTTAAAACTTTACAACTATTTTTTTAATATTAGTTTTTCGTATCCTTAAGAGTAATTCTTAGAATTCATTTAATTTTTTCCCCGTATTCAATTCCTGCTACGTTTTATAGCCTGTAAAGAAATATTCACTCAACATCTTAAACTATCAATGCTTATCTCCTTCAATATCTGTTTTCCTGAATGTTCATTTTTACATTGAATCTTACAAAAATGAGAAATTTTAAATTTCTTTGAAATGGATTTACAGCGTTGCAAAGTCAGTTTAAAAGAACATAAAAGCGAAAAAGATATAAAACAATGAACGTGCTTTTAGCCACATATTACATCATCGTATTGTAAGGAGCCTTTTTTTGGCTTAGTAGTTCTTTTGTTCTCTTTTGAGATGAGGTCTTTGGGGGAAACAAGAAGGTTACTACTTTCTTGTTGTATTAGTTCATGCATAAATAAACACTGTGCAATACAAAAACTAAATTGAAAGGTTTCTAACGACTGATTCTTATAGATTCTTATATACGTGCACCCGACTAGAAATTTTCATGCAAACCCATTTGGGATCCCAAATGGGATATAACGCAAAAACGTATTTGATACCTGATTGGTTTTCTGTGGAGAAATATCGAAAACTCGCAAAAAACTTGCTCAAATTGCAAAAATAACAAACTCTAATATTGATTAAAGATTGCTGAAGCTGTTCAAGGGATAGAAGTAAGCAACAATCACCAAACAATGAATACCACCAATTATTCACTGAAAAGACTAACGCGAAATCTTTGTATGATTTACCTTTTACAACATTTTCCTTTCTAATTTTTCAGATAATTTATTTCTTTTTAACACTCACTAACTTAAGTTTTTCTGCCAAAATATTAAACAATTTGTTTGTAAAATTTTTGGTATTGTTCGAATACGAACAAATAGTTAAGAATAATAAAATGAAAAGAAAACAAAAACTTTATCGTTACTATTAAATCGCAAATAAAATCATTTGTCTAACAATTTTAGCTCTTTTCTTGCCATCTAAAAGTATTTTACTTTACACACACAGCCTCGCGCAAACCATACAAGAAGAAACACACACACACACAGCCTAAATCACTTTCATACTACACCTAAAAGTATGCAACGAAATACAAGTACTAAGGCAGGGCTGCCAGTTCATATTTGTCGCTATCCCCAAACAAATTCGAAAAAAGTCCCCACAAATCTCGACGTGTAATATATATATACATATAAGGGGTGTTTTTTTTAGAGGTATAGAACTTCGAATTGAAATAAAACACAAGAAAATCGTTTTAATGTCCATCAATTTGGCTTCATTGGAAGGATAATTTTATGCCATTAATGTTTAAATATGATTTCGAGCATGTGGCCGCCGCGGCTGGCTCGAATAAAGCCAATTCTACAGGTCCAATTTTCAATTTGATGGACAAAGCTCCAATTGCTGTGCACGGTGGCGAATCGATTCATTCGGGTCCTCTTCAACACTTTGCTCTACAGCGGCAATTGTTTCTTCGGTGCGCACTGTTCGACGTCTCTGCGGATGCGTATTATCACATAGAGTAAACGTAGTGCGAAAACGATCCATGGTTAACCGAATTAATTGCTCTGATGGACGATTATGTCGACCATATGGACGGAGCTTGCGGTAAACTTCGCGAACTGAACCATTATTTTCGAAATAAATTTGCACGATTTGCAAGCGTTGTTCTTTTGTCAACCTGTTCATGATGAAATGGCAAACCAAACTAAATATTAATCACTTGACAGCTGACAAAATGGCCGCCAGTTAAAAAAGTGATGCCAACTTAAAGTTCTATACCTCAATAAAAAACACCCTTTATATAAAAATGAACATGAAATTTTTTGTTTTATTTTGTATTCATATTTTACATGAGTTTATTATATGTACAAGACTTCATAGACTTCAGTATCGGTAATGCATGAAGAATCTAAAATGTCATACATCAAATGTTTGATGGCAAATTTCATTTACGTTAAGATATCCATAACAATGATTCTAGTATATAGGCATTACTTGTTGGAATAATAATCATATTGAGTAATGCTTCAGAAGCTGTATACCTTCGACCAAAATTCATATAGATTTGTTAAATATTCGTTTCCAAAATACTTATCCCGATTGGTGAAAGGAAACTATTTCTTATATGTAAAAATTTTCAGTGACTAGAAAAACTTTTCGAAAAAAAATATTAACGACATTTTTAATAGAAAACTGTTTATACTTTTGAGAAAAAATCACATTTTCTGTCTAGCGCTTTATTATTTCTGACATTAGCTTTTTAATATATTTAAACCAATTGTTTTTTAAAATCATTATTTCATTGACTTTTGGTTTGCATATTTTTAGTTTTTGCTTAAGCTCGTATCAAAATTATCCACTTTTTATATTTAACTTAAGATAAGCGACTTAAAAATTTTACAAAGCAAAGGCCCTTATTACGGTTGTCGTAGTCGTAGTCGAAATTAAACGACTTCAATGTAAAACATTAAGCAAGCGTTGCAACATTTTATCGATTTCGTCACGACTATTGAGTAATTCCATTTGGCCGGGTGTAACCATTTTACACATTTTTTTTTTTGCTATAAATCAAGAATATAAAATTTTTTACTTAAAAAACGTTGCGGCTCGCAAGGACATTGAGCTTAAAGTCGTTGAATAACGGGTAGACATTGATAGAACACGATTTCTGCTCAGAATGGTCATCAGAAAGCTGCAACGAGTGTGACCTTATAAATCTTAGTTTTAAAGAATTATGGCTCTCAGTATAAATTCTGTAAAATTTTGACTATAAGGTATACAATAGATATCTGTTTAAAGTGTTTTAAATTATATTATGTATTTACTGTTTGACAAAAATAATTTTTTGCTATAAAAAAACTATTTTTAAAATGAGACGGGTGTAACCGACGGGTGTGACCTAGTACGAAAAATAAAAAAATTCGAAGAAATAAAACTTTTTATTGATTTAATTAATATAAATAACATAAAGATAAACTCATAACAAAATAATAAGACATTAAATTATTTGCTATCCGTTCTATTATAGACAGCAGATTACTCTAGCTGAATATATTTTTAAATTCAATAAAAAGCAAAAGAGATAACGGCTTTTATTAATACATAATGAGAAAGGAAATAAAAGGAAATTTTAAATAAATATTAAACATACAAAGTGGGAGAGCAAAATGTTTCTTGCATGATCATTTAAAAGTGCCTTAAATTGATTAAAAAATATTAAATAGTGTATTTTTGTTTATTTTTTCTATAATTGTCATTCTCTAAAAAACACCAATTGAGAGAATTTTATTAAAAATGAGAAAATATTTTTTCCTTGCATATGGCCGTTTTACGTGGAATCACTCTATTACAACCGTAATAAGGCAGAATTGCTGTCATCGTTTACGCAACTTTGAGGAAGTGGCGTAAAAAATCCATTAATATTTTGAAAATTAGTTAGCCATTGCTTAGCACAAATTTAAAGAGTTTTACTTGAAAAAATAAAACGTTGGAACAAATGATAATGAAACAAGCTTTATTGTCAGCTTTAATTCTATTAACTGTCGACAAGATATCCCCAAAAAATCCCCATAATTGTTTTAAATATCCCCGAAAAATCCCCTCTCCCTAAACTAAATTTTTTGTCCCCAAAGTAGTGGGGACTTATCCCCAAAGTACACGTTTGGGGATAAGTCCCCAGTACTGCTAGCCCTGTACTAAGGCAATAAATTTACTTTCGACATTGTTCTTATTGTTTGAATGAAAGCAAATAAAATTGTTTTTTTCCAAGATAAATTGTAAAAGACTCCAAAAGCGAAAGAAAAAGATGATGGAGGAATAAGAATAGGAGAAAAAAGTTTATCTTTTGTGCTTAAAAGCATTGGCATGCTACAGCAAACAAACTACATTGAACTTTTTAGTTTGTTACAAAAATAACTTTAAACAACCAAGAAGAGACGTTGTTATTGAACAACAGATTTTGAAAGAGTATTTTTATTAAGTTATTTTCTTTATTATTTTAAGTTGATAACCCTGTACAACACAAAAAGTGTTGATAAGATTCCAACGACGGTTTTTGGTAGAGCGGACCCAAATAAATATATCGTTCATTTGCTGCAATATCAAAATTTATTTAAATTTTTGCAACAGTATACACAAATTATGTAGGGATGATATTTCTTGAAAGGTAATTTCGTTTTGCATCTTTTGTTGGTTCATATATTCAAATCGGGCAAGCCATTCTCAAGTTAAGGTGAAATATACTGATGTACCAAATGGAAATATTAGCCCTGCCCTTTAAAAAAACCTGTACGGGATCGAAAGAGAAACTGAAAACAGATTTAATTTTAGCGCATTAAACTTGCACATATTTTTTATTTAAAGGTGATTTTTTTTGCAGACCAGTGCTATCAGACAGAAAATGTATTAGTTCCAGAATGGCAAGTTTGATTAAGGCAGAAAATGCAAGGCTTTAAATTAGTTGAATGGTAGACTTGGAATAAACTCTTTTACTAAGCTGCTGTATATAATATGTGTGTGTGCGTGTGTATGTATGAATGTAGCTTTTATCCAGCGGCTAACTGCAGGAGTAAAGAGCCCTGTTCAGCAGACATAAGGCCTGCCAATCCGCATTCTATACTCATTTTATTCTTACCCATGCTGTCATTGCAGCACAGGCCTTCCACAGTCGCTTCTCAATTTAGGGATTTTTCCAAGCCTCTTCTGGCATGCCATTTTGAAGGCTATCTAAGGAAGGCCTGTTAAAGAGCAAATTTTAATAGCAGCTGCTTTCGAATTGATTAATGTGCTTTTTTTATTTCGATCTATTTCTTTTTATCCAAGGTAATTTTATACATTGAATTGGACATGATGTAGTTCCCGCGGAAATATGATAAGTTAACCAGCTCTGACATAAAAGCATTATGTGTGGTGTCTCTTGTATGTAAATTTCAGTCTAATATACAAATTACATGTGAAAAAAGCATACGAGAATGTTTGCTATTTCAAAAGCACTGTTGTTTTCTATTTTTTAATCTAAAAATACCACACTCCTTCCTTCCATCTTTCCTGCTTAAATTAGGGAATGTGGAATGTGTATCGAACGAAAAATCAAAAAAAAGTACTACTTCCACTTTTCCTTCTACAACAAGGCAGTTTGCATTTGTATCGGACGAAAAATGTAAAAGAAGTAAAACATTTTAGTTGTAATAATAAAGAAGGTCTTGCAGGCCTTTACGAAGGCTTGAAATTTGCAGGCCTGTTGACTTTTACCACTGGCTATATTAGTTAAGTAAATAGTTCATAGTTACTATAGCTGTAGTTTGCAGTTGTAATAAAAGTTTGCGTGTCAAATTGTGAAGAAATTGTTTAGTTTGTTGTGTAGTTTAAATGTCGTTGTTATTGTCTTGTTTGTTGAACTTTTATATCGAAAAATAATACACGAAATTAAGTGAAAAATGTTTTCTATAAAAAAACCCAATATCTCTGTATAAACAAAATTGATTGATTATAAATATACTTCATAATATTTAAAGGATCTTGCAAAGAAATTGTTTATGATTATTTATAAAAGCAAACAAAAAGCAATGAAAAGCTTATTAAGTAATTCAACTGAAAAATAAGTTAAATTAATTACAATTATAGTATGAAGTCAAATAAAAAGAAGGTAAATACACAAGTAGGTACGTAATTAATTTTTTGTTTTTTATTTAGTATTTAAAGAGTAGCATTTCCTACAATCGCTTTTTTGTTTAGCGACTAATTTGTTAAATGTTTGAACGTAATTTGGTGGACTATTTTTCTTTTATTTACTCTTGGCACTGCCATCATCAACTAACTACTCATTAAATATTATTCTCTAATGACATTTCAACAGCTTTACTTGTCTCATTATCATTTGTATTGTTATGGAGGATTTAAATTTTTCTTTTCGACGAATAACAAAAATAAGAAAATGGAAATTCTCTTCTAGGAAAATCAAGATTGTCATGAAGATTTTTGGTTTTGTTTTTGCTAATAGTTAAATTAATGAATGCATAAATGACTGAATGAATGAATTCCGATTTAACTGTAATGAAAAGCTGAATAATTAACCAAATGCATTTCACTTCTATTTCTCATGTTTTTGCTTGGTACCCAGTAGAGATGAGCGATCCTGTGATTTTTAAGGAACATCGTGAACAGTGAATGTGATTTAACAATCACTGTTACTTAAAACTGTGACTATGATTACTGTTTTCAGTTCTCTTATAGCAATGTAATTGTCAAACACACATATGCATCTCTACAACAAAAACGTTCTTTAATATACCAAGGCAGATTTGAATATGCCTTAAAGTATACTTTGAATTTTAAAAAGAAATATTAATAAGAGAACACAAGACTGAGCGACACAATTCGTTTAATGTTTTTGTACGCAAAAAAAACGTTATTAACTTCTTTAAATTCTTTCTTTTAACAATAGAAGTTTTTTTTTCCATATAAATCATTCAAGTTTTCTACAGTCAATTATAGATGATGCCAAATGATGCACCCAAATGCATCCATTATTGAGCTCGTTTACTCATTCATCCATTTCCAGCATGCCCAACTAGATATTGATGATAATGGAACTTGTTCAGGCTCAACATGTGTGTGTGCGTGTGTGTGTGTGTTTGTGTATTTTTGTGGTTGTCACTTAATCCAAGATTTACTGTTCTATTTTCATCATCATCATCATCATCAGCATGATATTTGATCAAAGCGATGTACATACACACATTGATTCAGATACCTGCACTTGAATACAAATTTGTTAACAGAAAATATCATGGTGTTACATACATTGACACAAACATACCTTCACAGTTATACAGTAATACATTTTAACGAATTCTGATTGTACATGTATATATAAACGCATATTTTGAGGCCATGAACATGTTCGAGGACAGTTTTATTAGTAAAAACAAAAATATTGCAAGTTGGCAGAAAATTTATGAAAACCAAATTCTTTCATCTTTAGTGTTGAAATTACGAACAGTTCCTTTTGACTTTTCTGGATATAAGCACGCTGTCCTCTGCTATAAAAGTTTCATTCTAATATTATCAAAATTTGTTTAACTTTTACTTCTAAACAATTTTAATATATAAAATTGTTTTAACGAATAATTATTTAAATTCTAATAAAATTCTTTATCGCTTATATATTCCGTGCTACCATGCACCGTAAAGTAGGGCCGATCGCATAGTTAATAATAATAAATTTATAACTAGCGCGTTTACAAAATTCAAAAGTCATACGGGAGGATCTAAGCTTTCATTATCAATTTATTCACCGTTCTGTTGTCGTATGGGCGTGATCCTGCCCACTTTTCAAAGGGACCATTCTGAAAGTACATCCTTTTTAATAAAGAAAAAAAATCATTCCAAACCGATTTATAAATGGCGGAGTTTTGAGGAAACATACATAAAAAATACAGGACGAGTTGATAACCTTTTTTATTAAAAATGTACTTTAATTGTTTTCTAGTTTTTTTACCTAAAAAGGTATCAACAATTTTTAAATTCACAGTTCAAAGGTGAACTCAAAACTAACAAATATGACAATTATAACAGACAAAATTGAATTAAGTATTTGTAAGCAAATTGTACGAGTAATAAAATTCTATAGAAGCTAATAAAGTTGCAAGAGAATTTTATTAGATCATATACACAGAAAAAAGTTTGAACATAATAAATAGTATGAAATATGTTCAAAGCTTATTGTTCATATATTTTATTAATTTATAAATTAAAAAAGAGAAATTATTTCTTTCGCAATATCAATTTAGTTTTTAATAAATAAATTTATGAAATCTAAGTTGCATTGATAAAAATTTTGAACTTTTTTTATAAAAAATTTTTAAAAAGTTTTTTTTTTTATTTATAAGAAGCGAAAATACAGTTCATTAACAATAGTCTGTTTGGCAGAAAGGAAAGAGTTGTGCGTAGTACAACAGGCTGTACAAGTTCAATACTGAATTTTTAAAAATATTTTTTAAAAGAATTAATTTATGTAAAAGTTCCTAGCTGGAATGAAAATAGTTTGGAAAAAAATTATCTATCATGTTCGATTCATAGTATTTATGAGAAAAATTCCTTAGACATAAGTAATATTTTTTTCTGTGTATAGAAATAAATAAGTACTTATTTGTATGAGTATATTTTTTTGTCATGTGGTCGCTGGAAAATGTTATTAAACTACAAAAACAACTATAATGTACAGATACCACAGCCATTTTTTTTTAAAAGCACAATTATGCTTTAAATATTTATAATATTAGATAATACCCATAATATATGTGAATTAAATACATTAACTTACTTAACGAGTTATTTATTCGAAATTCTTTTCATATGGATCACAATATTTCTGCATATTCGTGTACGCAGCCATTAAAAAAAGCAAACAAATTTAATAAATTTATCAACTAGAGAGCAAATGCGTTTAATTATATAAAATGCAAACAAAGTTTTAAAATGAAGTTGTATTTTGTTTGGGTTGTCATAAAATCAATTCACAATAATGAGCTTTGGCATGCGGGGGCGTATACTTTTTGGGAAATTTTTATTTTATACTAAATATCACTCATACGCTGTTCAACATAACATCACACACTGCAAACTGGGGAAGTTACACTATGCAACAAAATGAAACTATTTTAAATGATCTTTACTCACTATACTTTTTTTGATGTGTTATACACCCCTAACTACAAAAACTGTCGAAATTTAAAATTCTATGGATACGATTTTAGGGTTCCGTACACCAAAAGTGTAAAGGAACCCTACTGTTTTCGCTACGGTGGCGTCAATCTTTTTGTCTGTCTGTCTGTCTGTCACAGGCTGTTTTTTAGAGAACGGTAAGAACTACGAACCTGCAATTTTCACAGAATATGTAAAACTTTGGCCGCTATAACAAACATATTTGACAATTAAAAATTAAGGGGCGTTCTAATGCGAGCAACGAAACATGTTGAAATACTAATGTAATATACACATACACTTACATATACATATAAAGACACTTATAATTTTCAAAGTTAGTGCATTATTATACAGACTCACCAATTAACACTAATATTCAAAGAAAAAAATTAAAGGGGTTGCTCTCAGTTAATGCAATTTTGACTACGTAATTTAGACAATTTGCTGTATCTTGGAAACCGTAAGAGATGCAAACTCTTGAAATTAAAAAAAAGCTAAAGCTTAAAAATTTCAAAATTAAAAAAAATGTCAAAAGCGTAAAATCGCCAAAATGAAAAAAAAGCGCTTAAAGGGAAAAAACAACAAAAGTTAAAAAATAGTTAAAACGCAAAAATCACCAAAACTAAAAAGATCACCAAAAAACTAAAAAAAATCGTCAAAAACCGAAAAAATCGCCAAATCGGAAAAAAATCACCAGGACTTAAAACAAAAATCGGTAAAACTAAAAATATCGTCAAAAAACAAAAAAAAAATCGCCAAAATGGAAAAAAATCAACAAATTGCAAAAAGCGCCGAAAGCGCAAAAAACGACAAAACTAAAAAACCGCCAAAAATCGAAAAATCGCCAAGGTGGAAAAAAGTACCTAAATTGAAAAAGCACGCTAAAGCTAAAAAAATCACAAAAAAACAAAAAAAATCGTCAAAACGAAAAAAGCGCTAAAGCTGAAAAAACGCCAAAATGAAAACAATTCGCTAAAACTAAAACTTTCGTCAAAAAACGAAAAAAAATCGTTAAAACAAAAAAAAACCCCCCAAAACTTAAAAATCACAATAACTAAAAAACGACAAAAAATCGGCAAAATACGAAAAAACATCAAAAATATTAAAAATCACCAAATGAAAAAAGCACCAAAACTGAAAAAATCGTCAAAATACGAAAAAAGAAAAAAAAATAAAAAAACTAAAATTAAACGTAAAAGTAAAACGAAAAAATTGCCAAATTGAAAAAAGGGCAAAAACAAAAAGCGATATCCATATGTGTATTCCAGAACCCTTCGTGCGCTGTCCAAAGTCGAAGTTTACCGAATTTATTTTAATGTATTTTCTTCTAAAATTTTGGATTTATTAAGTGGCTGCTTGACAGATTTCATCATAACTTGGAAAGGAGTGGTCCAATTTGATTACGAAAAACACTAAACAAATTTAAATAAAATTGGCTGTAAACCATTTTAATAATATTTTGAACGCACTTCAGAAAAGTTTGAGGTTATCAATTCGTGTGTATATCTTTTTTTACTTTTTTATGTTTGTATACGCATAACTCTGTCATTTGTAAACACACTTTCAAAATTCTTTTTTTTTTGTATGAAAGGGTTTGCCTGCAGTTTGGTCGAAAATGGTTTTTCGAAAATTTGTGGGGAAATTTGCTACCCCCATCCACAACTCTGGCATCTGTGAACCGATTTTCAAAAATGTTGTTTTTTTTTTGTAAGGGTTTGCATGTAGTTGAGCCGTTTTTTTTTGAAAGTCGGTGGGGAAATTCGCTACCTCCACGCATAACTCTGTAATTTTTGAACCGATTTTCAAAATTGTTGTTTTTTTTTTTGTTTGAAAGGGTTTGTTTGCATTTTGGTTCCATATTATTTTTCGAAAATCTGTGGGGAAATTTGCTTTTCAAAACTCTTTTTTTCATTTGAAAGGGCTTGTTTGCATAATTTTTTTTTCGAAAATCTCTGGAAAAATCTACCCTCCAGAAATATTGTTTATCGCATAGCTCCTTCATTTATGAATTGATTTTCAAAATTCTTGTTTTGTTTGAAATTGTGTCCACCTTTACAATTTGTTCAATGGGATCTTTGTACTGAAGTCGGGGTTTCTTTTTTCAGAATCATTTTATATCACACCGCAACGCTGAGAAATATAAATTTTGGAAAATTTTTATTTATTAAAAATTTAGAAAAAATTTAAAATGCCTAAAACTTACCATTTTTACTATCTGATCATAAAGCCAGATATATCTGTGGCCACAGCACTTAACCGCATAAGTCGAGTTAGGACAAAATCTAATTTTTGGAAAATTTTTTAAGTATGTAACTTTTTTGAAGACGACAAAAAGCAAACTGACGACTGATTCGAGTTTTTGATACTTCAAACAGTTATCCCGACAAATTTTAAAACGACTTAAGCGGTTAAGGCTGGTGATCACAGATATTACAAATAAAATAAGCTTTATTTCATGAAAATAGATAGAGAAATATTGATTTTATTCATAATAAAGTAAAGTTACCAGATTTTTATAAAAATTGAGAATATATACACTGAACAACAAAATAAATTTTTTTTAATAAAAAAGCTCTAATAACGGATTCTGGTAGACGCCACCAAAAAATATAGACGTCTATCAGCGTTGTGAAAGCTTACATCTGAGATTATTTTTAGGGGGAGTTAAGTCCGCCCTGCCCTTTTTGCACGAAGTTATACTAACTCGGCATAGGATATCTTGTAGGCCTTGAGGTAGAAAATGTGTTTACCACTTTTATGTAAAATTTTTTTATTTTTTTAGCTATAATTTTGTTGTTTAGTGTAAATATTCGCAATTTTCGCAAACATTAGGTAACTTAAAAAAAAAATTATTTCTGCTCCAATGTGCAGTGCTATTTATCATGGCATAATAAAAATGTTTTAATAAAACTATCCATTCGGAGTGGAATGTTTTGATTGGATTGGATTTTAGAGTAGATATTTTTTTGTTAAGGTATTGTGAGACTATGTGGTTTTATGTTTTTAATAATATTATTCACTAGATGTAATAGTTTTGCTTAAAAATATTTGTTTTTCATTATATTTAATAGACCTTATATCTTATTTCTTTTTCTTTTACAATTTTCTCGAACTTTTTCAACTGTCAATCAATTATATGTTTTCGTTAGAAAAATAAAACTTTTTACTCAAAAAAAACAAATTATTTTTATTTCTAAAAAAAACTTGTTATTATTAACTCTCATAAGTTCATGCAAGAAACTTATACTTATAAAAGTTTATAGCAAGTTTCTAAAAAAAATATTAAGAAAAATAGATTTTTCTATTACTTAAATAAATAAAAATAAAGAAAAAAGTAAATAAAAAATTAGATGAAGAATATTTTGAAAATAAATAACTTTATACTTGACTCACTTTGTTATTGCCGCTGTGCTGCTGCAAATAGGCAGCCAGCCAGCCAGTCAGCCCACGTGTCTCATGAGTTGTAAGCAAGAGAGGAAAGGAAATAAAAGAATGAAAATATAAAGGTGAAAGTAGTGTAAAAAAATATGTATAAAAGGATGAAAAAATTAGGTGTATAATAGATGTTTTTGTCTTTATGAAATTTATTTGACATATTGTAACTGTTCAAAATTGTGTTTGAAGTCTACTGACGATTTGGTAAAGCACCAATGAAATGCTGCATATAGACAATGCCTAAACGCCAGCAAATAAATTTCATTTTAAATAAAAGGTTTAATTTAGATTTTATTTTTCATTTTGCTTTTTATTGTCATCCAATGGATTTCTATTCGTATAAAGGCGTAGAAAAATAAAATAGATTCATATCGAATAAAAAATTATTTACTGGGTTTTGTACAATTTTCAAGGGTTACTTTGCTTATTTTTGAAAATCATTTACATATTTGTGATTTCTCAAATGGCTTTTGAAACTCTGTACATAAGATAAAGGGTTTGTAGCTGTTCAAAATTGTGTTTGAAGTCTACTGACGATTTGATAAAGCACAAATGAAATGCTGCATATAGACAATGCTTAAACACCAGCAAATAAATTTCATTTTAAATAGATGTTTTTGTTTGTTTTATTGATATTGTACGTCTATTTCGTTCATAGACAAAACACAACTAAATACATAATTCACTACATATTTACGAAAATTTTTGCATATAATAATAATATATTACAATAAAGACTTTCTACTATTTATTACACTGGTCTGCAAACAAAATGTCCTTTAAATAAAAATTTCTGAAATATAAAGAGTTTAATACGCTACATTAAAGCCCGTTTTCAACTTTTTGCTATCACATACAGGTTTTTTTCTTAATGGACATGACTAATATATGTTTCCACTTCATCATCAATATATTTCCTTCATTACCTTTTTTGATTCGACCAAATTTTTTGCAGTTATTTACAAATTACAACACATTTGCTTACAACAGGGTAGTTCACGCGTTATCATTCCTAAAGCTTATAGGTCCTGCTCTATGATTTTTGCATGCACCGTTTTATAATCGGGTCGTAAGTTTCAAAGACACAGATTTATTACAATTGTTTTCTAAATTGGAACCATTATGCGTCATCAAAAATCTACTAAACAGCAGCCAGACAATAATACTATATACTCATATATAATAAAACTATACGTATCCAGTAAAAGAAAAAAATCCATATTTTGAGACACTAAAAGTTGCTAGAAGCAGCGCATTGTATATTTAAGAACAAATACTTAAAAAATTCTTTGAAAAATGCTCCAAAAAATGGGCTAATGTTTGAAAAAATTCACGAAAAAATAGCACGAACACTTATTAGCTTTTTTCGATAATTTTAATATATACTAATTCTGGCAAGAAAAAACCTAATTTCCCCTTTTCCAACAAAAAAAAAAATTTTAAAATCGGTTCACAAATGACAGAGTTATGCGTGTACAAAAATAACAAAAGTGAAATAAAAACACACACGAATTGATAACCTTCTCCTTTTTTGAAGTCGGTTAAAAACAATATTATCTGTATTTTAGTGCGAAAATAGTTTTTTTTTTTACATTTTTATTTCATTAATCATTATTTTCGGCACAATTGGAGACATTGCTGCGAGCTTGCGAACTGGTTACCATCAGGATAACGATGCAAGGTATAGTAAGAAAGACATGAGCCTTTGCTATATGAAAAATATTCAATGCTCCCTCTGGCGAAAATCCTTCCGCCTGGCAAATCGTCCTTTAGACACCTAGGATCTAAATGATAAAATATGTTATAATAGAATTATTTGTGCTTAAAGTTTATTGTATTATGTACCTGGCTCAGCTCCTGCAGAAGCAAGTAAACCAACAATCGCTATTAATATCAAAGCAAAGACGTTCATTTTTCTTAGATTTTTTTTTCTAAATACTTTCACCAGCAACGTTAAAATTTGAACTGTTTTTTTAAGTTGAATAAAAAAAATTAAGTATGTGACTAAATGACAAAGGCAAATGCAATAACGTGTTCTTAACTATTTTTTCTTTCTATTTTTAAAGATATTTTTCATGTTTTATTGCTTATATGCATACGAGCAGGTAAGTACAAGTCTTAAGAAAAAAGATAAAGAAAATAAATTGCGAACATTTGCGAACATTTTTTAGTTTATTAATTTTAATCGACTTTTCAATTGTTCGTTTAAGCAAACGATCGAAGTTTCGTTCGAGTTACTCGAGTAGTTTTTACGTTATCAAATTACTGGAGATAACACTGTGCACAGTAGCGACTTTAGCAAAATAAATTTTTTTTGTCTGAATTTTTTTTTAGTATTTCGCCTACAACTTTTTCGATTACAGTTGGATTTTAAATTAAAAGTCAGCATTCGATTTTCGACAAAATTTTAAGTTAAACTGGACAATAATTTTTTTCATATCTATATTCTAGATGCCGGAAAAAGTATAAAAATCCAAAATTTTGAAATTGTCCTGAAAAAATCATATATTTTTCGAAAAAAGTATGTTCATTATTTTCAATTTTGTAAAAAACTTTGTTTAACACATTCACTCCTTAAGCATATATCGCAAAAGGCAATCCATTGATAGTGTGTTTAGCGCCAATTATTTTGTATTTTGGACATGTATCCTACATTCAGCAGTGGCCGAAAATCGTAAATTTTAAAAATAATTGTTGTGTTTAAGGGGCTATAAAATATTGTGGCGATGGATTTTGAAAATTTGAACTATAACGTTGTATATTGTAGATAGTTGTAAGAATTTTGGCAAAAATTGAACTACGCCTGTTCTCTAAAAAAGGCAAAATTTAGAAAAATTAAAGTTTTGAAAAAAAGTTATACATATATACATATATACATATATTAAACTAATTTTACTTTCCAAACTTGACATTTTGGACTTCTATATGAATCTCTTTACTACTCGAATATCTTTCACTGATCTCGAGATATTCCAATTTTAGGGTATACAATTCAAAGTATATAAAGAATTCTCTTAACTTCTATTCTTTTATTCACACAGCTGTTATAATATCTAAGACTCTACCTTTCTAATGCTATACAATACGTCTATGTACGCTTTTCATAATAATAATAATAATAATAAAAAAAAAACATTGTAATTGTACAATCTGTTTTTCATGTAAGAGTAAACTCTAAAGCAAATTTTCTGAAAATTAGATCGATAATAGTCGGCAACACTTTACTGATTTTTATCGACTTAAACTTAGATACGCATTCTTTTTGTTGATTTTGAACAAAATATGTTTAATATAAAAAAAACCCTTGCGAAGCGATTGGCTGTGTGCAGCTTCGAACCGCAACCTCCTGACTGATAGTCTAGCGTAGCTAACATTCAGCCATAGTGGTGTTATACTTTTTATATAAAATTTTTTTCATTTGGACTAAATATGTTCAATTTGAAAAATGTTTTCTTTATTAAAAATGTATAAAGTACATTATTTAAATTTATTAATGGTTTTAATGAAAGCGATTAAAATTGCCATTTGGGCAATTGCGTAGACTTGTGAGGGAGGCATGTTTCATGAAGCCCCCTTTGAAACTGTTGTGCAACTTTTAACAGCTAATTTCAACTTATTTCTCCAGCTACTTCTTGTACTTGTCTCTGCATCACAGCAACAATGAGTTATATGATTTTATTGCCACTTTAATTTTTTTTTCTGCTATATTCTCTTACTTTTTACGCACAAATTATTAAAAAAGTATTTATAAATTATAAATTTTTATTGATATTTTTATCACGTTTATTTTTATTAATTTTTTGATGTGCAAACATCTATACGCTAGAGGGTAAAAATCTTTTGCACTATACAATCACAAATTTTGAGTAAGATTGTGATAACGCGATGTGAGCTGTGTATGAATGTATTAGTGTAATCATACGGACAATAAGAAGTACAGAGAAATTTAACAGCTGCATAGAAATACACTAACACCATCTAGTGCGCAATAGTAGTAGTAGTAGTTTCATCATTCATGGATTAACGAGATTAATTCTGTCCCTATCTACTCTCCCCGGGGGTACGGTTCATGCATCTTGGTGATTACTCACACCTCGGTGATGTGCTTCCTGGGAATAGGGTAATTTGGTTTTTGCTGACATTACCTTAGGCCAATTACCCATAAAACTTATGTGTTACTACACAATCTCTTGCAGACGAGTAACGGGCGTGCACATATTTATATAAGGAAGTAGGCTAGCCTACGCTAATCAGTAAGGAGGTGAACAGGCACCTAGAGTCTCTCTCAAGACCAAAGTCGATAGAAAGTTAACCTCTAGGGGTTTTCTTTCGAGGCTTGACCAGTAACATAAACTGGTACCACGGGAACAGTGGCCCCACAGATAACTAGCCTTCCAGAGGGTTAAAGAGATGATGCTCACCGTTAAGCGACATCATCTGGGATGATGTCGCTGGCGGACTTCGTCTTACCCTCTGCAGGAATGATGATTCTGTGTCTGGTTGTTTAGTGAGGGTTCCTTCGGGAGCTAATCACGTGGTGGCTGTAGTTGCTACCAAAATCGCTGGGAGAGGTTTGGTTAAAGTACTGATGCTCGACCAGTGCTAGTGCCTGGTTGGACTTCGGTCTACCACATGTCCCTCTTTGTAAAATCTATTAGTAAAATTTATAAGTAAGATTTTTCGGAAGTGATTTTCAAGTTTCATTCGTAATTTTTGTGGCTATCGGTAACTTGGACTGTCCTCTTTTAGAGGTGATAAAAATTTTCAAATCGGGTTGCGGATTCCTCTGATATTGTGCGATTGTATTTTGGGATCGATTTTGAATTTTCGTGTCGATATAGAGATTCATTTTATATACACAGTGCGTGTGTGTATTTATAGTGTGTTTAATTTTTTGAGACGTTTTTGAATTGAGTGAGTATTTCGGCGTTGCCGTTTTTGATTTTTGCCAGGAATTTCCGGTATTTAGTAGATTTTGGGTCCAGTTTTTCGGGATTCGGACCCGGTTCGTCTCGGTTTTTGAACCCGGGTTTTTTGAAAAAAAAAAACTGGTTTTTCGGTTTTACCGAATTTGTTGCTGATCTTGGTGCGATATTTGGCTGACGGTTTATTTACTGCGTTTGTCTTTGACTGTTGGTTATTTTGCTGTTTAACTGCGGTAATTCCAACTATTTTTTGCTGGTGGATAAATATTACTATTATTTATGTCTGCGGGGAAGCGGAAGGGCGATATGCCTGGTGGGAGTGAGTCAGAGGAGTCTGATGCAAAGCTTATCGGTTTGAGCGATTTGTTGGGAGTGGAGGAAGGTACGAGGGTAAAAAAGAAGCCGATGCAGCCCGGTTCGCCGAAGTTGAAACGGGTGAATGATGAGAAGAATGTTTCGGTAGAAGGTGAAATGTTTCATTACTAGATATTTACACATCTCCCCTGTGATCGGACTCACATTATTATTTTTTTCCAAATGCACGAATACTCTGTGCAAGTTTACGAGCATAAATTGTCTAACATATTTACATTGATTGCGCAAATGAATTTTCAAAAATATTTTGACAGTTGATTTACGAGATTGCAAACATGCTCAGTTTGCGAGTGTTTTAAACATTTTCATGAGGAACCTTATTACATTTATTAAAACAAGAAAAATTCTTACAATTTTGTCCATAATATAAGAATATTTACTTTTAAGCCCTTATGACACTACATTTTTCTTCATTTTTCAAGTTTTGGAGAACAATGCAAATAGAATATAATAGGAAATTTTGCCAGGTGCAAAGAGTTCAGCTATATTAAGATAAATACCAAATTGCCAAAGCTTTTAATAATAATATTGATAAAAAATGGGGCCTGTCTAAAAAAATGTAAAAATGTTCAACTTAAAATGACATTTCAAGCTTGAAACACTAAAGTGTTGCGAAGTTAGCGGTTAATTCACGAATTCAGCGACTTAGCGCCTCTTTTTTCAACTTTTTTTTCTTTCGTCGTTTTATTATAAATAAAAAGTAGGCAGCACTTAAAATTACGTTTGTTTATATTTTGTATAGTTGTTTCTTTCTATCATTTGCTATTTCTTTCTTTCAATCCTATAGCAAAACAATGCAAGAAATATGTAGTGTCATAACTGCGGGTCTACATTAGCCATGAAGATATGAACATCATGTCGGACATCGCATATGGCTGATGTAGACCGCTCATGTCCATGTTTCGTCCATGCTCTGCCATCGATACCCGAACATATGGCTGAGCATCAATGTTCGCCATGAGATTCGCTGTCAACAACCATTTTTAATAGAAAGAAAAGAGACAGAAAGAAATTGTTAAATATTCCATTTCTATTGCACTACCACCAAATACATTGATAAGGCAGAACATGGACATCGCACGTATTCACCACAACAATGAAGTTGATGCATTTTTTGCAGTTTCTCTGCCGGCGTCATGTTCATGTCATGTTCAAGTCGATGGCTCGTGGAGACGTAGGGTAAGGGCTTTAACAACACTTACTAAATTTATATTTAAAATTCTTTAATCACGAGAAATAAAATTTTCATGACTAAAGGAAAATATTTTTTCTTTTTTTTTTTAGCAGATTTGCTTAATATTCAAGATTTTAATGTTATTGGGATATAATTTGTTTGAAAATAAACACTTTAAAGAGCACATTTGTATTTTTTGCGAATAATTAGACAAATTATGTTTTATTTTGTTACAAATACCTACAAAATCGATGCCATTTTAGACAAAGAGAAATAATCAAGAGAAAATATTTTTATAGGCATTGTGAATTGATTATAGGGGGAGTTAAAACTAATTTTAATTGTCTGATAATAATTATGATTGAGAACTTTATTTCGTTGTCTATACGTAGTATATGTCGATGAATACTTCTTACGCTGTTGGCTAATAACTCTGTAGCAATAAGGAAAAAGTGCTTAACCGCTATTTTTTGACTTAATAATTAAAAGGTTCATAAACTTAATTTCTATTTCAATAGAAAATTTTTTATGTTGGTTTTTTACATTGTGTAACTTAGCAGCGGTAGTGCCAAATGCCAAAGCGAAAAATTTTTTTTTATCAAAAATTTCCTTAGAAAATGAGCGCAGGATTTCGCGGGAGGTTCAAGGAATATATGGGCATTTTGAAATATTTTTCATTATAAATAACTATTAAGGAGCAACGTAAAAAATATGCATTGCAAATAAAAGTTATGGGCAACGTAAGCATTTTTTTATAATACTCGTATATCGAGCAATGTAAAAAATATTAATTAAAAACGTTACGGGCAACGTAAAAAATTTTTTTTAGCATCAATAACTATTAGCGAGCAACGCAGAAGATATACGTCCACACGTAATACTTTTGCGTAGCAGAAAAATATTCTTATTAACCATAACTGTTATAAGAAGACTAAAATTTTATTAAATATGCAATTTCGAAAAGGTTCATCTGTCATATTTTGACAAATATGCCTACCAGTAAGCAAAAACTTTGCTTACTGGTAGGCAAAAAAGTATATCAGGATTTAAGTCGTAACTACTTACAATTTGACTCGATAACTAGTTATTTTTGTTTGAGAAGTCCAAACAGAAATTAATTAGTTATTATTTGGCTTACTTGAAGCTAAAAAATACAAAAAATGACTAAAGCTTTTGCTGAGCATGTGCAGAAAAAGGTCACCGCTCTTAAGAGATGTGACCTTTTCGAAGTTATTGTTTAAGCACAGAGTTATTGTTGCTATTGTTGCTCTTGTTTGCGCTTTATATTAACATTAGATAACTAACATAAAAATTTCTGCAAATTAATATGGTTTTTTCCGTCAATTTCGAAAAGGCCACATCTCATTAAATTAAAATAAATAAATAAACATATATGACAACGTTAGCATAAACATATTTCTGCAACTTTCGATTAATAATTGGCCCCTAAATGTAATTCATATAAAATTTTTTTATATATTATACTTCATTAGAAAATATTTTTGTTTTCATTTCCTGAAAAGTAAAAAATTTCAGAGATGTGCCATTTTCGAAATTGCTGATGAAATTATACTCGTTAATAGTAATTTTTAATAGAATTTTAATTTTTATTACCCAATTTTTTAACATAAATATTATAACAATTATGTCTCGGTTTTTATCCCTTTATTGAAAAAGGAGCAAAAATCTCCTCTTTATTTAAATTGTCAATTCCAATGTCGGTACACAACACAAAATTTCTTACATTCGCTGTGGCTTCGGAATTGGTTAACTCCAGTTTGTTCTTTCAAGCCGAAGTAAGATTTACATTCATTTGAGTCTTTGTTGTATGAATAATACTTAAGGTGTCGTAAGGAGGTATCCATTTTGCCCGGGCAATAATCTTTTAGACACCTAGGGTCTAAAAGTTAAAATATGTTAGGTTGCAAATATTCGTGCTTAAAATTCACTGTTTTACTTACGTGGCTTAGTAGCTGCTGAAGCAACAAAACCAACAATTGCTATTAACATCAAAGCAAAGACTTTCATTTTTCTAAACTTTTTTTTCTAAATACTTTCACCAGCAACGTTAAAGTTTGAACTGTTTTTAAATTGAATGATTAGCAGCTTTCATATAAAAAATTATGTATGTGGTAAAAGTCAAAGTCAAATACAATGACGTGTTCTTAGTTTTATTTGTAAAGAATTTTTGTTTGTTTTATATTTAATAGCAGTGCGTATGTATTTTTTCTAAATACTTTTTTTTTTTAATACTTCTAGTACCGTTAAAACGTTGACTTTAATGGGAAGAAATTAAGTTGGTTGTTAAAATTTCAGAGGCAATGTAGCTCCGCCCTTGATGCAACTGCTGAATTCAAAGAACAAGATTCTGAAAGTTTGACTGCTCCTCTACAGCTATTTTAATTTCTAGACAAATCCGTTTCGTAATTTAGAAGTTGCATATTTATTACCACTTTTTTTTAATTCACTCCACTGTGCGTCATTGTGGAGGAGGTTTTATAACCTTTCAAAAGCTATGTATGTTCTTGAGGTCTGTAACTTAAGCACCTTTAGAGATATTGGCAGTTTTCTAACTAACTTCAACTTATATTAACATATTTTTTCAATTTGATGACGTAATATCTCCACAACTGAAGGGGTTAGAAATCCACAATTTGATATCCATTACTGTAATTGCTAAAAAATTCTACAAAATTTTTTTTTTATCAAAATCGATGATCGCGAGCTCCACACGTTGGTTGCTTTGAGGTGTTTTGCGTTAATTTACCTTGTTTTTGTCTCTTAGGAGTATTTTAAAATAGAAGCTTATTTAGAAAGTGTATGTACCTTAGGGTAACCCTTAAACTGAAAAGTTGAACTTCTCCCAATTTTACAGCCTAGTTTGTTAAATACTGATAAAAAAAATTATTCTGTCAAATCCCAGCTGGGTCAAAAAATAAAAAATTTAAAAATATAAGTAAAATATAATGTGTATAATTGTTTATTTGACACGGCTTCAAGTATTCCAAATAATAACTAGCTAATTGCTGTGACATTGTAAATACATTTGTAAGGGGTTAAGGAGTCAAATTGTAAGTAGTTACGACTTAAATCTTCATATGTATATATTTTTGCCTACCAGTAAGCAAACTTTTTGCTGGGTTATTATTATAGCGCTGTATAATATAAAGAATAAACAATAAAATGGTTTTAACGACGGATTCTGGAAGAGCGGAGCAAAAAAAAAAAGAGAGAAAAAATACTTGCGTTATTTAAACTATTTCAGTGATGCGAATTGTGGCACAATTGTTCTATTTTCGGCACTATTGGATACTGCCTGGCACTGTGGCACACTCGTTCTTTTGTGGGTCCGTTTTGTACATTAGAATGAAAATTATTTTAAAAGTAGGTATTCATAGTTTTTCCCGTTTTGCAAGCTGAAGTGTCGACGCTAAAAGCCTTGAAGGGACACAGTGTCAAATCGAAACTAGTTAGTGACTCAACTTAAGCATGGACAAAATTTAGTGTCAGACAACGTTGGGTTCCTGGTCACTGTAGTGTTGAGGGAAATGAAACTACCGATGAGCTAGGAATAATAAGGTAGGCGTTAGATGACGAAATGTGTAACAGATCGGTTAAATTACCGATGTGTGATTACTATAGGGTACTCTGTAATTGGTTATTGTATAGGGCTAGCCGTTCATGGGGATTGCAGAGTCTCGAGGTCTATGTGGCCAAAACTTGACTTAGGAAGATCTGAACTAAAATTTTGTATGAATAGGAAGGTGTTACGAATCTTGATGGACGCGTGGAATCAGCGAATTTGGGATTTCTGTAGGATGTGCGAGGATGAAGAAAAATAAGAAACGATTGGGACTGTTATCTGCATTAGAGCATTAGTAATATCGCGAATTGCAAACAGGAACACGCAAAAAAAAAAAAAAATAGGAATGTAAAATCAATATGACGCAATTGTGATTTGAAACCATATTAAACTTACAAGAAATAATATGTCGTTTAAGTGTGTTAGTGTTTATATGCTTTGTTCATACCCTCTAGTCAGCCTAGACCCATATGTCTCTATGTCAACACTCTTTTCTCTAGAGACAATTGCAGTAGTTAAAATGTCGACAACTTTCCTTTTATGCGCGAGTAGAGATACTTTAGGGATAACAGTTCTAGTGTATTTCTGGTGACATTGTCAACGAAAGCGTCAATAGTTTGTTTTCGTTTTTTTATTATGCTGTGCCCACAGAAAAAAAGGAATGTAAAATCAACATGACGCAATTTTTATTGGAAATCTTATAAGAAATAATTTGTTCATTGCTACAATTCACTGTTGTGCTTAGTTGTGTGACTTGTTGTTGTTTATTCTTACATGTATCGGCTATACAGACGACAAAAATCGAATTACCAGCGAAAATTTACTGCTGCCTTAAATCTCTTTGATTTAAAAATTTTCACTGTTAAAACAACTTTGTTATAAACGTTAAATTTAATTTTAAATCAACATGACTATAACTTTAATTTAAAATAAATATATAACTTTAATAAAATAACGTTAATTCAACATGATTCTTAGAGTTATTTCAATATCAAGTTCACGTTGTTTCAACTTGAAATAACTTTGATTCAACATGCTTCTTTGTGTTGTTCCTATATCGAATTCACGTGGTTTCAATTCGAAATAACTTTGATTCCACCTGATTTTCGTATTATTTCAGTATGAAATTCATTTTGATATATATGTAACTGTAGTGCAATATTAAATCAACATGAAATATAGTTAATTCAAAAGGATAAAGGTTTCTTCAAGATTGTTGTAAATCATGTTGAATTAACACGAAACGCCTATAAAGCAAAATCACTACCGAAAAATGAAAAATTTTATATTAACCTGGTTTTCGAAGATTATACCTTGAAATTTTTCTGTGTGAAGATATGAGGGCTTCATCATGAGAATTAAATGGCTTAATGACGTAATAGGGATATTCCTTGTACAAAGGGGGTTAATTTGATAACGGGTATAAGTAGAGGGGAATCACAATGGATCCAGTTGTGTCTCCGAGTGGATGTGTGTTACAACACTAACCTACTTATTGTTTTTATATCATATCGGTTTGATTTAAACATTATAAATGCAACCATGGTAAATATGTACTACATACTTTGAAATGCCACAATAAGTGTTTTTCGACTGTTTTCTTGAAATAATTTGTTTTTAAAACTTACATATTGGCAAAAATTAGGGTGGTGCTAAATATATAACAATCACTTATATAATAAGTTTAAAATTATTATATAGATATACTTACATATGCAACTATATACGTATGTATGTATGAGAAACTGTTAACATATTATTTATGTATATGTAATGTAATTTTGGCCCTATTTAAGTAATTTTAGCACTATTTCGAAGCAAACTCGGCCCGAAATCATAGACTTCAATTCCCATCACTGATTTATGTTTAAATTTTCGTCTCAAGTCTCATTTCTTATTTGAGAGTATTTTTGAAAAGCAATAACAATTTTTTTAAATAAAAAATTAAATTGCGTACCCATAAAATAAAATTTTTTGTCTATATGTATTTGCAGAAAGGGGGAAATAACTCACAACACACTATAGTAGTTAGAATGTGTAAAAAGAAAGATAATTTTGTTGCATGGTTTCTTGAAATTGCTTTTATTTTTATTCATCCATAGTGTGTGTTGAGTATAAAAGCAGTTAATCATTTCTTATTAGAACAGTCACAATTTAAACGTTGCTGAAAGTGTTAAAAAAAGTTGAGAAAAAAAAATGAAAATTTTTGCTTTCATAATATTGTCAATTATTGTTTTACTTGCTTCGGCAGCTCCACAAAGTACTTAATTAAGACCATGAAGTTAAGAAATCAGCACAAGTATTTATCATCTGTTTATCTATATATATTTTAGATCGCGTATGTACAAAGAAGCCTGAACCGGCTAGAGCCTCAAAAGGGGGAAAAAACAAGGGACACATGTACTTTACATACTGGAAAGAAAGTAACGACTGTTACGAATACCGCAGCCGTGGCCGACTCGAAACTGATAACCAATTTGGCAGTTATGACGATTGTATATACCACTGCAAGATAAAGCGTGATATATTGCATCATTAGTTAATAAGGTTTACAAAATAATTTGATATTTTATACTTTTTATCGCAACTTGAATTGATAATTTAAATAGAAAATTTTATTGAGAATTAAAAACTAAGTAGAAAATTATGTATATCGGTGATTTTTTTCTCATGTCCCGGACTGTTCTGTCATACTGGTCATAATTGAGAAGCTTAAAAGCAAAGAGGTACAAGTGCAAAAAGCGAAAACTTTGGATTAATTAAGCTTCGAAATTTTTTCTGGCCATGCATGTCATATATAATATTTTTGCTTCCTAATACATACCGTCTTTTGAGGTCATCGTATAGGTCTAAATTTTTGTTTAAGTGATACATATGGGTTTGCTTTTCACCCCCTCAATTATCAATCTATGATTGAATGTTTTCGGTCCTCGTAAAGATGTGCCATGATATATTTTTTAACCCTGCTGTTGGGTTAAAAAAACTTGCGAATCTTAGGTATAGGACCATTTTGGTTTATATAGTTTTTTTTAACAATAAATGGACTAAAATGTGTTTTTCGACTTTTTAATGATACGTTAGCACCTATTCGAGATTTATGGGATCGCTTCTGACTGAAATTATATCATCACATTCTGATTTTGAGGCATCTACGAGCGGTTTAAATTGCAAATTGAAGTCGAAAAAAACTTGCTACTACTCACTGAAATGTACGCTGTGTGGCATGTCATTACCTAGAGTTTATCTGTAAATTGGTTACTTTCTTCGTTCCAAGAAATACCCGACTAGAAATTTTCCCAATACTCATATTGGGGCCCGATTGGGAATGCATGTGGCATATCCAAAAGGGTTATCCCATTTGTGATTTGATCGGGAACTTGTTGGGATAGCCCATCTACAAATTAGTGACTTAACAAAAGTTCTTCCCAAGTGAGGAACTATTGGGAGCCTATTGGGAAAATCTAACACAGATTTTTAACCGTATATTTTGCTCATCTTCAACATAGGTAAATATTACATACTTTGGTCCCTTGGATAGCTTCAGCAATTATAGTTCAATATTAGAGTTTGATATATTCCCGATTTGAGCAAAATTTTGCAAGATTTTGATATTTCCCCACAGGAAACCAATCGGGTCCCAAATACGTTTCTGCGTTACATCGGAATCGGGATCCCAGTTAGATCCCAAATGTGTTTGCATAAAAATTTCTAGTCGGGTAATTAATAAATAAATGTTTTCCATATTCTATTGTATATAAAAAGATTTAATAGACGCGTATAATTCTAAATCAATATATCTGCAGTAGTTTTAAATGCCGCGCTAATAGTTTTTGTTCTCAGATTTTAGTAAAATATATTAATTCTAATATGGAGCAGCTGCTGTGCCTTCTACCGCGAGATTATTGAAGCAACTAGTAAGCCATATTAAGACTAGGTTAACTAAGTAATGTTTGGATGTAGCATGTATATGAAACAGTGCAACGAGCTTTTGTTATATAAAATCAAAATTTTAAAATGGTTTGTCATAAATTAATATGTCAGCTCGATGGGATTGGTTAACTAATTAACCTGTTATTATTTTCAATCAGACATAACGCATTTCTATACTTATTACAAACCTTTATCATTTGTTAGTTGGATATTGCAAAATTCATAGCCAATTGCCATTTAAGTTTAAAAATGTTAGCTCCGTGGATGTCAGTTCCATGTTAAATATTATAAAAATATACTTATATTGCAAAAAACTATTAGGGAATTCACAACAGCGTTCTAGAATGTGTCTTAATTTAACGACGTTTCAATTTTAGTCTTTTATTATGGGTTGGCAAGTTTGTTGTTTTTGTTTTGCATGTAAATGCAATTTACTTCCTAATGACAATATTAAACGTGCAAGAAGCATGCTTTTTTCAATGCGGCAATGCGGTGGTTTAAGTGTATTGGTGTTTCTTTGCCATGTTGATAGGTACCAAGCACTAACGTGCTTGTGTTGTTGTCTTGTTTGTTGTGTATTTTGAGTTCGTGTTCTATACATGTAAATAATGAGAAATACTCGGCAAACTTCGTCGTTGCTTTTATTACTTTAATATGCTGTGCTTTGTATCGTTGCTCACAATGAAATTTTAAGGTGTAACGATATTGCTATTTCTTAATTTTAAGATACACATTAGCCCAATTCACAATCTTGTGCAAATGGTCTTGCATCGTAGCATTTACAAAATGGTATTGTATATTGATACTCACCACTTAACAATTGTTAGTGGTGGGTATAAATATACTATACCATTTTGCAAATACTAGGATGCAAGGCTATTTGCACAAGATTGTGAATTGGGCTATTGTGAATTCCCTAATTATTTTCTTCTTACCAGTATACAATATGTCATGGCCAAAGTGACCGTTGGAAAACTAAGAAAAAAAGTGAATTTGAAATTTGATCATCACGCACGAAACTTTACAGTTGCAGTAGAATCCTCTTTCAGTTTAATTTTTACTATAAAATAGAATAATAATTTGCAAAAATAAATTAAAAATCTCTGTTTCATAATTGAACATTTTTTACTAAAAAAAATGACAGTTAGAAAATAATCACCCATATAATAAAAATTATTATGAAAATTATGTAATAAATTATAATGTTTTCCTTATACTAAACACATGTGAATCCTAGATCTAGTTAGCCAAAGGCTTTCGAGCTTGGCATAAGAAAAATGAAAAAGCAGAATTATGTAGTGGTTATCTAAGACAAGAACCAAATAATGTTGAACATTTCTAAACTGCCAAAAAAGCTTAAGCAAATAAAGATATTAATGCAAATTGGTTTAACGTTGGATATTTATGTGTTTCACTTTGGGGGCCGTGGTGGCCTAGAGTATAATAAGAGCTCTGATGATGGGATCGTGGTTGTTCCCGAAAATATCATAGGGTTATATTCGACCCTTATACAAAATCTAAAAATTGTCTTTATCTTTTCAATTACTACATGCTTTGAAAAGTCCTTTCTCAATAAAAATAATTTAATTGTAAAATTTTAAAAGTTGAAAGCCTAATTAATAAAATTTCTATGGATTAATTCAAATTAAAATTCATAATGCTCTACATCTTTAGTTTTTTACTTAATAGGGGTTTTTTACTTTAGAATAAATTTAGGTATTACTCTGTAATCCGAATAAAAAATAATTAAAGTGATTTTTAAGGAACTATTTTTTAGTACCTCTCAAAAGAAACTTCGTGGTAAATTTTTAGATTTTTTTATTACTCGTTTAGAAGATATTAAACTTTCAAAACATTATTTTGTTATGCCCCTATTGCCGTTCTCAACTCAACTCAGTTTGGTCCACTAATGCACCCCATACACGTTTCAATCCAATTGGCAACTGAGTCGGTTGTTGTCCAAATCAAGTCGTGCATGGCTCTGTCAATTGATTAGTTTGGCAGTTGTCGAGTTGGTTGAAGAAAAATCAAAAGATTTTGATTTTTTCAAGTTGGCTAGTAAGTTTTTCAATCCGATTGTGCTCTGTGTGTTCGAGTCTTTTGGTCAGCTGCTAGAATTTATATTTGTAGTTTTCTTTTCCAAAGCAAAAGTAAAGAATTGTTAAAATTGTCTTTTATTTCATATAAATTAGACAGTTGAATGCAAATCTTTCAATTCAGTTTATGAAGTATGTGGCCAAGAATCAATTCAATTGAAAGACTCGGTTGACAATTGAATTGAAACGTGTATAGGGTGCTTAAGAGTCGAACAACTTTCACGTTGCCACATTTTCTTTAGCATTTTCAGGCACAACAGTTTCCGTTGAAGTTATTATGGCGTTACAAACCTAATATATCAAGTTTGATAGAAAAGCGGGTAAATTCATGTGAAATTTGTATGAAATGAAATACTCTCAGACAAACAAATGGAGTTGAGTTGAGAACGACAATACGGGGGTTAATTTTTTGTTCATAACTTTCATAATTATGGTGAAGTTTACGATAATAAATATATTTTCGGAGAGCAAATTTTCCCACCGATTAAAAGAAAGAGGAACAAAACTGCAGGCAAACCCTTTGAAAGAAAAGTTTATTGAAAAGCGACCCACAAATGACAGAGTAATGCGTGGGTAGAACAAATTTCCCCACTATGGAGCCAAACAGCAAGCAAACCAGTGATGCTAACTTTTATTTTTTAATTAACGTACGGCTGTCGAAAAATTACCATTTTTGAGAAGAAATTGTCGTAGGCAAAGTTTTTTTTTTAAATTAAAATAACAGCAGTATTTGTAAGCAATTTATATGAACTTGGATCTCGCCCGGTGGTCCAAATTCGACCATTTGATCCGTAATCGTATTTGTTTGCAACCGGTTGTTTAGGGGGAAAAAATATATTGTGCATATCTAGAGAAAACTACCTTGTAAACCATATAACGCCAGCTTATTATTGGTTTGGCGTCTATGCCACAAGCTCGCAATAGAGAAAAATGGCAAGGAAGGTTTACAGAAAGTTTTTCTGCAAATATACACGATATATATTTTTGTAATTTTTACTATGATC